>CM031943.1:9206854-9559354 GCA_018749465.1 Paracanthobrama guichenoti
CACTTTGTGCCAAATTTAATTAGAGAATCAATTCAATTCAGTCACGTTTCTCAATGCAGGATTGTAAAGTATTTCGCTTTTTCGTTATCTACCATACATATTCTTGTGAAAAGATTCAGGGAATGCAGAGAAATCTCAGTCTGTGTAGGGCCAGTCAGGAGACCTCTGTTGAATGTGTGGGACCTTCGAGCCCTCAGATGGCATTGCATGAGAAACCATCATGCTACGGTGTTAAATATAGCCACATGGGCTTGGGAGTTCTTTGGAACACCGTTGTCACTTAACACAGTCGAGAAATGCAACTTGAACCTCTGTTAAGCAAGGAGAAAGCTATACATCAATTCTATGCAGAGTCCACATTTCAGCTTGTCTTTGGGAAAAACTGACTCTGAGTTCTTAGTCCCAAAGACAAAAGGGACCATCCAGACTCATCAGCGACAGGTGCAAAAGCAAACATCTGTCATGGGATGGGGGTGTATCAGTGCAAACGGCATGGGTGACTAGCATATGTGTGAAGATACCACTGTCGTGGAAGCGTATACTGGAACTGTACGGAGACATATACTGCCATAAAGATGACATCTTTCCTGGGAAGCAAGACAATGCCAGGCCTCATTCTGCATGTGCTACAACAGAGTGGTTTCTAGACACTCTACACCGTAGAAGGGATGTGCTTGACTTGCCTGCCTGCAGTCTCTTATTGAAAATGTATGGTCCATCATGAAAAAGAGAACCAGACAATCACAACAGACTGTTGAGCAGCTGTCTTGTATCAGGCGAGATTGGGCAAAACTTCAACAATTAGTATGCTCAATTACCAAACATTTAAAAAGTGTAATCAGAAGGTGATGTGACAGTTGTAAACATGCCTCTGTCCCAACTTTTTTGGAGTGTGTTGCAGCCATCAACATTTTTTTCATATTTATTTACAAAATACACTTAAGTTGGTCAGTGAAATCTTTAACAATATTTTCTTTGTACTTTTGTCAGTTAAATAAAGGTTCAAGAAAACTAACAAATCACAGATTTCGGGGGTTTTGAGGAAATCAAACCTGTGATGTTGGTATTTCTAGCACCATGCTCTACTGTTTGGGCTATAGGAAAGCATGTTTTAATTACTGTAGTCTGTCAATTAAAACATGAGAACATTGATGAAATTTAAACTTATTTATTCTAACCATTATATTTCATTCTACTTTTCATTCTACATTCTACTATATGAGGTTACATTTCAATTAAGTAGATTATGTAATTTAATTACCAAATAAATGTAACTGTAATCAGTTACAGTTACTGAGAAAAAAATGTGTAGTTAAATTACAGTTACTTATAAAAATGAACTGGCTTTTCAAATTTTTATATACTGTTGTCTGAGGTCAACTTATGACGTTTGCGTGGTTTTTACATTCAAAAACATCATAATGAGTAAGTAATAGGCTATTTTCTACCCTGGTTTTGAGCCTAGCTCTTGAAACGCTCGGTTTTTATGGGCGTGCTGCATTGAAGACTTGGAAGTAAACGCCCACTGCTATGATTGGATAACAGTTTTGCATATTATAATGAGTTTCGGCTCCCTTACACGTGAGGCATTGTTTTGAAAACTTCCAATGTGGAGAAACAGCAAACCAGAATGATTCGTCCACAGGGCTTGCAAAATGTCTTTATCAAACAAACACAATATCACACACACACACACACACACACACACACACACACACACACACACACACACACACACACACACACACACACACACACACACGTGTGCGTGCGCACCCACAAGCCAGTTTGTGCATCAGCAAAACTTCCCCTCAGACAAATCAGCATGTTCAAAAATACTGCGATTGTATTTTTCCTTCAAATTACCAGTCACGAGAGTGAACAACGCACATCAAGAAAGGAATGTTATTTCACTATTTAAGATAGTGCGAGCCCTGGCCCATACATGTCATACAAGTCTGATCCCGAATCGCAGGACAATGAACCAATAACACCTCAAATACAAAGGGTACTCCAGCCTGTGACAGCGTGGAAGTTATGTTTAGTTAGACACGTACATAATCAGTAGATATCAAATGTAACAATGCAATACTAGCATATATAAAAAATATTTTTTACTCACATAATAAATATATATTGGGTTATGCCATTATGACATGGCATGTGATTCTCAATTTAATCAGCCAGCATAATTTTATTTACATTTATTTTATTTTTTTATTTATGCTATTCAGACACATTTTGAACACGTAACCCAACCCAACCCAACCCCATCCCTAAACCTACCCATTTGTGCATTATAAAAAACAGGATATAATAGGTAGATATGAATGCAGCCATAAAAGTACAAATATTCCAAGTGTTCCGAGGCCAAATGATTGCTTTGTGTGAAGAAAATCCAAAAGCAATCAGCGTCAAGTCCATCCACCAAAGATCATGAACACATTTCAAAAATTGCCACCCGAAGAAACGGCAGTGCAGCTTTGACAGCACTGGCTGTCGTATGTCTTGTGACCAATTGCATCATTACATCAGTTTGGATTGTAAAATGGCATTGGCTCTTGTGTGTCTCGTGACCATTCACGTCATGCTAAAGAGTCGTGTGTATCATTTGAATGAGATATGACTGAGTGGAGTGTGTGCGTTCATGGAGCGGCGGGATCATCATTTCAGCAGTTAAACATTAAAATCAACTCTGTTCTTCACATAAAGATATCATTTGACTTCAGAAGACTTGGAATGCAACATGAGTTAATACTTTTATACTGTTCTTGGTCTGTTTTTGAAATAAATACCTGTGACTGTATTTTTATTTGCCTGTTATGTGTTTTGGGGGTTGGGGTTGTACTACCCCCATCCCATGACAGTAAAGAAGCAGGATTAAATAAATTATTTTCTATTTTTGGTCTTGACTAAAAGAACCAAAAGTACAGAGTGTGAACACACCCTATAGTACCCATTTATGCTACAAAAAGGCTAAGTTTTAAATTTCACACAACTGGTGCAACCGGCCCCCGAATATAATAGAGGCTTGAATGCACTGTAAGCTGATTTAGGATTATGGTATCATTTAAATTTAGAAATGTAAATGAAACCACATAGCAACATGCTAAAATCAGATCAGATTACCTCAGCAATGACCTGGAAAACCTAGCATGTCAGTAACTTTTGCACAAATTTCTTTAATGTAAAAATCTAGTTCTGCATGGGTTTGTATGTTCTCGCGTGATTAACTTCATAGCACTGCAGATGTTTTGTGTGTATGAGTAGACGATAGCCTTGGGTAATATGAAAAGCCATGCAGTTGATATCCATAATCACAGGATTTCGAAGTGCCAATGCTTACGGCCACAGGTAAGTGTGTGTTTGCACCCAAACCCAGAGGCTCAAAGCAGGGGTAAGCTCAGGTGAGCTGCCGTTTCCTGAAACCTTATCTGCAGCGCTCATGCTCCCTCGCTATAAATCACCAAACACTAAAGACACACCCTAAAGAGAACACAAAGAGGACGTGAAAAGAGTGAAATGACACAAAGAAAGAATAAAAGTAGAAAACAGGTAAATTAGCTAGCATCACGGTGGCAAGTTTTTCACAGGCAAGCGGCATTCATATTATCTTGAGAAAATGTCTAGTTGACACCACCTGGAATCAGCTCCACACCAGGTGGTACAGTGATTCAGTGTCCATTGTTCGACTGGACAGCACTAACACCCTAAAGAACCCCTGAAGTGCATGAAAAATTACCAAGGCTACGAAATCTGATGTTCGTTCTCCTCACTAACAAACACCTACAAGTACACATTTACTTCAGAGTGGCGAATAGCCTCATGTATCTTAACTTGCCCTGTTTAAACCCTCTCATCCCCCACACTGGAGGTGCTTAGGTAATGTAATCCTGTCTCACTCCATCTCCCGTAATAGATGAACTCTGTTCGCGTCAGCTCCTAGTGTGACCAATACATCACAGGTGTCTAGCGTTCTCCCCCTAACACACACACACTCTCAGAGGGAAATAAATTTGAGCAATAAATAATGAAACGTCCCGCTGTCTCAAACAGATGTATCAAAGAGACCGTCTCTTGCCAAACGCACAAGAGAGTGGCAACGAGAACGAGGCAGAAAGAATCAGGCGTGGTAAGATTCAAATGAGGTTTTGTTGATAATACATTTACATAATAGAGAAAAGCTAATGTTTAATTGATTTAGTCTGAATTTATTCGGCGAAGTCCTAAGCCTGAAAGAGCAGAGCTGGGTAGATGCAACCCAGCAAAGCGCCCTCAGACTGCACATCGCCACTGCAAGATTAGGGCATTAGTCTTGCGCTCCTTTTATCTCTTTCTCAAATGAATGTCACTCACTGAAATATGCATTTAGAATCTTAACAGGTAGGCTGTCATGTTATTTACTTCTTTGCTTGGGGCAAGGCCTCTGAAGCGCTCGAACAAAGGGATGGATTGACCGGTCTGCAGATGTTTTTAAGCATCTCCTCCAATACGTCCAAAGAAAAACACAGCTTTCCCAGCAGAGTTACATTTATATTTCTGCGCTCAAAAGATGCTTTTATCCAAAGCAACTTTCATGGCATTGCAGGTATAAATTTTATTCGGTCATGCATTCTGAATTGAATCCATGGCGCTTCTATGCCATGCTCTACGGCAGGGGTTCTCAGCTCTTGCCCCCGGGTTCCACTTTCCTGCAAAGTTTAGCTCCAACCTTGATGAAACTCACCTGCCTGAAAATTTCTAGTAATCCTGAAGACCCTGCGTCCGAAATCGCGTACTGTCTGAGTAGGTACTACATTTGAATTTACTTTTGTAAAAAAAAAAAAAGTTCTATATAGTATAAATATAGGTAGTATGAATGAAATCCAGACGTACTACATCTTCACTTCACTGCCAATCATAAATCCCTTCCCATGGCCTCATGGGATAGTAAAGTGTCAGAATCTCACCGGAAGTAGTAGGTTATCCGGCTACTTTTCACCAATAGAAACAGAGCAACAGGCATCATAATTTGAAAACCACGCCCACCGGGGGTACAATCCAACCCTCTACATTTATTTTGCATTGCGTGAAGCTACCTCCTTGTCATTTCTGACTTACAAAACAACTAACAACTAACAAAAAACAGAACATTGTCTAAAAGCTGCTGTGCAACAGGGTGTACAGCAAACAAGCAGCATACAGCAGCATACTATATATTATAGGGAAGTATTTGATTTCAGACGCAGCGCTTGATTGGCTTTTTCAGGTGTGTTTGATTAGAGTTGGAGCTAAACTCTCCAGGAAAGTGGACCTTGAGGGCCAGAACTGAGAACCCCTGCTGAAGAGCATGGCACTATAGAAGCGCCATGTGTTCGATTCCCAGAGAATGCATGAACGGATAAAATGTATACCTGCAATGCAATGCAAGTTGCTTTGGATAAAAGCATCTATCAAATGCCTAAATGTTAATGTAACTCTGCTGGGAAAGCTGTGTTTTTCTTGGATGAGATGTCTAAAAATATCTGCATCATATCTGCATATCAATGCAGATATGATGAGATGTCTAAAAATATCTGCATCATATCTGCATATCAATATCTGCATTTAGACATCATCTATTTTAGATGTCTAAAAATATCTGTCAGTCCATCCCTTTGTAATTTTATCTATATTCAATCAAACCAAAAATTATTCAAACACCAGATATAAGTTTTTTAGTGAGACCAAAATGATTCAGACACTTTGACCTGTCCATGTTTTGCTCAAGTGTTTTTTCTTTAATTGCTAATGTGAACTTTTACACCACAGACTGAACACAATGAAGCAGTGCTCGTAATCGGTTGACCTAAATTGGTATGATCTAATTGTGTACTTAAATTTAACAGCTGACAGCTGATTGGTTGATTGTAATCCATTACATATCTTTCTGTCAAAGTTATCTAACGTTATCAAGATGAATTTGTTCTGACAGTTTAAGAGTTCTTGTAATATTTTATCACCATTACCAAACTGTGAGAAAATGTTGAAGGTGTCTGAATTTTGGTTTGAATGTATATATATATATATATATATTAATCGCGATTAATCGATTGCCCAGTATCACATGAATCATTCCACCCTCTCATCTCATTGAACATGAATACGATTAATCACATACAAAATAAAAGTTTACATAATTATGTATATATAAATACACATTCCTTCTATATATATATATATATATATATATATATATATATATATATATATATATATATATATATATATATATATATATATATATATATATATATATATATATAATTAGGCAAGATTTTAGTAATGCATTGTTTTAACAGTCTAAATCAATCTAAATCAAAGTTTTTTGACTATGTATTTTTCCCCACCAAGCCTATGTGATGTGCATTTTTTCCCCCTTTGAATTATGTGTAGTGATGAATCATACATAAGACCAAAAACATATTAAGAAAGTAAAAGGATCCATTTTGATTCTAAGTTCAAAATGAAATTTCACTGTAGCACAAATGTTCTATATACTTCATATCCTCTTTGTAAAACGACCTATTTAACCACTTTTCAGAAACTAATTTATATATACCTAATTGCCTCCAGTGTAAAATTCAATCACTGACAGTTAATTCAGCAAGAATGTGCACAGAGAGGAGAGAGAGAGAGAGAGAGAGAGAGAGAGAGAGAGAGAGAGAGAGAGAGAGAGAGAGAGAGAGAGAGAGAGAGAGAGAGATGGAGAGAGAGAGAGAGCAATAATTCTGATAAATAAAGAAAAAGACTTCAGAAAGGGTATAGCAGTTTGCTGGAGTAGTACTTAACCAAAAGTCTCCTCTCTGTGTGTGCGTTTTTGTGCACAACACATCACTTTTTTCTCTTAAATAATTGGTTTCGGTCAGTCTACACTGCTCCAGCATTAATATGTCAAACTGACACTAAGCGTCAGGACCGGAGGTTAACCGCTGCCATCGACCAACTGAGTTTTATACCCTTCAACCCTTTGGTCAGTGTTGCCATATCCTACTTTGGCCCTGTTTCTTTGTAAAGTTGTCCCAAACTGCATTTTGTGGGATTATTTCCAGAATACACTATGAATTGGTCTGCAATTAAGTCAGCTAAACTCAACTGGAAGCTACACTGACCACCATTTGAAGCCACGCTCTATATTGTGTCACTTAATTATTGTTGCTCATTTTTTCCCTTTTTTGGTCAGATCAGATTGCGTGTTTTTCTTGTAGGATCTAGCAACACAGCCTTAGTCTGTACCATTCTCACTATTCTCGTTTTGTTTTTGTTTTTTTTGGGTTTTTTTTCACCAGAATGCTTCATCATTCTGTTCCCTAAACCCAAACAACAGGGATTTTTCCTGCTAAATCACATCGTACAACAACAGGGAGTTTAAAATGTCAAACTACTCGTTCCTGTCACATCATGCAAATGTTCTAATTTGTGGACCTGCAGTTTTGTGCTCTTTTTATGCAGAACACATACAAGCTTCATGTCAGCATCTTCACAACCATCATAATAAGAAAAGACAATTAATTATGTTTTTCGCCTTGAAAAAGGCACTGAGATGTGTTCTGAATTACAACTGTTTATCACTTTTCTTCTCAGTCAAATTCTGTTTCTCTTTAAAACTTTTTATTTGGTGTTGTAACTAGTGATGCAATGCTGATCCAACTTTTGCTGTGTTTAAATAGAATCCAAAATGGATTTTTGCTGCTTGTTTAATTTAGTTAATTAAAATCCAATCCATTTCAATTTGTAAAATAAGTTTGTCTGTGTTGAGGTGAATAATTGTCATTGGCCATATCCAGAAATGCAGACCGAAACAGACGTGTTGGGCACTGATGTAAGCATTATATTCTTATACCAAATATGTATATACTGTATATCAGTCACAATATTATGGTTTTACTTTACTTACTGGTTTACTTGTATTTGGTAACACTTTACAATAATGGTCATTAGTTAACATTAGTTAACTACATTAGTTAACGAACTAATAAAGCATTTATTTATCTTTGTCAATGTTATTTTTAACATTTACTAATACATTATTAAAATCTTGTTAACAGTTAATGCACTGTGAACTAACATGAACAAACCATGAACAGCTGGATTTTTATTAACTAACGTTAACAACAATGAACAAATACAGTAACAAATGAACTGCTCATGGTTAGTTCATGTTAGTTAATACATTAACTAATGTTAACTAATAACCATTATTTTAAAGTGTTACCCTGTATTTTTAAAAAGCAGACTTGCTGGAGACTTCTGTCTAAAACATAAAAAAAAAAAAAAACCACAAACTTTTGAATGGTAGAGTCAAAATTCTCATATCCCTCTGCAGTTTGCATCCTGGTTAATCATTAACAAGAGGAAAACATTCAGATGTAAGGCAAATGTCAAAGGTCTTGAGTTATTATGTTCAAATGCATGTTCCCTCTGAATCAAATAGTTTCATTCAAGGGCTCTTATTCAAATATGCATTAATATAGGCATTACAGCTCATACACATTTGTGACCTGGCATGAATGAGTCTGTGTTCACCAGTTTTGCTACACCATGCAATTTCTGGACTAATGTGTCTGTGAATAGTGAGTTGATCAGCCTGCTGCAGGTAAACAGGTCGCAGCTGTTTGTTCCGAATCTAATGCAATCTAATCATGTCAGCTACACTCGGCCACACACCCTCATCCTCTCTCTCTTTCTCTTGCTCATCCACCCTCTCATCACTCTAACTCTCTGGTGAACAAGCCCCTACTCACTCGTTCTAAGATGGAGAGAGACACAGCCGATCTATTCTATCCAATGCAATGTATGAAAAAGCTATACTGTTTATAATCGATCAATGTTCGAATGCCAGAATGGATCCATATTTCATTACAAGAATTATTTCATTTCATTATGCTCTTTTTATCCAGTGACTTGCAAATGATGAACATCGCAAGCAATTTATCATAAGAGCCAACAATATCTGCAATGTCAAGTTTAAGCTTAAGTTCTGTAAGCTAGATTAGTACACAAACTTGAGCAGAAGTTAAATGCACAAAAGAAACGAGAGAGAGAAAAAGTTTTTTTTTTTTGTTATTTTGTGGATAAGTTAAGTGATTGTGGAGATTACTACAAATGAAATAAAATATAAATTAAACACAAATTAATAGTTAAATATAAAGCAAATTATTGCATTCTCAGTATCTGAATGATTACGGAGAACAAATGTCAGCTCCTCTCATCCAATCAGAAATTAAATTAATTTATAATGTAACTATTCTATCAGATTGCATTACAGTCCCTAAATATCCCTAAATATTAGGGATAAATTACTTACTGTCACTATTGTTTGATAAATATTTAATTATACTGTAATTTTTACAGTCATTACAAAACAATAATCAACAATCTATAAATACTTTAACATTTTATTTTTTAAAAATCAGCAATACAGTACTGAAAATTATTATAATAAATATTATAATTTTATAATAAAAATTTTCACTTGTGATTTTTAGATGAAATATTACCCAGACATTTTGTTGTTGTTGCAAAATTTGTCCAATAACGGATTTCATATTTCAGATCAGTCTTACTGTGATATATTCAGAGCTTTGAAATTGCTCCGGGGTCTTTCACATTCATTCAACAGAAACTAATGTAGACATTTTAGTTTTCTACAACACTGTCTTCACATTATTAGTGTTCACTAGTTTTTAATAATAATAATTTCATACTCAAAGCGCTACAACATGGTACAGAATGTAAAATAACAACTCATACATAGTATATAAAGACTGCAATAATAATTGCAGATTAAAAACTTACTAAAAATACATGTTTTGAGTAGTTTCTTAAAACAATCAAAAGAAGGAGCATTCCTAATAGAAGCAGGTAATGAATTCCATAACTTTGGAGCACATGGAAGAAAAAGCTCTCCCTCCCATTGTTTTGAGCTTACAAAGAAGCTGATAAAGAGAACCAGCAGAGGGGAGAGAACGAGAAGGTATTGGTGGTGTAACCCACAAATGCAAATAGAGCCAACCCATGTGCTGCTTTATAAGTTAAAATACATTTTAAAATCAATGTGTGGACGAACTGGGAGTCAGTGTCGTTGATGAAGCACAGGGGTAATGTGTTGGAGTGAAAATGAACAGGTCAAGACACAAACAGCTGGATTTGTACATATTAAGTTAATCAAGCCTAGATGTAATTAAAGGCTTGAATAAACCTTAATGCATCAGGCCTAGAGAGAAAGGGTCTAATATTCTACAAGATTAAAAAAGGCAGCTTTAGTAATGTTTTTAAAATGAGTATTAAAAGTCAGCTGAGCATCAAAAATCACACCCAAATTCTGCACCTGGACTAGGGTGACCACTTTTTTGCAGGACAGTCCCAAAATTGAGAGTTTCTGTTGTCCCTGCTCTCGAGGTAGTACTTTTTCAAAGTTCAGGAACTTTCGGGGGTGGGACTTGGGCACTGAACATGCTGATTAGTTGAGTTCACACAGCATTTTGATTGGCTGACTCCACGCAGTATTTTATTTCAACCACCGTTTTTAAAAGTCTGTTGTGGTCTGTAGTTGTTTGCTATTTGAATCAACAGTGGAGCTTGAAAAATACGACTGATGGACCGAAGGCGAGGTTCACGCATTATTAAGCTTATATGTGGAGGACGAAATCCAGCGGGAACTGAAAAGCCATGCACAGTCCTACATCACCGGACTAATCTTCACGGTACTTAAGACCATGATGAAAATGCAAACAGCAACAGGTCTGAGGGAAAAACTGTTTCTGGGACAAATTGTTCTGGGTAATTTCAGTGGAAACATGGCTTTTTTCCTGCAAGACATAATCAGTGTCCCGCATTTCAATTATGTCTATATATTTCTTCCCTGAAAACAATACCACAATAAGGAATATAATACAAAAAATTTATTTTTAAATGCCATTTTGTAGTTAGAGCAGGAAAATATCCAAACAATGCATTCGTAGAGAGGGATTTTTCTGCTGATGACGATTGCGTGGACGAAGCAAAGGAAGTGTGGACCTTATTAAAACTCATTAAATATAGCTAGCCAGGACTGCTTCTAGACACAAACAGGATACGAACATCCTGATTAAACCCACCAGATCCAACCAAAAATACAAGTTCAAGATGTACTGAATCCGGTAAAACACATTTAGGGCCCTGTTTTAACGATCTTAGCACATGGTCTAAAGCGCACGGTGCAGGTGCACTTAGGGCATGTCCGAATCCACCTTTTCTAGTTTAATGATGGGAAAAATGGTCGGCATGCCCGGCTCATGGTCTAAAATGGCTGTCCCTATTCTCTTAGTTATGTTTTATTAACAAATTTCGTGAGGAGCACATGCAGATAATTAAACCTAATTAAACACAAGTGGAGCACATTAAGCTAATCAATTTAATCAATGATAAGAGTTGTATATATACAGCAGATTTACCTTTCGTTGACCATTTTTATTTTAGCATCCCTCCACCACCCCATCTCTTCACTTTGATTTAATAAACACATTAGATGTCAACACAATCCATAATACAATACAGTCTAGTTCTAGACTATCTCTATCATGGGGGGATACTCTGGGTTCGGGCCAAAATTCCGAGCCCCTCCCCCGGACAGCACACCAAATACGCATAATCTTTACTCTATTTAATTTGATGTAAGTATGAACTCGTGAAATGAGCATTGGGTGTGTTTTGGACATATTGTGCAATAAACCAATCATCTCCCATTCCCTTTAAAAGCCAGTTGAGCTTGTACCATGGTGGATTGCTATATACATGGCGGAATTTGTGAGCGGAAAGACTGAAAGCTTCTCCAGTGATGAATCCTTTTATTGTTAATATTTAAAAATGTTTGTGTGCTGCTGTGCGTCCCTGTGTGTGTAATAAGCAGAGTGTGTGCATGCTGTGGACCTATAGGTGCATAGGCTATTACTAAAGCACTCTTTAAATAACAATAAAGATTCTCACTAAGGAAGGGTGCCCCGGGAGAACCCACCTGCCCGGACGGGACCTTTGCGAGGGACGCATGGAACAACTGGCAAGTCCTGTGCCTGGAGGCTCTGTCTGTGGAGGATGCGGAAGATTTATACATGATTGGATTATTGATGGCGGGGTTCCTATTCTTTGGCTTTGGGATTGCCCTGACCTATCGGAAGATTGGTAAGACAGCTGCAAGCAAATTCACCCAGCCGCTGTCTGTGGAAATTAAAGAATGCTTCGGGGCTGTGTGTGACCGTCTGAAGGAATTAGATCAGAAAGTGATAGGAATTGAGGAACTGAACCGTAACAACGCCCAGTCCGGACTGCGGATACGCAGGGTAGAGTGGGCTCTATCGGGGGTCAGATCGGTGAACTTTTACGGACTGTAACCGGTCTGGCCATGAGGCTGGGCGTAATGTCTAGGAAACTGCACAGACCGGACGCGAATGCTGAGGACCAGATCTGATTGATTGATTATGATCGGACAAATTACCGAAGATCATCAAATGGATTAAAAAATAATAAATTGTATTTGCCTGACCTAATCAACTAGCCCAACAAACCTCACTTGTCCTTATCTCTCGGTTGGGATTTCAGCCTGACAGCTTGGCCTGCTATCTTCCCTGTGCACTGCCTTATCTCCCTTCAAGGACAAACCATAGAACTGAACTCGAAAACATCTGAAGTTATGGCTAACATTCTCACACAACACAATCTCAGACTCACTCGCACCATACATACCCGACCTCATTCCCTCCCCCCTCCATCCGTCTGCCTGTCTGTTATCTATCTCCTCTCCCACTCCATACAAAAAATCCCACCACGTGACCACGTGTACTGTGTCATGTTTATGTTTATGTTTATGTTTATGTTTATGTTTGTTGTGTTTGCTATGTAATGCTTGCTAAATTGCATTCTTGTATTTCTGGAGAGCGTAGGGCGGCGCCTGAATAATCGGCTGCGGCCCGGAGGCTTGCTCCAAACTTCATTTCGTTATACTGTACTTGTACATGTGTAATGACGAATAAACTTCAACTTCAACTTCAACTTCAAAATACTGCACTTTACTTTATACTAATCTTTATATTGACTTTAGACCTGGTTTTTGTTGGTCAATGGCACAGTCGTTTTCAGTTGCCTTAAAATAGCAACACACCAACAATGCGCCTGAACACACCTCATTTTCAGACCAGCACAGACCAGTGGTGCAGGATGTGGAAATGATAACTACATCAGGCTGAAACTAGCAAAAAACACTTGTGTTGCACCTGGTGTTGCATTGTTCCAGGTGTATGATATAGGGCATATCATATTGTTTGCATAGTGTAATAAAGAAAAATAAACTAGTCGCTTAACAGTGGAGTAGCGTCTGGGCATGCAGGGTATGCATGTGCAAATTGACCCAGGCCAATAGGGGGACCGCTCATGGGAAACTTTTAATTAAAACGAGGGATGTCATTTTTAATTCGTGGCCACAATAAATATATATTTGTATGCATGTCATGTGTAGTAGTTTCTTGTTTCTCCGTAATGTCTAATTTCTCCGTCATTTCTTGTGTGTGCATTTATTATTTTTTGCACCCCGCGTCAATTTCGCAAAAACTCCCATATATAATTACTGTACTCCCATATATAATTACCCTACTGTAATTAAGACATATATTCAAGGAATGTATTAAAAATAGAAAGACGCTATAGTTTCAGCCTAACTCAAAGGCCACGGAAACAGGCAAGTGTGTTCGTAACGCACGTCAATCCATTCCTGACGATCTTGGTTTGCTTCTTATTTATTAAATATACAAGAAATTAGTTGATGCAACATTGATCAAAATTAAAATACAATTTATACAAAACGAAATTCACTTTAAAGAAAAACTTTCTACAAAACAATACTCAATGAAGTGGTCAAATCATATCTGACCCCACTCCATGTCTCCAGACATATGCACATCTTATGATGCAGCCTATATTACTTGTGCTGCTCACTTTTCATAATCAACATATGAAATAAAATATAAAAATAATATCATAGGCTAATATTTAAACATAGCCTAACTATGAAACTAAATAGGCTAAGTTTTCTTTAACCCATGCCATGGCCGACAAAGGCACCAGCGCTTCTGATGGATTTTTTCCTTTATGACAGCAGATATAACTCACAATACTCTGTCATTTTTAGCCATACAGATAAGAAGACATAATTATAAACTATAAACCGTCTAATTTTATTTGTGGACATTCACAATATCAACAAAGGCCGAGGATTCAGGGAACTGATTATTTTGCACTCCACTCCAAACGCTGTCTTCATTTCAATAATGTATTTTATTTATTAAACGCAAAGTTTTTAATTTCAAAAGCATTTCTAAATTCAGGTCATATTTCCAACAATGAAATTTCAAGCCAAAATAACGATGGTAAATGGTAAAAAAAAACAAAAAAAACATGCAAATTCAAACATTTCGCTCTTTTAATTTTAAGTAATGCTTGAATAACACGCCTATGTCTCCTTCCATTAAAAATAATGTCTAGTGTGGTGGCTGGGATATACACTCACCTAAAGGATTATTAGGTTCTAAAGGATACCTGGGATATACACTCACCTAAAGGATTATTAGTTCCACCACATCCCAAAGATGCTCTATTGGGTTGAGATCTGGTGACTGTGGGGGCCATTTTAGTACAGTGAACTCATTGTCATGTTCAAGAAAGCAATTTGAAATGATTCGAGCTTTGTGACATGGTGCATTATCCTGCTGGAAGTAGCCATCAGAGAATGGGTACATGGTGGTCATAAAGGGATGGACATGGTCACAAACAATGCTCAGGTAGGCCGTGGCATTTAAACGATGCCCAATTGGCACTAAGGGGCCTAAAGTGTGCCAAGAAAACATCCCCCACACCATTACACCACCACCACCAGCCTGCACAGTGGTAACAAGGCATGATGGATCCATGTTCTCATTCTGTTTACACCAAATTCTGACTCTACCATCTGAATGTCTGAACAGAAATCGAGACTCATCAGACCAGGCAACATTTTTCCAGTCTTCAACTGTCCAATTTTGGTGAGCTTGTGCAAATTGTAGCCTCTTTTTCCTATTTGTAGTGGAGATGAGTGGTACCCGGTGGGGTCTTCTGCTGTTGTAGCCCATCCGCCTCAAGGTTGTGCGTGTTGTGGCTTCACAAATGCTTTGCTGCATACCTCGGTTGTAACGAGTGGTTATTTCAGTCAAAGTTGCTCTTCTATCAGCTTGAATCAGTCGGCCCATTCTCCTCTGACCTCTAGCATCAACAAGGCATTTTCGCCCACAGGACTGCCGCACACTGGATGTTTTTCCCCTTTTCACACCATTCTTTGTAAACCCTAGAAATGGTTGTGCGTGAAAATCCTAGTAACTGAGCAGATTGTGAAATACTCAGACCGGCCCGTCTGGCACCAACAACCATGCCACGCTCAAAATTGCTTAAATCACCTTTCTTTCCCATTCTGACATTCAGTTTGGAGTTCAGGAGATTGTCTTGACCAAGACCACACCCCTAAATGTGATTGGTTGATTAGATAATTGCATTAATGAGAAATTGAACAGGTGTTCCTAATAATCCTTTAGGTGAGTGTACATAAACCTACCAACATACGTGGCATAATTTTTTGGAATTACTTATCTTGAGAGGGAAAAAATAAGTTTTAGTTGCATAACACCGGTTAATGCCGTCATTTTACAATAGTTTTTTTTTTTTTTAATCAACATTTAGAAAATATGTAATGGAAACGTGGCTAGTGTTTTTTTCTGTTTTGGTTGTGAAAAATTGTTGGGTAGAGTGTGTGTTTTTATGGTATTGTTTGGTATGGTATTCTCTTGATACACTACAGTGAATGTCTATAAATGTCTCTTTGATGTACTTGGGGGGTGGGGTTAGGCAGGGCCCGCCCGTATTTTGCATATGGGGCCAAGATTGACTTGCTACGCCACTGCCTAAGAACATTTATTTTAGTATAAAATAGTACATTTACATTTATGCATTTGGCAGACACTTTTATCCAAAGCGACTTACATTGCATTCAAGGTACACATTTTTACAATTTGTCAGTTCTTGCTTTCCCTGGGAATCGAACCCACAACCTTGGTGTCGCTCTTATTGTTTGAG
This sequence comes from Paracanthobrama guichenoti, assembly GCA_018749465.1. Lineage (NCBI taxonomy): Eukaryota > Metazoa > Chordata > Actinopteri > Cypriniformes > Gobionidae > Paracanthobrama > Paracanthobrama guichenoti. Next base: position 9,223,001 of record CM031943.1, read on the forward strand.
CTACAGGAAATAGTAATTTATTTAAAGGGATATTTTGTCTAAATATAATGAATAACAGACTAGTATAGGTAAAAATAACAGTGGAATGGTCACAGAGTGGTCACAATTAACAAAGGCCCCAATACGGACCCCTGAGGGACACCCTGTCATAATGGCACAGTCTGAGATCTGCTACCTAGGTAGACAAATTGGGGATGTACTGAATTTTCTGTAAGCAAGCAGAGGAATAATTCAACGCAGACCTTAATGGTAACCCACACAGGACACATATGAGTTTTTTCATTAGCATTGTGTTTTTCTATATTTCACTTCTGATAGCAGCATGAATTAATTCAAAATCATTCTATATAAAAGCAATAATTTTTTAATGTAGTCTAATTTTAATATTTAATCCACTTTTGAGCCAGATCCTCCACAGCGCAATTTCTAATGACAGACCTGTACTGCTGCTGCTTTTGTTCGATATGTGCTTCATCTCCCCATATTGTTCTGTACAGTATGTATTTTCTAGGTTCTCTTGTACATACTTTCACCAAGGCCTCAAAGCTTCTCATTTTTATTCCCTCTCTTCATTTATATTCCACCCAGCCTCGGTTCTTCAGGCAGAACCACTTTCTTTTTTACTAAACACGCACGTGTCCCACCTTTCTCCTCTAGAGCAGAACTGCTCTGAATTTTTCCCTCTGAACATGAAAAACCTACCACAAGATGTTATAAAAGAAACAAGTAGTTACCAAGTAAAGTATGAGCCCCGACTGGGAGCTTGTTAGTAAATCCGAAACAAATGAGTCTCACTGTAGACTTGCGTGTTTTTGTGAAATTCTTACCATTTGCTTATTCTAGCTCATTCTAATGATTCCTCGGTGGCTCCCTCGCGTGCTGTAGCGGAGGGAAGAGACTTGTTGCTCTCATTTGCAAGCGTGCAGATGCACGGCTTGTGTTGTTTTATCTGCAGGGAGAGGAACACTTCTCATAATTGAAGAAGCAGTGAATTCATTTTCAAAAACGTGTTAAGAATTGCTCGAGATCAAAGCAGTTCTGCTATCTGTCTTTCCCACCTGCTCTCTGTGATTTCTTTCTTGCAGTTTTTCCATAAAAGGAACCCATGAATTGGAGAGCAAAGGATTAACAATTTTGGGGCGATCTTTAAGCTTCTTTGCCATACGTGATTCTATACAGTTTCCAAGAAGCAGCATGTTTAGATATTGTAATGGATTCACGCAGTATTTTTTTATTGTAACGTTGACAACATGAAACTTAATAAAATGTTCATTGTGGCAAATTTTAACTACATTTTATAACAGAAATAATGAAATAATTATAATGAAATAATTTATTCTGATCAAACTTGACATTCTGCAGTCAGATATTTGTATATAATGAGCACTAAACTAAACTCTGACTCTTTGAGCATTGTTTCTGGCAACCAAGTTCCTGTAGCTGTAGTTGTATTACTCTGCTTCAGCTCCAACCAATATAATGACCATTTGGCACATATCCATGTAAAATGCAGAATAACGTATGGTCAGGTTGATCAGGATCACTGACAGTGGATCAGTTTAAAGTTTCTGCTAAGAAGTTTCTGCTACATACACTATATAGCCAAAAGTATTGAGACACCCCTCCAAATCATTAAATTCAGGTGTTCCAATCACCTCATTGGCCACAGGTGTATAAAATCAAGCACTTAGGCATACAGACTGCTTCTACAAACATTTGTGAAAGAATGGGTCACTCTCAGGAGCTCAGTGAATTCAAGCGTGGTACTGTGATAGGTTGCCACCTGTGCAATAAGTCCATTCACGAAAGAGTAGGATGCAGTGGTGTAAAGCACACCACCACTAGACTCTAGAGCAGTGGAGACGTGTTCTCTGGAGTGATGAATCACGCTTTTCTGACAATCTGATGGACGACTCTGGGTTTGGTGGTTGTCAGGAGAACGGTGCTTGCCTGACTGCATTGTGCCAAGTGTAAAGTTTGGTGGAGGGGGGATTATGATGTGGGGTTGTTTTTCAGAGGTCTTGCTTGACCCTTTAGTTCCAATTACAGGAACTCTTAATGCTTCAGCATCCCAAGACATTTTGGACAATTTCAGTTTGGGGATGGCCCCTTCCTGTTCCAACATGACTGCACACCAGTGCACAAAGCAAGGTCCATAAAGACATGGATGAGTGAGTCTGGTGTGGAGGAACTTGACTGGCCTGCACAGAGTCCTGACCTCAACCCGATAGAACACCTTTGGGATGAATTAGAGCGGAGACTGCGAGCCAAGCCTTTTTGTCCAACATCAGTGCCTGACCTCACAAATGCGCTTCTAGAAGAATGGTCAAAAATTCCCATAAACACACTCCTAAACCTTGTGGAAAGCCTTCCCAGAAGAGTTAAAGCTGTTATAGCTGCAAAGGATGGGCCAACTCCATATTAAACCCTATAGATTAAGAATGGGATGTCATAAAAGTTCATGTGCATGTAAAGGCAGGCATCCCAAAACTTTTGGCAATATAGTATACACACACAGTATATATGCGATATTCGTATAAACAGTATATATCCCAAAATCTGCAAACTGGCTCTGACTTTAGCCAACTAGTGTAGACTCATCTAGGCTGCAATTGGGGGGGAAATCTGTACAAAGTTGTGTATGTTGTATTTCAGCTTTTATACATTTATACATATAACAATTATACATATCTGACAACACAATGCCACGATCAACTACTCAGAATCAAGTATTACAGACAACCAATAAAAAGTCAAGTACAATAAAAATATGTTTTATACAGCTTTACATAAATATTTAGATAAATATTATTTCTACCAAGACAAAACAGAGACTTTAGACAAATCTTTTTACAAATGGACTTTTGGAGGACATATTTCATAGTGGGACAACCGCTGGAGCTCATCAAAAGGACACATTTGACATTGCAAAAGTACATATTCTAGCTGTCTCCTTATACCAAAGAGCAGCACACACTCAAACACACTCATCGCATCTCTTCTGAAGGAGGATGGAGAATGAACTTAAGTTCAGATCATTAGTGTGCGTGCCATGACATAAACCATTGTAATTCTGTTTGATAAATCAATTGTCCTCTGGGTAATGCGATAGTCCCGCAGCACGTCCTTCCCGTCGACCGGCTGTTCATCAGGAAATTAGGTGATGCTGAAATAAAAAGATGGCCTCATATCAGAAACGGGTCTAGGATGTAGGAGAGAAGCTGAAGGACAAGCACATATTAGGCTTTAATTGATTAATATGCAAATGTAATTTCTGGTTAGTTGTACTTCCTAGCGCTACATATGACGTCTTTTTTTGAACGATGTCCTGGCTGTAGTATTAAAACAAATGGTTTAATTTAGAAAATCCCTCCGCTATACAACCTATTTAACAATAAAGGTAATTACTCTGCTATCACCCGACTACGGGAATAAGAACTCAGGCGGGGAGATTACTGTACTTAATTAACATTAAGTGTTTTCAATCCAATCAATCCTCATTGTGGCGGGAGTTTCACAACTTCATAAAACTGCAGTGAGAAGGCAGTCTTGCACAGCTAATGTTGAATAAACCACTTTCAGCCTGTAAAATGACAAACCCAATTTCAAATTAGAACTGCAGGGGACCTTTTCTGTGAAACTGTGACAACGCCACTGCTGTTAATGTAACTGACATTAGCTTGACTAAAGGACAGTAGTTTCCTAAGGCACACTGCACAGTGCTCTTTAGTACACCATCTAATAATAATGCCATGATTAAAAAATTATCAGATTAAACTTAAATTAATCCCAAGACAATGATTAAAATATATATAAACAGACTAACACAATGTCTGGATGCTTAAAGGAAAATTTCGCTGCTAGAAGTCGCTTATTAAAAACAATAACAAAGGCGAAGCTTGATGACACCGTGAATGAGTGTGGAATCATGGGAGTTGTCATCTTCACCTCCGCAGCCGATAGAAAGCAATCCGACAGGACTCAAGGCAGAAATCATGTTCATGGATGACGCCGGTGGAGTGAATGCTATTGAGAGACGCCTGTGTGACACACCCATGGAGGAGCTCCGGAAGGAAGGAATGACTACAGTGAAGGGCGAGAGAGGACCAGGCCTGGGACGTTTTACATTGCAGTCTTTATTATCGGCTTCTTTCTAGGGCTGCCCTCGACTAAAGATTTATCTAATGAGCCTTTAATTGCCTATATTTAATACATAGCCTAATCAGTACCCAAACACACGTATAAAGCTCGCCATAGTGCACCGGCAAAAGTAATGATTATGAATGTGTCGTGAAAAAATAAGAGACTGTTTAAACATTTTAATAATTTATTGATAATGTTTTCTGTTTTTTCTATGTCTGTTGTTCTGTGTTTTCTGTGCTGACTCGTCACCTCCGCAGAGGATGCGCCTATATGCATGTTTCATACAGATTACATAATCTGAGAATATGTTTTCCACTTGAATTGGTTAATTTAAAAGTAGACATTTCACTTTTTCTATAGACATATATGGAAGCTTGTTTCGGTCAGAATAAAAACATTTTAAAAGATAATTGCAAAATATCTCTCAATCCTGACTTTATATCACACAATTCTGACTTTATATCTCTCAATTCTGACTTTATATCACACAATTCTGACTTTACATCACGCAATTCTGACTTTACATCACGCAATTCTGACTTCTTTTCTCAGAATTGTGAGATATAAACTCGTAATTGTGAGTTATAAAGTCCAGTTCTAAGGAGGAAAAAAGACTGACTCGCAATTGCAATATAAAGTCAGAATTGCGAGATATAAACTATATAATAATATAATGCAGCCTTGGTGTGCATAAGAGACTTCTTTCAAAGACATAAAATAAATGTTACCGTCCCAAACTTTTAAACTAGTGTATATTAAAAAAGTTTTTGTATGTTAATCTCTAGAATCTCTTTTGACAGCCTTACTCTGTAGACAACACGACAATGACAGACTTCAATACTGCTCTTCTTTTTCTGCTCTGAGACACATGGCTAATGAAGTTTCAGCTTAATGAATTTCATTGCTTAAAACTGTTTTCACGGTCATGACAATAGTATGAAATAATCCCCTCTGCTGTAATTCCTGGGTAAAACAATGAGCTGTGTATAATAGTGTAATTCATGCTGAGGGATTAGAGATTACTATTATTATTGTAAATAATAATCTATGTGTGACAGGTTGAGTTCAGATCCAGACGTCTCTGACCTTAATCCATTTGTTTTGTTTTTTTTTTTTCATCTGCACTGTTTAGAATCCCACACAATCTCCACACACTTGCTCTACCAGTCTTGCACGCTACAGTCTCGCTCTCTCTCTCTCTCTCTCTCTCTCTCTCTCTCTCTCTCTCTCTCTCTCTCTCTCTCTCTCTCTCTCTCTCTCTCTCTCTCTCTCTCAGATTATAAATTGCTCTCAAAGGTTTTAGCTAATAGGTTAGCTAGAGTAATGGGTCAGGTGGTGCATCCAGATCAGACTTATTGTTTCTTGGGTAGGTCAATTTTTGACAATGTTGCCCTTATTCGTGATATTTTTGATGTCTCCAAGGTGCTCAACATTGATATTGGGCTTATCTCACTAGATCAAGAAAAGGCATTTGATAGTGTTGAACACTCTTATTTGTGGAGAACTTTAGAAGCCTTTGGATTCTGTCAGGATTTTATTGATAAAGTGAAAGTGCTCTATGGTGACGTTGAGAGTGTGCTCAAGATAAACGGTGGCTTATGCACTCCTTTTAAAGTCTGTAGCCTAGGGGTAATATACAGGGCTGTTGTTTGTCTGGAATGTTATTGCTATAGAAACTTTTTTGCAAAAATTAAGAGAAAATATTTGTGGTTTGAATCTACCTATTTGTAAAAGCAATATTTCTTTATCTGCATATGCTGATGATGTGGTGGTCTTAATTAATGGACAAAATGATGTGCAGGTTTTAATGAAAATTTTAGAAGATTTTAAAATGTAAGTGAATTGGAACAAGAGTGAAGCACTTTTAATTGGAAATTGGTCAAAAGTCTTCCCGATGGTTTAACCTGGGGAACAGGTGGTTTTAAGTACTTAGGAGTGTATCTGGGAGATTACACTGGGATCTGGGAAGGGGTAGCTGAAAAGGTGAAAGGCAGGCTTGATAAATGGAAGTGGTTAATACCAAAGATGTCATATAAAGGGAGGACATTAATTGTGAATAATTTAGTAGCTTCCTGCCTTTGGTATAGGATAGCATGTTTGGATCCTCCAGCACAACTTCTAGTAGAAGTTCAAGGGAGTTTGGTTGACTTTTTTTGGGGATAAGTTGCACTGGGTCCCACAGAGTGTGTTGCATTTACCTAAAGAGGAGGGTGGTCACGGTTTGATGCATAGAATATCAGCCTTTTGTTTGCAATTTTTACAAGGATTTCTGTATGGATCATTAGTGAATGGCTGGCGGGCTGTTACATACTCCATTTTACACAGATATGAAGGACTGGGGTTGGACAAATCCCTGTTTCTAATGGACCACCTTAAAGTGAACGTGGATGGACTTCCAGTGTTTTATTGCAATCTCCTTAAGGGTTGGAGCCTCTTTGAATCACAGAGAAATGAGACAACACCTTCTCTTCACTGGCTTTTGGAGGAGCCGCTAATAAACGCATCTTGATTTGACTCAACAAATGACAATTCCTCCTTTCATAGACAATGTACGGTTGCGGAATTCACAGATCTTCACGTTTGGATGTTTGATTCATATAGCTGGGATGGATTTTTTTTTTGTTTGTTTTTTTACATATTTGGTGTAATTTACTTATTTGTTTTAATGATTTCTCTGGTACTTATGTGATATAAGGTAACTGTAATTTGTTGAAACTGTACAATGAAGTGTGATTTATAGTAATAAAAGGCTTTTTCAAATTCTAAATTCTCTCTCTCTCTCTCTCTCTCTCTTTCTCTCACACACACACACACACACACACACACACACACACACACACACACACACACACACACACACACACACACACACACACACACACACACACACACACACACACACGCCCCTATCTCTCCCTATATCCCACTTTACATCCCTCCCGTGCTGCCGACTTGTATCTTATTCGCTAACTCTGCTCTAGGCAGTGACTATGATGTTCAAACACTTCCCCTCTGTGTTGTTGAATTAGCAAAATGTCAAAGGTCCCCTTCGCTCTCTCCCTCCGTGGATTGTATCTCTGTTCCACTTATCCCTCAGGTGTAATAAAAACAAAACACAAGCCAATGACAAATGATGCTTAGGACTGTGATGTAAAAGATAAAAGAAATGTCTTACACACACACACACACACACACACACACACACACACACACACACACACACACACACACACACACACACACACACACACACACATTTCTATCCCCCTACACTACCCCTACCCCTAAACCTACCCATCACAGAAAACATTCTGCATTTTTACATTTTTAATGAAACATTGTTTAATATGTTTTTTAAGCACACAGGAAATGTCCTCATAAACCACGTTTACATTGTAATACCAGTGTAATACCAATGTTATTATACAAATTTGTGTCCTCATAAATCACATAAACAAGCACACACACACACACACACACACACACACACACACACACACACACACACACAGCACATACAGCCTGCAGGTAAATGTTGCTCGATTTAGAAGTCATATTATGCTGAAGAAAAAGGGTTCTCCAATTAAAATGGCCTTTTTAACTTATCCTCTTATAATCAAAAGGAAAGGGTTTGCAAATTTCTTTTTACACAGATCTGTGTGTGCATGAAATCTCTTAGGGATTGCTGTTGGATGAAACTTGGAGGTATTCAATTTGCACATGGTCTCAGGAAGGAAAGGACCAGAGAGAGCAACTTGTAACACTTTATGTGAAGTCTTCATTTTCAGATTTTTGTTCATATATATATATATATATATATATATATATATATATATATATATATATATATATATATATACACTCACCTAAAGGATTATTAGGAACACCTGTTCAGTTTCTCATTAATGCAATTATCTAATCAACCAATCACATGGCAGTTGCTTCAATGCATTTAGGGGTGTAGTCCTGGTCAAGACAATCTCCTGAACTCCAAACTGAATGTCAGAATGGGAAAGAAAGGTGATTTAAGCAATTTTGAGCATGGCATGTTTGTTGGTGCCAGACGGGCCGGTCTGAGTATTTCACAATCTGCTCAGTTACTGGGATTTTGCACAACCATTTCTAGGGTTTACAAAGAATGGTGTGAAAGGGAAAAACATCCAGTATCACGCAGTCCTGTGTGGCGAAGTTGAAGTTGAAGTTGAAGTTGAAGTTTATTCGTCATTACACATGTACAAGTACAGTATAACGAAATGAAGTTTGGAGCAAGCCTCCGGGCGCAGCCGATTATTCAGGCGCCGCCCTACGCTCTCCAGAAATACAAGAATGCAATTTAGCAAGCATTACATAGCAAACACAACAAAACATAAACATAAACATAAACATGACACAGTACACGTGGTCACGTGATGGGATTTTTGTATGGAGTGGGAGAGGAGATAGATAAACAGGCAGACGGTTGGAGGGGGTGGGATCGGGTAGGTTGTGTATGGTGCGTAGTGAGTCTAAACAGGCAGGCGCAGACGGTTGGAGGGTGTGGATCGGGTAGGGTTGTGTATGGTGCGAGTGAGTCTGAGATTGTGTTGTGTGAGCAAAGGTCCCGTCCGGGCAGGTGGGTTCTCCGGGCACCCTTCCTTAGTGAGAAAATCTTGTCGATTGCGCTGATTGACCAGTTAATCAATTCCATTTCAGCAGAAACACTAGACAAAACAAAACAGCGCGAGAGCCAGCAGGGAACAGAGAGAAAAAAACACGTCTGCACGGATACAAGGACAGAATGGAATGTCTAAAATGCCTTGTTGATGCTAGAGGTCAGAGGAGAATGGGCGACTGATTCAAGCTGATAGAAGAGCAACTTTGACTGAAATAACCACTCGTTACAACTGAGGTATGCAGCAAAGCATTTGTGAAGCCACAACACGCACAACCTTGAGGCGGATGGGCTACAACAGCAGAAGACCCCACCGGGTACCACTCATTTCCACTACAAATAGGAAAAAGAGGCTAAAATTTGCACAAGCTCACCAAAATTGGACAGTTGAAGACTGGAAAAATGTTGCCTGGTCTGATGAGTCTCGATTTCTGTTGAGACATTCAGATGGTAGAGTCAGAATTTGGCGTAAACAGAATGAGAACATGGATCCATCATGCCTTGTTACCACTGTGCAGGCCGGTGGTGGTGGTGTAATGGTGTGGGGGATGTTTTCTTGGCACACTTTAGGCCCCTTAGTGCCAATTGGGCATCGTTTAAATGCCACGGCCTACCTGAGCATTGTTTCTGACCATGTCCATCCCTTTATGACCACCATGTACCCATTCTCTGATGGCTACTTCCAGCAGGATAATGCACCATGTCACAAAGCTCGAATCATTTCAAAATGGCTCTTGACTCTGTCCTTCATTCAGTGCAGACGTGTTTTCACTCTGCTCCCGCTGTGCTCTAGCGCCTTGTTATTTTTGTCTTTCTTTTTCTCTCTGATCCGCTGCTTGCTGGACTCCTGAAAATACTGAAATGGAATTGATTAACTGGTCAATCAGCGCGATCGATAGGATTTTCTCACAAAGGAAGGGTGCCCCGGGAGAACCCACCTGCCCGGACGGGACCTTTGCTGCAGGGTACGTGAGGGACGCATGGAACAACTGGCAAGTCCTGTGCCTGGAGGCTCTGTCCGTGGAGGATGCGGAAGATTTATACATGATTGGATTATTGATGGCGGGGTTCCTATTCTTTGGCTTTGGGATTGCCCTGACCTATCGGAAGATTGGTAAGACAGCTGCAAGCAAATTCACCCAGCCGCTGTCTGTGGAAATTAAGGAATGCTTCGGGGCTGTGTGTGACCGTTTGAAGGAATTAGATCCGAGAGTGATACGAATTGAGGAACTGAACCGTAACAACGCAGTCCGGACTGCGGATACGCAGGGAAGAGTGGGCTCCATCAGGGGTCAGATCGGTGAACTTTTACGGACTGTAACCGGTCTGGCCATGAGGCTGGACGTAATGTCTAGGGAAACTGCACAGACCGGACGCGAATGCTGAGGACCAGATCTGATTGATTGATTATGATCGGACAAATTACCGAAGATCATCAAATGGATTAAAAATTGTATTTGCCTGACCTAATCAACTACCCCACCGAACCTCACTTGTCCCTATCTCTCGGTTGGGAGGTCAGCCTGACAGCTTGGTCTGCTATCTTTCCCTGTGCACTGCCTTATCTCCCTTCAAGGACAAACCATAGAACTGAACTCGAAAACATCTGAAGTTATGGCTAACATTCTCACACAACACAATCTCAGACTCACTCGCACCATACACAACTATCCCGATCCCATCCCCCCTCCATCCGTCTGCCTGTCTTTATCTATCTCCTCTCCCACTCCAAACAAAAAATCCCATCACGTGACCACGTGTACTGTGTTATGTTATGTTTTGTTGTTTTTGCTATGTAATGCTTGCCAACTGCATTCTTGTATTTCTGGAGAGCGTGTGGCGGCGCCTGAAAAGGCTGCTGCCCGGAGGCTTGCTCCAAACTTCATTTCGTTATACTGTACTTGTACATGTGTAATGACAAATAAACTTGAAACTTGAAACTTGAACTTGAAAAATGGTTTCTTGAACATGACAATGAGTTCACTGTACTAAAATTGACCCCACAGTCACCAGATCTCAACCCAATAGAGCATCTTTGGGATGTGGTGGAACGGGAGCTTCGTGCCCTGGATGTGCATCCCACAAATCTCCATCAACTGCAAGATGCTATCCTATCAATATGGGCCAACATTTCTAAAGAATGCTTTCAGCACCTTGTTGAATCAATGCCACGTAGAATTAAGGCAGTTCTGAAGGCGAAAGGGGGTCAAACACAGTATTAGTGTGGTGTTCCTAATAATCCTTTAGGTGAGTGTATATATATATATAGTTATTAGCATGAACTATAACCAAAATTATTAAAAAGTTACTTGAAACAAAATAAACATTAATTGAAATTAATGTTAATTGAAATATATATATATGTAAAAAAAATAAGTAGTTAAATCGCTAAATCAACTAAAACTAATGAATAACAATTTATAAAAACTATTTTAAAAACATAAATAAAAATACATATTTATTAAAACTAACTAAAATGAAATGATGCAAAAATGAAATTATTAAATTATTAACAAAAACTAGAATAGTAATGACACTAAAATAGTTAAACTGACAATTTAAATGAAAAATGGTACAAAATATATTAATAAATTCCTGTTTTTCATGTATAGTTACACAAGGCAATAATGGCAACATCCACTCAGACCAAAGTAATGGAATTATCAGGAATACACTCTTTAAGTTCACTTGAGATATTGTAAAAGAAAAAAAAAAACTAAAATAATTGATTATACTAATAGCCTAAATATGATAGAAATTACAATGTAACTCTAAATGTGTGCTTGTATATTTGTGTGCGTGTTTACATGGGTTAGTATGTGTGAAGGGAAAGGTGAAAGAAGAAGGACGAACAGAACATTACGACATTCCTCTTATATGAAAGACCTTGACGAGATGTATGTCCTGTCCCGCAATGACAAGAAGCCCCTGTCAAGCTTTTAGTAGTTCCATTTAAGAAGAGCTCAATGACTTCACTTCTGCTCTGCGCTTCTACCTTAATAAAAAGTAATATGGCGGGATCTTTTACAGTCTAACCAAATCAGTCTTTCAAAAGTATTGAAATTCAAAAAGCATTGTCTTACTTTGAGTATTCAGAATATGTCCTGTCAAGGTTAAATATATCTGCTGCAATGAAGTTAAAGGGATGAAGCAGTGGAGTTAACAATAATCTCAGCCTCAGACGGTACGCCCACGGACCGCCCTCAGATGCTAACTGAGCATCTGATGCATACTGAAGAGTATTTGAGAAAATCGTAAACTCAGTCGGTTTGCCTGAAAAACAAGGGACAGTACAACCAAAAAATGCAAATAAAAGGTTGTAATTTATAAAAATAATTAAATAAAAATCAATAAATCATTATAAAATCAATGAATTAAGATCAATGAATCATATTGTCAGTTTTGTGATTTTGTTTAGTGTGATTTGATTCAGTCTCCCTGTCATTATTTGATCTGATTTCCTAGTTTGTCACCTATAGTTTACCCATTAATTAATCATTCTGGGGTGCGTTTCCCATACAACGACGTAACTCACTGCTTAACTACCATAGTGCATTGTATCGTCGAAGAAATCAACTAGCTAGTAACGACTGTTTCCTGAAACCATATTGTCGCAAATCTGTCGTTCAACCACCTTGGTTAATGATGTCATGCAGGTGGTGGAGTAATAACTGCTTTTAATGAATTATTTTGAGTTCAAATGCTTGCTAGACATAAATTATGCTAAATTATGGACATGGCGCCTGAGGACTAATTCTTATTTTTCTCAGTTATTTTGCTTTATTTCCAGATTCAATCATTGAATTTCAATCATTCAATCATTGAATCATTGACTTACGTACTAGAGCACGTTCGCACATGCACACTCTTCAAAAAAAGGTGCTTTAAATCTCTTGACAAACTTAAAAGACATAAATGACATTTGTATGTATTCGAAATAAAAGATATAGAAATGTCAGCGTGCTTATTTTGCTCAAGATAAGGATTTATTAAGTCCACATGTCATGCAAACAAGAAACTATGCTTCTAACCACAGGTCGAGAGCTGTCGTTGCAACCACACAAGTTTGCGACGCTTTTTAACCAGCAACTGATTCAGAAGAAGAGGAAGAGGAAGAATTAATTATACAGGCTCCTCTGCAAGTGTAAGGTCTGCAACAATCTTTGGGTAGTTTCACGTGTCAAATTAATGACCTTCTTTCTGTTCAGACCAGATGGGATAGCCTTCGCTACCCTCACACATATCTGAGCTTATAATACGCTTATATTATTAGTAATATATTAATATAATATATTTAAAATTTTATACAATTTAGGTAATTCCAGACATGAATTGAAAATATAATGTAAAAAATAAATAAAATACAGCTTCAGCAACTATATGAACTTTTGGAATTTCACTCAATTAGAATTTTTCTTCCTTAAATTCAAATGATAATAATTAATAATTTGTTACATTCATATAGCGCTTTTCTCTGCACTGAAATCGCTTTTCATGGAGAGAGGGAATCTCCTTAACCACCACCAAATTGCAATCCTGCATCCTATTTGCTACTCCAGTTCAAAATCTTGGGTTTAATTGGATTGTAAAGGCATTCTCATTTCAATTCTCAATAGTGCAGAACCCTACACACGCATACACACACACACACACACAATTACACACTCACCCCGCGGGCGACAGTTACAGGGAGTCATAGTGGACAGCATCCATCTTTGAGTTGATGAGGTGTTTGGAGGACACTGTTGTGTGGTGAGGTGACAGTGACATAACACACACCTTCAGCCAGCAATGACTCAACCAGATCCTGTCCATTCAACTGAAGAAATCATTTTACAGACCCTCACACACACACACTCACACATATTTCTATCATGTCATCTAGAAAGGTGACTGAGGAGGTTATTAGTGGAGTGACAGGAATGAAATTTGTCCCAGGAATATAACTACTTTTGTCCCTTGAGACTCAGATCTGCCATTTCATTTGGAATCACATTCTTATCTGGTGTGGGGAAGACATGATCATGTTGTTCACACACAAGAGTAGCGGTAATGCTGAAAAGGTAATGTCATCACACAATGACCACTGAAGCAACACTTCTCAAACAGGAAATACCTCCATCACTGAAGAAAAAGCATCTGTAATAGAACTGTCAGTGAGTAATAGGACTTCACTCAAGGGCCCTTTAGGATGCAGTTCTTTCTAACCTTATCAGTCAATCAGTGAGCATATAAAGGAACGTGTGGAAATTCAAGCATGTTTTCAGAGACACCTTATCAGTAGATGCACAAAGGCCTATTTAGAACACAACGTGAATCGCAGGAGTAAATAGCAAACAAGACTATGAAAAAATAAAAAAAAACTTCCATCCCTGAACAGAAAGCCAAGGACAATACAGGCATCTGAGAACACACATTTTTAATGCAAAATACAACCATCGCTATAATATAAATGGCAACTGTAACTCCCTTGGAATGCAATAAAAGTAAAAAATAGTATGTTTTAAGAGTATCTTTATTTCCTTACTGTCATCAGCTGCTTGCCATTTCATTTGTTGAGCCAAAAGTATCAACAGCTTGATGTCTGGAATGGCTTTCTCAGACACATGATTAAAAAAAAAAAAACGATGGGTTTGTGTAAGAAAAATATCCATATTTAAAACTTTATAAAGTAAAATATCCAGCTCCGGCAGACCACCTTCTGTATTCAACTTATGGAAAAAGTGTAACGCCCCTCGCAGTTCAAAACTTTAACGCTACATCCGACGTCATACATCACAGCAGTTATGCTTTTTTCGTACGTTCAATATGGCGGTCTGGTGGAAGCTAGGTTTTACTTTGTACAGTTTATCATGTGGGGTCACACCGCGCCGTGCCGCATCTAGTGTAGACAACATCACTGATTATAATGGGCTCTATTTTCTTAACTACTATGTACTAACATTGAAATTAATCATTTGATACAATGCAGTTATTGTGTACATACATGTTTTTACATTGTACTTACGTTTTTAAAATTACCTGCATGTAATTACATCTGTAATTAATTTCTGTAGTTACATTTATAATTACACTGCTGACACTTCCCTTACACCTAACCCTACCTTTTTTTTTTTTTTATGTAAGTACATAGTAGTTAAGGCCACCTAATATAAAGTGAAAATGCATGTAACCAAGGGACAGAGCTGTCCACTAAAGACACAATTATGACAAATTAGTATGTCCCAAAGCTTGCCTACTATTCTGCTAAAGACTCAAGACTATGTATGTTTTCTTTACAAAAAGAGTGCATACTTTTAGGGCATAGTATAAGTAGGGGAATTGGGATGCAGCAATGGTGAAGATGATCTGCTAAATCCAAATTAAGTATCAGAATGGGGAACAAAAAAAGGTGATTTATGTAACTTTGAATGTGGCATGGTTGTTGGCTTGTAGAAACTTTTGTTCCAAAAAAAACAAAAACTTAAAACTTAAAAATTCTTAAAGAACACATGGGGGTTCTTGTTGCAGACTTTTATATAATTTACAGTCATGTCTTTTTATTAGTGCTGTCAAATAGATAAAATAAAATCAAGCACCTAGGCATGCAGACTCTTCTACAAACATTTGTGAAAGAATGGGTCACTCTCAGGAGCTCAGTGAATTCAAGCGTCCTACATTGATAGGCTGCTTCCTGTGCAATAAGTCCATTCGTGATGTTTCCTCACTACTAAATATTCTACTGTCAACTGTTAAGTGATATTATAACAAAATTGAAGCAATTGGGAACAACAGCAACTCAGCCACGAAGTGGTAAGCCATGTAAAATCAGAGTGGGGTTAGCGCATGCTGAGGCGCACAGTGTGCAGAAGTCGACAACTTTGTGCAGTCAATAGCTACAGAACTCCAAACTTTGTGTGGCCTTCAGATTAGCTCAAGAACAGTGTGTAGAGAGCTTCATGGAATGGGTTTCCATAGCTGAGCAGCTGCATTCAAGCCTTACATCACCAAGTGCAATGCAAAGCGTTGGATGCAGTGGAGACATGTTCTCTGACATGCAGTGCACACCGCCACTGGACTCTAGAGCAGTGGAGACATGTTCTCTGGAGTGATGAATCACATTTCTCTGTCTGGAAATCTGATGGATGAGTCTGGGTTTGGCAGTTGTCAGGAGAACGGCCTGACTGCATTGTGCCAAGTGTAAAGTTTGGTGAAGGGAGGATTATGGTGTGGTGTGGTATTTTTTATTTTTTTTTCAGAGGTTGGGCTTGGCCCCTTAGTTCCAGTGAAAGGAACTCTTAATTCTGCAGCATACCAAGGCATTTTGGACAATTTCATGCTCCCAGCTTTGTGGGAACAGTTAGAGGACGGCCCCTTCCTGTTCCAACATGACTGCGCACAAGTGTATAAAGCAAGGTCCATAAAGACATGGATGAGCAAGTTTGGTGTGAAGATACTTGACTGGCCTGCACAGAGTCTTGACCTCAACCCGATAGAACATCTTTGTGATGAATTAGAGCGGAGACTGCGAGCCAGGCCTTCTTGTCCAACATCAGTGCTTGACCTCACAAATGCACTTCTAGAAGAATGGTCAAAAATTCCCATAAACACACTCCTAAACCTTGTGGAAAGCCTTCCCAGAAGAGTTGAAGCTGTTTTAGCTGCAAAGGGTGGGCAGAAACCTCCCTGCAACCTTGTGGAAAGCCTGCATTATATTCTGCTGTTATAACATGGCAAAACAAAACTACTTTATGCATTATAAAAATCATAAAGCCATAATATACACATTATTAGTAAGTGTTTGCTGAAAATAGCCTATATACATTTAATCACAGGGCACAGGCCAGTCACAACAAAAACAACAGGTGAGCAATGAACAGCACCGGCTGCATACTGAGCTGAGGATCCGTGGCAAAACATTTCCATGCAAATCATCTCATTCATCACTCTCTGTGTCACACGCGTGCACATGCACACGCATGCAAACACATAATACACATACGGCTTCACGCAAACATGCTCGCCTTTCTGTTTTCTGAACTGAAGCCTGCTGCCTGTATGATAAATGGGTTTTTTTTGTTGTTTTTTTTTAAGCTCTCCAGCAGCCTCTCCTCCGCCCTGTTCTTCCCTGTCTTTTCCACTCGCCCCTGCAGCTCAAGTCTGTCTGCCTCTGCTTTTGTATTTTGAAAGTCTCACTGCTCATTAGTATTTCACAAGTCTCTCCAGGGGTCTTCGTTCCACCCTCTCGACAGACTGTCTGAGAAGCACGCTGCTGTCCACTCATTTATCACAAACCTGAGAAATATCAGAGTACGACTTGACATGATCATGGGGCTGAGGAAGTGTGAAAAGTGCTCATTTAAAAAGTGCCCATACCGAGGTAGGACAACAGAAGCCTGGTTTTATAATAGAAGGGGGTCTGATTAATAAAATAAAACAGAAAGCCTGTCAGTCGATTCAAAACTTTAACTGAACTAATTACATGCTATGTGTGAATCAATCAAATGAATTAACCATATATAATCAATATTTGCTGAGAATAAACCTCAAATGAAGACAAGGCATTACGCTATTTTGGCAGACTAGAAAATCATGACATTGTAAAAACATGGGAGTAGAAGTCAATACATTTATATTGTTTTTTTTTGTTGTTGTTGTTTGTTTTTCATATAATTGAAGACGATTAATCCACAGAAACCTATTTTCCAATTAAATTTGTCAAACTGTCAGTGGATTACTGACAGTTGTTATAATTAAGCCATTCTTTACACAACTGCATAAAAAAAAAAAAAAAAAAGCCCTATAAGTTTTGTATACCTAAAAAGTATACAAACTATTTACTGATCAGCTCTATGAAAAGGACAGTTTGAGAAAGTTAAAACAATAGTCTTTTCCCAATTTATACACTTAATATGAACTTCAGGTCGTATGGCCTTTACTCTTGTGCTCTAGTCCACAAAACCGTAGGGTCTCATTTGTCATTTTATGATTCAGCAAGTGCTCATAAAAGCCCCTTTTACTGCTATGATTCGCCCTTGATGCTCCATTTTGTGAAGTCTGCACAGTGGACTACTATCCAACAGCCCATGAGACCAAGTGTGGACTTTAAAGAGTGCCGCATGGGCTGAGGGCAGCATTTGGAAATCAGATAAGAGTATATGGGCACATACAAAACGGACACATTTTTTCCATTTCAAGGATATCGTCTTTCGTGCGTGTGTGTAACACTGACACTGCAGCTATATACAGAAAATACAGTGATTTCTGGGTTACTATATTAACTATTTATTTTAATAATGACCATAAATTATACAAAATCGAAATAGTAACATTGAAAAAGTAATACATTTACACAGAAGCAAGTGTAGCTATAAACTGCAATAAATCATCAGGATCCATCAGAACTCATGATCCGTGAGTGGAGTGGGTGCTGAACAACAGATCGGAATTTACAATCTGCTCAGCGGAGGACATCACCAGCCCCACTCCAGACCCAGAGCCCAGCCAGCCACCACCCACACACTGCAGAGAGCGAACACCAGACAGTGAGCCTGCCATGATGCATGAGCCAGTAAAGAGGAGCCCAGAGAGTCTGACAAGGGCAGCAAAGCCAGCAACACCATGCATCGCCGTGGGACTGCTCGCGGTGCTTGAGGGCATGGAGGAAAGCCCTGCCCACACTCCAGTTGCTGAGAGTGAGCTGCAGCTGACCTCTGAATTTTTTTAGAAAATGGAGGAGGATATTTTATTGAGTCTCCCATCCCACTGGTCCCACCCAGCTCCAACTCGCCTGTGTTTCCACTGGTCTCTCCCAGCTCCAAGTGTCCTGTGTTTCCTAGGGTCCCACCCAGCCTTCCTCTCCAACCTGCTCTTCCATCAACAACCAGTTCCGCTGCCCCGTCTCCACTGTTGCCATTCAGTCCCTTGGCTCCTCTTTTGACTCCACTCTGCTCCGTGGATCCACCTTAGGCCTTCCAGTCTCCAGTGCCGCCTCAGCGCAAGGATCCCCTGGCTCCCACTCCAGCTGCCAAGCCCATTAGCTCCTTCCTCCTTTGGCTCCACTGGGGACCATTGCCCTTACAGCTTCACCAGGCTCCCTCGTACCTCCGGCTTCACCTTGGTCAGACTCTGCCTGCGCCACAGACTTCTGGCCACCAGCTATGCTTTGTTTCTCCATCCCTTTGGCTCCACCTCAGTCCTCTGGCACCCTGGATCCACCTCGGATGTTCATCACTGTGGCTCCGCCTTGGTTGCCTGAACAATCGATGTCGTAGGTTCTCATCGGCTCTCTGTCTCTCCCTTGCAGGCACGAACTGGCCATCAGAAGCACCGGGTGAATTCCTGGTGGCCTGGCAACTGATTTGGCCTGCTGCCTTCTTTCTTTCTTTTTTTTTTTTTTTTTTTTTATAAATAATTGACTTATAATATTATATTATAATTGTCCCAATGCACTAAAGTGATAATTCCTGAATTCAGCATTCGAAAATAAATCGATAATAAATCATGAAATGGTTAGTCTTGACTGGCAACGCTACGATTCAGCTTGCGTGAGTTCTGCGTGTCCACCAAACCATTTCGAACAGAGTAATAATCAACATGACGGACTCGAGGAAACGGCCAGGTGGAGCATTAAGGGAAAGCTCTCAAAGAAGAAGAACTGAAATAAAGAAAAATTACTGACCTCTTCAGGGCTTCAAACGCAGGTCAATTTCACCTGTAAAAGGCTACTGTAGTTTTTTCTTCTTTAACATAGTTAAGTATTAAACTGCTAGCAAATGTTAGCAGTAGCACTCCATTACTATCGTCATTCAAAAAACTGTATGCTAAATTACATCATTATTATGTATTGTAAAGTTACAGTAGTAATTTAGCAGAAAGATATTCACATCGATTTATCATTTGGAGGGAGCTAGGGCAGACAACAGCACAAAAATTATTAGTAATAATGCAGTAACTTGTTCAGTATTATGATTTTCCTATAAAAATATTGTCATGATGTATTTATTATAGTACTAATTTTGACATAAGCAATTTAGATTTTTTTAAATATATTTATTTACATAAGATAAAAAAACAACACATTGTCCTAATGTGATACTTTGAATTTACCTAAAATACATTTGGATTCTGTGCAAATAAATTCTGTGTGTGTGTTTGTTTGGGTGTTGTTCTTTTTTGCCACAACGTTCAGGCAGTTCTGTTCCTAATGGTATACCTGCTGAAGAAGTGACAGGTACAAGAAAAAATAAACACATACAAGAAGGAAGAGAGTTGAGACAGAGAGTTATCAGGGAAAATTAAGATAAGGAAAAGGAAAAGGGAAGTGAATGTGCAGTTCAAGAGAGAACCTTTAATCATTTTACACGACCTCAGCCTAAGGATTTAAACCTTTTTTATGTAATGCCCATACAAAAAATATGGTTATCCTATGTGTTCCTAGTGGAATTTACTAGTAAAGGCTCCTTTTGATATTCTTTGTGATTGTGCGCTTACTACAGCCTACACAGTGCCAGACCTTTTATTGACCGATGACATAGAAGAACATTTTTAGGTTCCCCAAAGAACCTTTCAGTGAACAGTTCTTTTTTTTTTTTTTCTTAGTGTGAAAAACATTTTAATAATCTAAAGAGCTTTTTTCCACCATAAAGAATATTTTGTGCAAAACCATTAATGCTAATAAAGAACCTTTATTTTTTCACAAAACGTTCATGACCCCCAGAATATTGTTGCATGAATATCTGAACATACAATATATCAAAAGAAAGAAAGAAAAAAGTTGCATTTTCAGAAAAAGAAACAAAAGCATCACTTTGAACAAAAAGCTGAGAATCACATTTTTGTGATCACATAGATTGAGTAGACTGAGTCCATCAACCTCATCCCAAAGCTTGAACAGTCCTATACCTCTTCATGGGTTTGACATTTCATTCAGTAACATTAGTGTTATTTTACATGTACATAAACAATCTTATATCACTTGTTTTTGCTTCTTCCCCTGTGTTTACATCCAGAGATTCAGTACTCTTTCAGAAGATCCATAATAATCCCTACCGTGACAGTGAAAACATGGATTGCCGAAAAATGTGTCAAAGGCAGAGAAAGAGTTAATTTGGGCACCAAAATAAATATGTACTGCTTGCGTACTGACATGTGAAACAAGCTTTAATTGTGCACACCCTTCAGAAATAAAGTTAAAAAAAAATTAAAAAGTTATAGATGTTATATCCCTATAAATCTACAAACCTGATTCCCAAAAAATTGGGACACTGTAGAAATTGTGAATAAAAAAGGAATGCAATAATTTACAAATATCATAAACTTATTTACTGATCACCTATTTTATTCACAATAAAATATAGACATATCAAATGTTGAAAGTGAGACATTTTGAAATGTCATGCCAAATATTGGCTCATTTTGGATTTCATGAGAGCTACACATTCCAAAAAAGTTGGGACAGATAGCAATAAGAGGCCGGAAAAGTTAAATGTACATATAAGGAACAGCTGGAGGACCAATTTGCAACTTACTAGGTCAATTGGCAACATGATTGGGTATAAAAAGAGCCTCTCAGAGTGGCAGTGTCTCTCAGAAGTCAAGATGGGCAGAGGATCACCAATTCCCCCAATGCTGCGGCCAAAAATACTGGAGCAATATCAGAAAGGAGTTTCTCAGAGAAAAACTCCAAAGAGTTTGAAGTTATCATCATCTACAGTGCATAATATCATCCAAAGATTCAGAGAATCTGGAACAATCTCTGTGCGTAAGGGTCAAGGCCGGAAAACCATACTGGATGCCCGTGATCTTCGGTCCTTAGACGGCACTGCATCACATACAGGAATGATACTGCAATGGAAATCACAACATGGGCTCAGGAATACTTCCAGAAAACATTGTCGGTGAACACAATCCACCGTGCCATTCGCCGTTGCCGGCTAAAACTCTATAGGTCAAAAAAGAAGCCATATCTAAACATGATCCAGAAGCGCAGGCGTTTTCTCTGGGCCAAGGCTCATTTAAAATGGACTGTGGTAAAGTGGAAAACTGTCCTGTGGTCAGACAAATCAAAATTTGAAGTTTTTTTGGGAAAACTGGGACGCCATGTCATCCAGACTAAAGAGGACAAGGACAACCCAAGTTGTTCTCAGTGCTCAGTTCAGAAGCCTGCATCTCTGATGGTATGGGGTTGCATGAGTGCGTGTGGCATGGGCAGCTTACACATCTGGAAAGGCACCATCAATGCTGAAAGGTATATCCAAGTTCTAGAACAACATATGCTCCCATCCAGACGTCGTCTCTTTCAGGGAAGACCTTGCATTTTCCAACATGACAATGCCAGACCGCATACTGCATCAATTACAACATCATGGCTGCGTAGAAGAAGGATCCGGGTACTGAAATGACCAGCCTGCAGTCCAGATCTTTCACCCATAGAAAACATTTGGCGCATCATAAAGAGGAAGATACGATAAAGAAGACCTAAGACAGTTGAGCAACTAGAAGCCTGTATTAGACAAGAATGGGACAACATTCATATTCCTAAACTTGAGCAACTTGTCTCCTCAGTCCCCAGACGTTTGCAGACTGTTATAAAAAGAAGAGGGGATGCCACACAGTGGGAAACATGGCCTTGTCCCAACTTTTTTGAGATGTGTTGATGCCATGAAATTTAAAATCAACTTATTTTCCCCTTAAAATTATACATTTTCTCAGCTTAAACATTTGATATGTCATCTATGTTGTATTCTGAATAAAATATTGAAATTTGAAACTTCCACATCATTGCATTCTGTTTTTATTCACAATTTGTACAGTGTCCCAAGTTTTTTGGAATCGGGTTTGTACTGTAATATATACATTTCTATATATATATATATATATATATATATATATATACTCTTTTTAGCATTTGATGTCCAATTAAAATTACTCCAAAACATGCTGTATGACATTTTAGTGGATTTTTAAAAACAAATTAACCTCATTCCAACTACAACTGCATGTAGGCTATCATGGTTTGCAGAAATAATAAATGGTTGAAGCCAATTACACTGTAGAATGTCAGTGCAAATGAACTGAACCCTAACAGAATGTGAGTCAGGCCGAATAGCAGCGAACTCATAAAGTGAGTATGGCATTAATGCAATTTATACAGAGATAACCAACTTCACAAGAAGGTCAATACGCGTTTTTGTTTAATCTAATGCAGGATATATAATTCCAGAAGGTCGTCGACTCCATCTTCACCACTTCTGACAAAGGCCACATTATTGGACAAGTTCAATTTTAATTGTTTCTCACAGCAAATCACACAACAGCTTACACAAACCCCAACGTTTTGTTGCAACCTCATTTTTTCCCCAAACTGTTCCCTGCCCCTCTACCGGGGTGCTTTCCCTTAAAAAAAAAAAAAAAAAAAAAAAAAAAAAAAAGATTCAAAGGAGCAGAGACTTGCAAATTTACTTGTGTTTGAATGAAGGCATAAATCCAAACTGCACTCATCAGCAGCATCTGAAGCACCTTAAATATTCTTTTGATTTCTGACATAGTTCCAAACCATATGCCTGTGTGAATCCAGATGAGACTCTGTGGGTGTGTGTGCACGCACACTGAAGATGATCAAACGGCAGAGGGAGATGTATAGAACAACATCCTGGATCCTCGCACAACTAACATGCCTTGTCTCTGTTGAAAAAAAAACAAAACAACAACAACGAAAAATTGCATTTTTTGAAGGGGGAAAGGAAGGCTTCAAGGAAGGCAAGTTTTATTTTAATATTTGCCTAAGGTCATATTTATCCAATGTTGTGTATGCGCGTGTGAAAAAATTACATTTATGAAAGACCTATTTTTAACTAGAAATAAGCACTTTAATCATTAAATATTTGCAGACCCCCTTTTCATATTGTGTTTTAAAATTCATTTTGTATTAATTTTAAATGAACATAAAATTATCAACAATTCTTTATGTAACAATGAATGATGTAAATTGTGTTACGACCCTTCTTTAGCTGTTAACAATCTAGGGATTGAGATGGGGAACATTTTAACACCAGTTCCGATTTCTGTCGATGATGACCACTGTTTGTGAATTGAGAATAGCGAGACCAACACGAATAACGTCAAGTGAACAATAATTTAATAAATATTAAGTAAGGTGTACAATATAATTAATAAAGAATCAAATATATTAAACCACAAATGAAATAAACCCACAATAAGTAAAATATGCAAGAGAAACTAACACAGGTCAAAAATGGGATCTGGGGAGAACGAAGGGAAAACTGGATCGTGCCAAACAAAAGAAAGTAATATAATCAAAAGAGTCTTACTCGATAATTTCAAACTAATCCCTGGACTAGAAAGAAAAGATTAAAGGGAAAGTCTTTTTGATTCCGACATGTTTCTCACTGACACGCCCCCAACTCGTACAGATCGGGGCTTAAAGAAAATCTTGAGCTTCCCACTGGTATCTACAACTTTGTGGTGGCATTCATGTGCGTTCAACTCATAAATACGATCTTTATGACATGACTTGAACGTACCATATGGCTCTGGTGTCGAGTGTCGGAACTGATTGGAAGAGCCAATGGGGTCAATGGCACTTGCCAGTATCCCTTAAGCAAGTCCAGCATGCTCACAAATCTAGCAGAACCAATACTGTCTACACAATCTTCCATTCTAGGAAGGGGATAACAATCAGGCACAGTGGATTTACTTTTTGATAGTCCGTACTAAAACGGAAGGAACCATCTGGGTTCTTTATGAGAAGACAGGGGGAACTTTACAGACTATAACTATGACAAGCTAAATCATTCTCTAACAAATAGTCCCTTTCTGTCTTCATAGCAGACCTCTTAATCTCGTTAACTCAATAACCATGTTGCTTTATCGGTTTTGCATTTTGCACATCAATGTCATGCGGTAGCACGCTAGTCTGTGACGGAACATCAGAAAACAGAGCAGGGAATGAGGTGATAAGCTCTACCATATCATGCCTTTGCTCAGCGGGTAAAGAAGAAAGATGAGAAGTCAAATTGGATAGAATGACCGAGTTATCCAACTTACTTGTTGAGGAGTATTCCTCAATAACAATCCATCCTCATCCACGTTTGTGTCACCTACTACAACAGACAAAACCTCAGACGTTATCAATACAGCGGCATTGTCAGTGACCTGCTTAAGAGGTTCACACTCATCTCGATGATATGCTTTAAGCCTGTTAATGTGGCAGACACGCGTCTTACACCTTCTTTCAGGAGTGCCTATCACATAATCCGTATCGCAAAATTTCCGAACTATGTGATAGGAACCAGAAAATCGAGCAGACAACTAGGATTCTGGTATCGGCAACAATACCACAACCTTGTTATTAGGCTGAAAAGATCGTATAGCTGCATGTCTCGGATTGCGCATCTTTCAGAAATGTACAGGCAAGATCACATGCTCTATGCAGTTTTGCTCGAAATTGACTAACGTAATCTAGAACATTAGTTTGTTTTTCTGTTTTACCCTCCATCATCTGATCTTTCAGAACTTTTAACGGTCCTCGAACAGTATGACCAAAAACCATCTCGGCCGGAAACTCGATGTTCTATGGACAAAGACTTAAGAGTTTGGGAAAACACTCACAACAAAAAAACTTGTGCCTTGATCTGTTTGGACAACTTTTGGAATGTCCAGAAGTAGAAAAGGACTTTGTCAAAGTTTTCAAAATAACAGGAGCCATCATTTTCCATACCAAAACAGCTTCATTGAATCTAGTTGCTCTACACATTATAGTACACAGATATCTTCCCAGCAGTACAGTAAAGGGGAAGTTTTTTTCCTTTCTTTTTTCAGGCAAAAGAAGCTTTTTCAGTTTTCCTGGAAAGTTCACACTGGCTAAATGTTTCAAACCACCAAGACGAATTCCAAATGACTTTGGCTTTGGTCACAATCCTGTTTGAAGTATTTCAGGTCTTTTGGGGGATTTTTCTTTCTTTTCACTATAGAATTTTCTTAAAGGGTGGCTGTTGTCCCAATTTTATTTGTAACAATCTTTTTTTTTTCTGTCACAATTCAAAAGATAAAGAAATATCAGTTGATCAATGGTACGGCAACAACACACATGCTGTCAAACATAACACTGCCTGTGTTTCCATTTCACTTTGATTTTTACAACATTCCAGAGAATGCTGGATCGTGGTATTCCTCTAAATATTTACACTTCACTCCGAAAAGAGGAGGTTAGCGTTCCCTGTTGAGGTATCACATCTATAATTCAGAATGCTATCACAGCAGAAAGCCTGAATAAAGAGTTTTCTATAAATACACATTCACAACTTGACGTGGTTTGCAACTTGGAAGGAAAAGTTGTGGTGGGGCGCTTGTTTTCCCATTCTTTCCTCTGCTGCGGCTGATCAGCGATTCTGTAAGAAGCTGTTTTGAAGATGCTTACTCAGGCGAGGAGTTTTGTCGCCCCGTGTTCATTGAGGTAATCATCAACACTCATTGTGGGAATTTGGTGATTGACATGTTTGCAGAAGTGCTTTGCAAATCTAGAGTGATAGTTGTTACAGTGTCATGAGAGGCTACAATGCACTGAAATATAGATTATAAAACAACAACACATTGTTTTGGAGTTGGATGTCACTGTAAGAAAATCCTTTGGTTTTTTTGTTTTTTTGTTAAATGTTTTTTTATTTTATTTTTTTTTATTTAACCAAGTACAAATATAGCGCACCTTGTTGGCAAGCGCTATATACTTGCTCCGCCCAGCAACAATGCCTGGTTGGGTCATACAAGACTAAAAAAGTGCAGTTTTCAATGTCTTCAGTGGCATAGTCGTTAAAGCATAAGGCTCATGGAACTTGGCTTTGACACAATCGACCCAGGTTTGAATCTGCCTTTTGCAGAGCTTGCTCTTCTCCCTTTTCCCATCACATATCACATCAGAAAGGCATTTACTCTCAATAAAAATGAAGAAAATTTTCTAAAAGTGGAAATAAAGTGCCTAATGAAATGGTTAATAAAAATAAAAGTATTTATTGGGTAGGAGTAGGGGTAGGGCTTTTATTGTCCCATTAACTCTTTCCCCGCCAAACACAACATTTTTCGGGTTTCCGTGTTTTCACTGTTATACGCTAGGGGGCGCTATTACACATCTTCTGAAGGAGAACTGAATCTCCTGATCAAAACACAGGCGAAGAAGACGTAAAAAAAACAAACAAAAAAAAAACAAGCGATCGTATGTAAGCAGATGCATATGTAAAATAACATGATCATCAACATTAAACATCATATAAATACAAACTGCCTAATGTTACTGAATGGACGAGCTATAGGACTGTGCATTACACAGGCATTAGGGGTGTTGATGGACTCTATCTACTCCATCTGTGTTTGATCATGATTCTGAATCTGATCTGGATGTAGTCTTTGACAAAAACTTGATTTTCTCAGCTTTTTGTTCAAAATGTTGCTTTTTTATTAAACTTACCCATATTTAAGTTTTTTAATCTATTTACACATATTGCAAAGAACTACTACTTTTACATGGTGTAAATAGAATATATCACTATTTTCACTTTGTGTAAATAGAATCTATTGTTTTTGCACTTAGTGCAAATAGCCGCTGCCTTTTCTTAATAGTTACAAAATATTGTTATTATAGTTATTATTATTATTATTATTATTATTATTATTATTATTATTATTATTATTATTATTATTATTATTATTATTGTCATTGAGATGTCATTGAAAACGTGTCCCAATTAATCTGAATTCATATAGGATTGAATTCATATAGAACTAGGCTAGCATCCATTAAGTCAACAAACATGAACATGTCTCTGAAATCTTTCAACAAAAAGAAATAATTTAGGTAACTTCATGTTCCTTTTTTGGCTGGCATCATCAGGCATCACAAACACAAACCCCAAACCTTTTTGCTGTGTTCCAGTTTGGCTATACTATGCCCGAAAAGTACTGTATGTACTCTTTTTTGTGAAGAAAAAGTACATACTTTTAAATGTGTAGCAGAAGAGTAGACAAGATTTGGGAGATACTATCACGTCATAAACTTGCATCTTTAATGGACGCTGTGTCACATAGTTACATGCATCCTGTCACCGTAAACTGATTTGTCAATCATCTTGTCACAGCTAACATCCTCTCATTTCATTTAATATTGGAGTGAAAAGAAGTAACACGTTGATCTGCCAGTCGTGGGTCTTTTCATGCAGAGAACTCCAAATGATGCAATTAACTTGGCCAAACGGATCTTTATAAAAGTACACGTTGTTGCAGATGACACACAAATTAACATTAAATAAATAATTTTTATCAGGTTAAATGTTGATTATTAGTCACTCAAATCCCTTTATCTAACACAGCTGCCCTCGTGTGCTATCGGAATTATCGTAAATATACAAATTTACTTGGACATTTACTTTATACAAAATTGGACATGAATGCACTCTCAAGTCATATTTACCACTGGGAAGCTTGGGGATCATTTTAAAACCAAAGTTCCTGAGATTGGCAGGCAAGAAACTTTAAACATGGCAGAGGGGAGAACGATTACTTCTACAGTCAAACTCAGAGTTAAGTCTCACTGATACTGTAGATCAAATGAAACGTTTTAGATGATCAAATCAAGCTTTGAGGGATAAGCATCTCAGAAATGTCTCTTCAAGAAAGACCATGAAGAACTATTCGTTTTAATTTTAGCTTTCTATTGGTATTCTTTAAGCATAATGAAATGCCTGCCTACTGAAGGGTAAAAGCACCTTGATGGATCTGGTGAAGGATTTAGTTTGGAGAGGAAACTGATTACCTTCGTGATGGTGAATGTTTTCTTTTTTCTTTTCTTTTTTTTCTTAAGGATGATGTAATAGTAACTGGTCTGTTTATCACAAGTGCTAAGCATATAGTGACAGATCATTGCCCGGCCTAGACATTTATGAGTTGTTGTGTTTAAAATGCTTCTCTTAAAGACCCCCTGTGGTGAAAATAAAGTTGTTCATATGTACAAATTCATAAGTCAACACCATTGCTGAGTATTTTCTCCTTAAAACTGCAGTGAAAAAAAGACTGGTGTTTCGCTGGTGTTTCTTATGTCACAAACTACCTTGTAACCAATCCCGTCAATGTCTGGGCAGGCTTTAGCATGTATCACTTTGCAGGGGAAGCAGGGGAGTCTTAAGAGAATGACTTTCTAAGTTGTTCAAAGCATTTCTAAGGATGCTGATTTTCAGAAGCCAGCCATCTGACTCTGAGATGCCGAACAGGAACGTGGTTTGTGTAACATTAGCAACACATTATTAGCTGTTTGATTACGTCATCAAGCAAAAGGCAAATCATATTAAGTACTGTTATGTGTCTGACGTTGTAAAGAGCGATACATGAAATGCATTACCATTCTGATACATCAACTTGTAGACGAGCCTGTATAATTCACTCTTCTTCTTCTTCTTCTTCTGAATCAGTTTCTGGTTCAAACATATATGGCTGAATTAAACCTGTATTTCCAGGTATTTCCTGTATTTCGTTTACTACAGTAAAGTTGAGCGAGTGAATCTCTGAGCTGGTGTGAGTGAGTGGAGGCGGGATAATTTGCATATTCATGGTTCCGCATATACTAAATGAAGCAAGGGTGTAGAGTAACATTCAAGCTATTTTAATTCAGGAAGAAATTTTATTCATTAAAAAACATTTAGCTACGCGATTATGGTGATCAAAGAATAAAATTAAGGAATAAAATGATTGACTACAGGGAGACTTTAAATTCAACAGCTGCATCCCAGTCTTTCTGCAGTTGCTGTTTGGGAGCTGTTGTCATGGTGATGCTCACTGGGTTCCTCCTCACCTGGGAGAACAGAGTATGAAATCAGATATTTAAGGATCTGCTCTGAAAACAGATGGATAAGGCTCTGCCTCAGTTCTTTGGGAAATCCACTGCATTTTCTCCAAAAGTATGCAGTGATTAAGGGGCAACTTTTTATAAGTTTGAGCCTCTACTCATTTTTCACATCCTTTATCCTAAATTTATTTTGTTGTCTGGGATGAGTTTATACTAAATGTTACCGTATGTGATCACATGTGCTGACAAGTGCACAGCACTAAATGCAGATGCACAGTGACCAAATAATTTTGTGATTAGATCACTCAAAGTACATTCAGAGATAGTTGAGTATATAAATCCATCCATGTAGCATTTGGAGTGTAAACAGTGTAAAAATGTATGTTTCCTGATGCATGCCGGGCAGCCTACAGACCTGTCAGTCATCCAATGTACTAAAACAAGAGTTTTAAACTTTTCCGGCGGCTACATTGAACATGCAATAACATGGTAATTAAAACAACAAAAATAGTTTAAAACATTTTAAGGTAGGGTAGACTATTTGTTTTATAAACTATTTTTGTTATACTGGTTGAAACTCTCTTCACATCCTGATAGCAATCAATAATAGAAGTGGCCTAAATATTAAAACATACATACACCGATCAGGCATAACATTATGACCTAATATTGTGCTGTTCCCCCTTTTGCTGCCAAAACAGCCCTGACCTGCCGAGGCATGGACTCCACTAGACCCCTGAAGGTGTGCTGTGGTATCTAGCACCAAGATGTTAGCAGCAGATCCTTTAAGTCCTGTAAGTTGCGAGGTGGGGCCTCCATGGATCAGACTTGTTAGTTCAGCACATCCCACAGATGCTCGATTGGATTGAGATCTGGGGAATTTGGAGGCCAAGTCAACACCCCAAACTTGTTGTTGTGCTCCTCAAACCATTCCTGAACCATTTTTGCTTTGTGTCAAAGTAACATCCACATGGATGGCAGGACCCAAGGTTTCCCAGCAGAACATTGCCCAAAGCTCCCCATGTAAGCGACGCACACACCCGGCCATCCACGGGATGTAAAAGAAAACGTGAGTTCATCAGATCAGGCCACCTTCTTCCATTGCTCCGTGGTCCAGTTCTGATGCTCACATGCTGTTGGTGCTTTCAGTGGTGGACAGGGGTCAGCATTGGCACCCTGACTGGTCTACGGCTATGTAGCCCCATACCCTACAGTAGCTTGTCTGTAGGACCACACGGGCCAGCCTTACCTCCCCATGTGCATCAATGAGCCTTGACTGCCCATGACCCTGTTGCCGGTTCACCACTGTTCCTTCCTTGGACCACTTTTGATAAATACACTGCAGACCGGGAACACTCCACAAGAGCTGCAGTTTTGGACTCGCTCAAATCTTTATGCTTGCCCATTTTTCCTGCTTCTAACACATTAACTTTGAGGATAAAATGCTCACTTGCTGCCTAATATATCACACCCACTAACAGGTGCCGTGATGAAGAGATAATTAGTGTTATTCACTTCATCTGTCATAAGGTTATTCCTGATCAGTGTATATCTTCTGTGGAAGTCACAGGACCAAAAAATGTTTGTCCAATCATTGCATTCGGTCCAAATGCAGTAATACCATGTCATACCTGCCTGTTAACATATGTATTTCCATGCCTTCACGCACCTGCTCGTGCAGACATCACACAGCACATTTTCGTTTTGAGTTATGGACAGACAGCCACCGAGCACCAAAAACAAAAAGCAGCTGCCTTTTACAGTTCTTCATGAACCAAAAAATGAGCTTATGTTGAGTTCACGCCATGTCATAAACCGTAATTACGAGATGGCAGTTAGTTGACATTAGTACTATTCAATACTATTTAGGGGGGGATAGGGTGGATAGTAGGCACATTGGGATGCAGGGTAGGATTTATGCGTTTCTATGACAACAATATCAACACCGAAAATGATCTCCAGTAGTCTCATGGTACAAGAAAGCGCCCTGTAAGTTGTTTACTTTCATTTTTATTGTCATGCTATGTGCTTTGAGACATGAGGTAATTTAACACCGTCTCGTAATGCTTTGCAGAATCTGCTGTGTGCGTTCTGAAGGGAAGGTGGGATCTCATGCTTTCAAAGCTAACTTGCTATTGCTAGTCTCTATTTTAAATGTAAAAGTATATTATTTGGAACAATAGAATGGACAACTCTTACTTAGATTAAAAAATAAAGAAGACTCATTTGAGATGCATGATAATTGGATCACTCGAGACTATATTATAATACTAGTTGTAAACAGGGCATATATCTATGTCCCTTTTCAATTTGTCTATACAATTCTTGCTTTGTCTCTTCCTTGTTTGGGTTTAGCCCAAGAAGACTAGCTGTGCTAATTAGATGACTACTTTAAAAAGAAAAAGAAAAAAAAATTCTTTCATCTCTTCTCTTCAAGCTACACTCAACTTTGATGCATATTCGACGTGTTCGACAAAAGCTCATATATCTGCTCCATTGCAGCACTCCACATAAGCAGATCAAAGAAAGTGGGTTGCTGGGATTGATCAGAACAGGCAGGCTACTGTTAAATTTACTCCAAAAACACTGTAATTGTTACTAACAAACGCTCTGTCGCACAAAAAAACTAAATGAATGCAGACAGTCGCCACTAGCAGGAATTATTTCTCTCGTCTGCATGTTAGACTCAAGATTATGGATATACATTACACAATAAATACTCAGATATTCATCACACACTTACCCTGCCTTCAAGTCCTCCTGGCAAGTTCACACTTACAAGTTTGTAAATTACATTAAGTGATTTTGATTGGAATTAAAATGGATTTTTTAATACATACATCCACAACTTGAAATGTGGAGTCTCAAAGACAATCCTGAGTTTTCCACACAAATGTATGACATTTTGCTGTGCGCTCATCTCATATGATCATTCCAACATGACCTGAAGGCAGCATTAGTTCTTGTCTAATGTGTAAATAATGACTGTTCTCTTGTTGGATATTGAGATGGATTGTTTTTGCACATTAAATGAAAGAGAAAGGCTCTTCAGTTCCACTCTCAATAGTGTGATTTATGTTAAAATATCTTAACATTATTTTTATATAAAAATAGAATATTGTCCTGGGCAATTTTAAGAAAGTTTCAATTCAAATCAATCAAACAAATAAATACAGACTTTTTAATTATATTTGTTATATAATGAAAATATCAGTGTTTGTCCCGTTCGATGCAATAGCCAAGGCTTTAAATTTCAATATTTCCTATTAGGTTTTATTATTAGTATTTTCTAAGGGGACAGATGGACAGCAAGGACGGCAGACGAGGCGAGGAGAGACTGAAAGAGACACAAACAGAAGGAAAGAGGGAGCATAAATAAATGCTGAAATATAGGTCAGAGACTGGTGGCAGCCGTGCCTTTGTCATCAAGGAAGACCAAAGCAATCTTCGTGTGTGTGTGTGTGTGTGTGTGTGTGCGTGTGTGTGCGTGTGTGTGTGTGTGTGTGCGTGTGTGTGTGTGTGTGTGTGTGTGTGTGTGTGTGTGCGTGTAGTCATGAAGGAGGATAAACTGTGCATAGTGTGTTGTCATGCAGAAAACAACTGAATATAAAGAATGAAGACATTAATGAAGGCATGTCGACACTGAAATGTCCAGCTCAATCGATATATATAGTTGTCAAAGTTTCTGTTTTAAACTTTGAGCAATATAGGTACAATCAGAACTGGGGTGAGATTTCTTGGAGACTGCTTTTGAGGGAGTCTGATTTTGGTCTGATATTTATTTTTTATCAAAAAATACAAAACAGACAGAAAAACACAATTGGGTCGTGCGTTTGGATGCATACTCAGTGAAAAGTCATCACGTCACTGCTGTACTTAAGTACTTTTTTAAGTATTTGTACTCTTTAACAGAGTATTTTCATTTGGGGTAACATTTACTTTGACTTCACTATTTTATGCATGACAACTTAGCATAATACTCTACATTTCATAAAAATATATCATAGAAATCATGGCCTGCTCCAAGAGACGTTATAGCAATGTCCAATTTATAACCAAAACAAATCATTCTTTTATCATAATGACTTTTGATGTCATAATTATAACTTTTTATCTCACAATTGTCTAAATAATTATTACTTTTAACCTCATACATGACTTATCTCATAATTTTTAAATTATGAGATTAGTCATGTATGAGGTTAAAAGTAATAATTATATAGACAACATTGTGTCAAAGAAAAAGACAGAATCGCTTGTTTGTTTTAAGTGAGTGTTTGTTAATCTAGCGCTGCACGGTTAAACAAAATGAAACCGGAATCGCGATTTGGCTTAGTGCGATTATGAAATCGCAGTTTTAATTAAACAAAGCATGAGATGAATGAATGTGCTTGCATAGAGTTTTCAAGTCAACAACTCAGTCAACTCAGTCAATCTCCAGGTAACAACTCATTGAACTGCTTATGGTCAAAACAAAGCGTTTTTGGCCGTTCATTTACACGACAATGGCGTTTTGGGAAACGCCACTTCTGAAAACAGGTTTTAAAGTGCACATTTTTGAAAATGATACCATTATTGTCTACAAAAATGTGAATTTGTGAAAACGGTGACGTCATGTGCATGCATATTACGTGTTCAGTCTGGTGCGTTGTGTTTCTTTAAACATCGCCAATTACTGGCCTGGTAGCTTTGAGGTCGGGAAGTTCGGTCTGGACTTGATCCGTTGGACCAATCAGATTGTCCGGGCGGGCTTTATAAGATGATGTACAGATAACGCAACATAATCATCCATGTCACCAAAGAGTGCTTGGGTTGAATTAGTTCTAATCCTAAATGGGGAAATTCGTATATGCATTCACCTTTACTATTTCTCTCAAAAATAATGATTGTGTTGGTAAGTACTCCGTGTATCCTTAAATTCTTTTTACAACACCGGCAAAGATCGTTTACACCACTGATCTCTATATAGAACAGTGGTTTACATTCATTTTCTTCTTCTACTTCTTCCAGCATGCGTGTTGACAACTATGTGTCATTTACTCCATTGCTCTGACTGGTTGTAGGTCTATCCAACTGAGTGCAGAGGCATTTTCTTTCCTGGTACGGTTGAAACACACCTCATAATCACAGCCCAATGGAGCAGTATCAGACTCATATTCTGACTTGAATCTGAGTATGACGAAGTATTTCCTGTACCTCAAACAATAAGTGTGTGGTGCTAGCAACGCTAAGGTCATGGGTTCGATTCCCAGGGAAAGCAAGAACTGACAAAATGTAAAAATGTGTGCTTTGAATGCAATATAAGTTGCTTTGGCCTGGCAGCATAGTACATCGTTTTTAGTTTTCGCGGATCCTTGGGAACGGGGATTGTTTTGACAATGGTGTCATCTGTATGAAAAAATACAAAGGGAAAACTTTTCAGTTTTTAGTACATGTATATCATTGTCGTGCAAACCTGAGTGTACCCTGAGTGTGCAGACAATTTGACTGATGGCATAAAAAGTAAGTTACAATGCAAACTTTAGTATTGTTGCTATAAATTTATCTCAAACTCTATCCTATTTGTGTGACTAGAACATTAGACTGCATTTTGGGGCGATAGAATGGAGCATATCAAATTGAGAATCATTAGTCTAGGAGAAAAAAAGTGATAGGCCAGTCATAATTACTAGATTATAGAGCTGAACTGATTTCAACACTCACCGGCTAATCGTGATAAATATAAATATTGAATGTTATTCAAATGTAGATGTAACCACAGACTCTAATACACAAGACTAACAGAAGTTGCTATCAAGTTTGGGCCTGGATCATCAGTGGATTGCACAAAAACATCAATTAACTCCCTGTCTGTTTGTTTTCACACACCAGAATATTAATGAAATGGTAATGAAAATTATTCTAAAATCTGCTTTACAACCAAGGTGTGATTTGCTAGACATCAGGTTAAAAAACCTAATCAGGATGGGGTAGAATCCTGTGTAAGTATGCAAGGCAGTGTGCATGCAAATACAGATATAAACACACACGCACATACATATCAATTTCTCAACCTCCCTCTAACCCCCAAGCATAGTAAACTGAATATAATTAGTCTTTAACGCAAAGTGGAATTCTTGATTTCTTATTTTGCACCCAAAAATCAGCTTCCTATTGGGTTTATCGCAGACAAACAGAGCGGGTGGTAATTAGGGGGTGCATGGTTCCCTCAGGTCTGTGTATCTGTGTGTCTGTGTCTCCCTCGGGTGTGTGTATTTGCGTGTCTAGGTGTGTGAGAGTCCCAACCTCCAGTCTCATTGGGTAAACTCACATGTGTTCTTGGAAAGTTGTTTACTTCCTGTAATTGTGTTTCTTAATCAGCCCGTTCACTTTTTCTTAGTGTGTAGAATGGGAATCATCTGATCTATGGTGATACACAGAGACAGAGACGAGCAAATGAACACTGATACCCCTGAATACACTTATGCTGTAATGTTTATTAGAGGTTCATCAAAGCCTGATTCCAGATGTAATTATTCAGTTTAATATGAAGGATGAGATGGTGACAAAATGGCATTGCTTTTTCTTTAATAGCTGAAAACTATTTTAAATAATATTAAGAGGAGAAATAAATTGAAAACTGAAAATATTTAAATTGCAGAACCTATAGTAAACCTATAATATACAGTATAAAATAAAAGGCATACTTAACATCATCAACAATGTTATTTTACAAAAATGCACAAAAAACGACTAATAAAATAAAACAAGACAAATGAAAATATTAACAAGACAATATGAAATATGAAAGTAAATATATTTCTGTTATGACTACAGAGCAAGTACGGAACTTGACACTGCCAATAAACATGACATGCTGCTATGAGCAAGCTAGACATACTGTATGTGTTGAATTTATACACATACACACACAAAGTTCTATCATTTAAGGATGTTAAGAATCTTGTTTTAAAGATGTTAAAGCTGCAGCCCGAAAGTTTTGCCTCTTTGTCACCCTCTCTGTTTGAAACCTGCAATTGCAGTTATTTGCGAAGTTATTATCTGTACGCGACTTGTGCATCAGCACCTCAGCTCGGATGAATCTAATGTTTTGAGGAGTGTGTGCGGCTGGCTGTCAGTCACCGCACTGATGTGAAAATAAAGAATTTTCACCGGAAAACGTCATCTGAACAAGTAACATGTCCACCATTTTTGTTTTGACCAACTGAGGAAAAAAAGCATTGAATCTCGCTACCAACAGTGATTAAATCTAACAATCGCTTAGCTCATATCACATCAAACCGTGCAAATTATTATCACTGTTATACTTTGTTCTCAAATTGTTTGTAAACAACATCAGCATTACATGACTATATGTATATTTACTGTGTATTTGCATTACCTGTAGATTTAAATTTATGTACAATCTAATCTCTAATTGTCATATCATTTAAATCTGACTTTTGACTATGGGGGAATCTCCAGTTGTAACTGATGATTATCGTTTGGACCTTGATTACAATCCGCTAACAAAATGATACGTTTAATTATTCCAGCTGCTGTGAGAAAAGGCTATAAATGATCCACCACCTGCAGCATCCTCACATCTGATATAGTCTACTCTAGACTTCTTCTTTATGTATACAGACGTGATGTAATGACGAACATCAGCAAGCGCGTATTTCCTGCAGAAACCCACCAGTAACACTCAAATTAAAGTACATTATTGTAAGCTTACCTTTGTGAATTGGGCTAAGGTAAGGAGATCGTTTTGAACACTGGCTGGTTATGTACTTGCTCAAATTAATTTTGGATAATTTTTAACCCACAAAAGCTACGGACTGCAGCTTTAAGATCATTCAAAAAAAGTTGATGTAATGCATAAAATTGAGTCATGAAGAATGTGTTTAAACATAATTTCAGTTGTTGAATAACATTTCAAAGTGTTTAAATTAATTTTTGACTCTTTTTTTTTTTTTCAAGCAGTACAACCAAATGTACCAGTGTACTAATTCAAAATGGCGCTGCCGTGTTCGGTCGCCGTTCAGGTCGCTCCACGAAGACTGTGCTTTTATTTACTATTTTAGTTTCTTTTGCTCTCAATTTTTACAAACTTATCAACTGCAGTGATCTGCTATGACGGCAAAACTCTTTGGGACATTGGGACTGTCGCCGATCCTCTGTGGCCATCTGAGATTCTTCGGAACGCCGAGTTGAACAATGCACAGACGAGTCAACGGTGAAGAATCAAGAAACACCGTGGGAAACGCGAGGGGATCTGCAACAGACTGAGGAAAAGGGCATTCAGCCCTCCTCTCCCGAGCATTCTGCTCGCAAATGTTCAATCCTTGGAGAATAAGATGGATGATCTTAGAGCCAGGATAAGTTTTCAATGGGACATGAGAGACTGTAACATCTTTTGTTTGTCCGAAACATGGCTCACGCCCGCGGTCCCGGACACAGCTGTGCCGTCGGAGAACTTCTCTGTTTTTCAGATGGACAGAACAGCTGAGGCCGGTAAATCCAAAGGCGGTGGAGTATGCTTCATGATCAACAAGAAATGGTGCGACCCCAGGAACATCACCATTCTCTCGCGGTCCTGCTCGCCTCATCTGGAACATTTAACAATCATTTGCCGCCCATTCTATCTGCCGAGGGAGTTTTCTGCGGTCGTCGCAACCGCCGTTTACATTCCACCACAGGCAGACACAGGGCTGGCTTTATCTGGCCTTCATGATGTTGCCAGCGGCGTCATAAACAAACATCCCGACGCGGCATTCATCGTCGCGGGCGATTTTAACAAAGCAAACCTAAAGAAAGTCTTGCCAAACTTTCACCAGCACGTCTCCTGTCCTACACGAGGAGCAAACACACTGGATCATTGCTACTCTCCGTTTAAGAACGCCTATAAAGCGCGGTCACTTCCAGCTTTTGGCAAATCGGATCACGCCGCCATTTTCCGCACACCTGAATACAAGCAAAGGCTCGTTCAGGAACCCCCGGTGAGGCGGGAAGTGAAGCGCTGGTCACCTCATTCAGAGACCGCGCTACAGGCAGCTCTTGATGATGTTTACTGGGACATGTTCCGGGCGAGTTCAGCTGACGTCAGCGAGTTCACGGATGTGGCGCTTTGCTTCATCAACACGCTTACAGAGCAAGCCACACAAACAATAACAATAACAATAACGTCCTTCTCAAATCAGAAACCGTGGGTGGACAATTCAATCCGTGCTGCAGTGAACACACGCACTGCCGCTTACAACGCTGGTCTCCTATCGGGGAACATGACTGAATACAGATCGTCCTGCTATGCTCTGCGGTGCGCAGTTAAAGCCGCAAAGCTCCGTTATAGGGATCGAGTGGAGTCTCATTTCCAACTCAATGACTCGCAGCGCATGTGGCAGGGTCTGAGGTCCATCCGTTCTTTTGGATCTAAATCCTCTGCAGAGGTGAGCGACTCCACCAAGTGGCGCGTCAGAGGGAATTACTCAGAGCAGCAACAATCACGTGATCTCTGTCTCGGAGGATGAAGTTCGGAGGGCACTCAAGCGTGTGGACGTCAGGAAAGCTGCCGGGCCGGATGGTATTTCAGGCCATGTTCTGCGGTCCTGTGCTGATCAGCTCGCCGGGTTGTTTACATCTATCTTTAATGAGTCCCTTGCTACATCTGTGGTCCCCACCTCCTTCAAAAAATCCACCATCATCCCTGTCCCTAAGAACAGTAAACCCTCTTGCCTAAATGACTATCGTCCAGTGGCTCTCACATCTATAGTCATGAAGGTCTTTGAGAGACTCATTAAAAACACCATTTGCTCCTTCATTCCTGACACTTTGGACCCTCTTCAGTTTGCCTATCGTCCCAATAGATCGACTGAAGATGCCATCTCTCATGTCCTCCACTCCTCCCTCTCGGCCTGAATTATTCTCTCTGCCACTGGATTGAGGACTTCCTCACTGGCAGGCCTCAGGTGGTGAGAATAGGCCAGTCCACCTCCACCTCCATCACCCTGAGTGTGGGAGCTCCACAGGGCTGTGTCCTGAGTCCCCTGCTCTACTCTCTCTACACACATGACTGTTTGTCCACACACAGCTCCACCTCAGTCATCAAATTTGCTGATGATACTGTTGTCCTGGGCCTCATTTCCAACAACAATGAGATGGCATACTTGGACGAGGTGGAGCATCTAACATCATGGTGCCAGGACAACTGTCTCTCTCTGAATGTTGGCAAGACCAAAGAAATGATTGTGGACTTCAGGAAGAGACAGCAACGGACATACTCCCCCCTCATGATCAGCGGGTCACCAATAGAGAGAGTGAGCAGCTTCAAGTACCTGGGTGTAAACATCTCCGAGGACCTGACCTGGACTGCTCACATTCAGACACAGGTGAAAAAAGCCAGGCAAAGACTGTACCACCTGCGCCAGCTGAGGAAATTCAGGGTTTCACCAGCTATCCTGAAAACTTTCTATTTAGGGGCGATAGAAAGTGTATTAACTCAGTGCATCACAGCGTGGTATGGGAACAGCACCAGTCATGACTGCAAAGCCCTGCAAAGAGTCGTGCGCTTATCCGAGCGCATCTCAGGGTCAGCTCTCCCGTCTCTGCAGGACGTCTACACCAAACGCTGCAAAGGTAGAGCTACTAAGATCATCAAGGACTCTAATCACCCTGCAAACCCTCATTTCACGCTGCTGCCATCTGGTAAGCGCTTCCGAAGCCTGATGGCCAAAACTGAGAGACTCAGGAGGAGCTTCTTCCCCCAGGCCATCAGACTCCTGAACTCAGTCACTTAACATCATGTGAGCATCGATATATGTCAGCATTGCACTGCACTTTCTGTTCTCGTTGTTACTATGTAACAATCTGTTATAAACCTGTTTGCACATTATACTCTTTGTACATTTGTTAACCACATATTTATAAGTCTACAGTTTACTCACTGCACAGTTTACTCCACTTATTTTACTCCACTTTATTTTATTTTTTACTTTTTTTATACTTGACTTGATTATTTATAATCCTACAGATATATATATATATATATATATATATATATATATATATAGTACTTTTTTATTCTATTTCTATTATAATTTCCTCCTTGTGTTTTTAACTGTGAATTTGCACTGTCAATGGAGCGGACCTGTTTACATTTCACTGCCGGTTGTATATTCTGTATATAACTGTGTATGTGACAAATAAAACTCTTGAATCTTGAATCTTGACCTGACATGGAAAATGTCCCATACTTGAATGTCCCATACTTGAAATTAGAAGTTTTTAACCAGTATTTGAGAGAGAGTACAAACCTTTTCACTCTTCCACAAGGATCAGTTGGAGTCTTCTGGGTGATGCATTATCATGTTTACTGTTATTACCACAATTCATAAGAAAAGAGTCATATTTGTAGTTGTGCCCCCCTGACATTTGAGAATAAGCAAATTGCTGGACAAAAGTTTTTAAATTATCTCAACAGCTTTAGAACTATATTTATAAATGTTTATATGAAAGCTTTCAAACCTAAAATGATGCGATGGTACAAACCCGATTCCAAAAAAGTTGGGACACTGTACAAATTGTGAATAAAAAAGGAATGCAATAATTTACAAATCTCATAAACTTATATTTTATTCACAATAGAATATAGATAACATATCAAATGTTGAAAGTGAGACATTTTGAAATGTCATGCCAAATATTGGCTCATTTTGGATTTCGTGAGAGCTACACATTCCAAAAAAGTTGGGACAGATAGCAATAAGAGGCCGGAAAAGTTAAATGTAAATATAAGGAACAGCTGGAGGACCAATTTGCAACTTATTAGGTCAATTGGCAACATTATTGGGTATAAAAAGAGCCTCTCAGAGTGGCAGTGTCTCTCAGAAGTCAAGATGGGCAGAGGATAACCAATTCCCCCAATGCTGCGGCCAAAAATAGAGGAGCAATATCAGAAAGGAGTTTCTCAGAGAAACATTGCAAAGAGTTTGAAGTTCTCATCATCTACAGTGCATAATATCATCCAAAGATTCAGAGAATCTGGAACAATCTCTGTGTGTAAGGGTCAAGGCCGGAAAACCATACTGGATGCCCGTGATCTTCGGCCCTTAGACGGCACTGCATCACATACAGGAATGATACTGTAATGGAAATCACAACATGGGCTCAGGAATACTTCCAGAAAACATTGTCAGTGAACACAATCCACCGTGCCATTCACCGTTGCCGGCTAAAACTCTATAGGTCAAAAAAGAAGCCATATCTAAACATGATCCAGAAGCACAGGCTTTTTCTCTGGGCCAAGGCTCATTTAAAATGGACTGTGGCAAAGTGGAAAACTGTCCTGTGGTCAGACCAATAAAAATTTGAAGTTTTGGAAAACTGGGATGCCATGTCATCCGGACTAAAGAGGACAAGGACAACCCAAGTTGATATCAGTGCTCAGTTCAGAAGCCTGCATCTCTGATGGTATGGAGTTGCATGAGTGCGTGTGGCATGGGCAGCTTACACATCTGGAAAGGCACCATCAATGCTGAAAGGTATATCCAAGTTCTAGAACAACATATGCTCCCATCCAGACGTTGTCTCTTTCAGGGAAGACCTTGCATTTTCCAACATGACAATACCAGACCACATACTGCATCAATTACAACATCATGGCTGCGTAGAAGAAGGATCCGGGTACTGAAATGGCCAACCTGCAGTCCAGATCTTTCACCCATAGAAAACATTTGGCGCATCATAAAGAGGAAGATGCGACAAAGAAGACCTAAGACAGTTGAGCAACTAGAAGCCTGTATTAGACAAGAATGGGACAACATTCCTATTCCTAAACTTGAGCAACTTGTCTCCTCAGTCCCCAGACGTTTGCAGACTGTTATAAAAAGAAGAGGGGATGCCACACAGTGGGAAACATGGCCTTGTCCCAACTTTTTTGAGATGTGTTGATGCCATGAAATTTAAAATCAACTTATTTTTCCTTAAAATGATACATTTTCTCAGTTTAAACATTTGATATGTCATCTATGTTGTATTCTGAATAAAATATTGAAATTTGAAACTTCCACATCATTGCATTCTGTTTTTATTCACAATTTGTACAGTGTCACAACTTTTTTTGGAATCGGGTTTGTATTTAGTTATTAATTTGTTTTTATTATTAAGACACAATTTTAAATAGTTTCTGTTCAATTGTTCAGACAGTTGCACACCTGACATTTTGGGGGTTTAAGATAACAAAACATAAAGTAATATGTATTATTTAAATGTACTAAAAAATAATTAAACTATAGGTTTTATAGAATAAAGTGATATGTCATAAATGTATCAAATTATTTTAAAAGGGAATAATTCACTTGGACACAAAAATATGCATTGACCCAGTGTATACAATGGATAAATTATCCAAAGCATAGATCACAGCAAAGCCTTATAATACAGACAGATGATGCACGCTGACATTTCCTGTGATATCCATTGTATGCGTGCATACACAAGCAGGCGTGCACAAACAGGTGTGTGTGTGTGAAAGAGTTCAGAGGAGCAGAAAGAAAGTAAGAGTGACTGTAAATGGAACGGCACCTTGCTGTGACTTGAGCTCAAGCATTCACACAGAGCACAAATATCTCGCCTGCAGAGTCCTCCGAGCTGCCTGAACATCACCTAACATTTACTACACGCTGCACTGGATAAAAAGACATAAGTTTGCATTAACAATGCAGCTTTGAAAACAAGCAGGTCTTGTGGTACTTAAAATATTTATTTCCGCTGAGCACATCATATAATCATAATGCATTGTGGTGAATCACAAGGTTGTCAACAGGTTTTATTTAAAGAAACCACAAAATCAAAATTGACAACTCTTGTTTTTTATTGGAATATTGCAGTATTTATTATAAGTGATTTATCCATGCATATCATAATTTTTCTAAAATGCATGTGCCCTCATAATGTTTCATTCAAATAACTTCCCCTATCTATGAAGTGGCATCTCTTCTCTGATGTGTTTACTGGCGTGAGGGTGGGACGACATGTCGCACACATGAGATCGACCAATAGTAAGCCACAACCATACAATCAATTCCCCACAGACAAAATCAAGTCCCACCCTATATTTTTTCCTGTCCAAAAAGCTGTTTTACTCAGCTATACGTCACAATATGGAAAAAAAGACTCGCAAATTTCATTTCATGACGTCTTTAAAGAATCAGATTTTACATTGGACATCAAGGGCCTTATCATACACCTGGCGCAATGTGACGGCAGGCACAACGCAAGGTTTTTTTGTTGTTGACACAGTTATCATTTGTCCAGCGCCACATTGTTTAAACAGCAAATGCACTCTTGCCCATCTGTTCGCCCATGGGCGTGCTGGTCTGAAAACGAGGTGTGTTCAGGCGCATTGTTGGCTTGTTGCTATTTTGAGGCAACTGAAAATGACAATGGAAATTTTTGTGTTATTTAAAAGGCGTGTTATTAATATGTGCCTATATACGGGTACACAATGCGCATTACACTCTGCTTATTACACACACAGGGACGCACAGCAGCACATAAGCATTTTTAAATATTCAGAAATAAAAGGATTCTTCAAGAGAAGCGTTCAGTCTTTTCGCTCACAAATTCCGTCATGTAAATAGTGAATCCGCCATGGTGCAAGTCCAACTGGCTTTTAAAGGGAATGGGAGATGAGACTCTGATTGGTTTATTGCACGTTATGCCCAAAACACACCCATGACTCATTAAGAGACTAGGTACAACCCTTTTGGCGCCGATCTTCGGGCCCTTAGACGGCACTGCATCACATACAGGAATGCTACTGTAATGGAAATCACAACATGGGCTCAGGAATACTTCCAGAAAACA
Source organism: Paracanthobrama guichenoti (assembly GCA_018749465.1). Classification (NCBI taxonomy): domain Eukaryota; kingdom Metazoa; phylum Chordata; class Actinopteri; order Cypriniformes; family Gobionidae; genus Paracanthobrama; species Paracanthobrama guichenoti. Next base: position 9,267,466 of record CM031943.1, read on the forward strand.
TTGTCGGTGAACACAATCCACCGTGCCATTCGCTGTTTCCGGCTAAAACTCTATAGGTCAAAAAAGAAGCCATATCTAAACATGATCCAGAAGCGCAGGTGTTTTCTCATTTAAAATGGACTGTGGCCTGTTGAAAGTGGAAAACTGTCCTGTGGTCAGATGAATCAAAATTTGAAGTTCTTTTTGGAAAACTGGGACGCCATGTCATCCGGACTAAAGAGGACAAGGGCAACCCAAGTTGTTATCAGCGCTCAGTTCAGAAGCCTGCATCTCTGATGGTATGGGGTTGCATGAGTGCGTGTGGCATGGGCAGTTTACACATCTGGAAAGGCACCATCAGTGCTGAAAGGTATATCCAAGTTCTAGGACAACATATGCTCCCATCCAGACGTCGTCTCTTTCAGGGAAGACCTTGCATTTTCCAACATGACAAAGCCAGACCACATACTGCATCATGGCTGCGTAGAAGAAGGATCCGGGTACTGAAATGGCCAGCCTGCAGTCCAGATCTTTCGCACTTTTGGTCGGCGCCTGTTGCGCCGACCGTTTTTTCCATCATTAAACTAGCAAAAGTGGATTCGGACACGCCCTAAGTGCACCTGCCCCATGTGCTTCAGACCATGTGTTCAGACCATTAAAACAGGGCCCCAAGTGTTGATCCAAAATTGTTTATCACACAAAAGTTAACCAAAGTGCCTACAATCAAACGCTGAAATGTCTTAATTAGAGCAGAAAAAAACAGTACATTTCTAATTGTCTCTTGAATTTCAATGTTTTTTTTGTTGTTATTTTATTTATTTATTTAGCATAAAATAAGATTGTGTTTGGAATGTTTAATGTTGTCTGGGTCATTTTTTATTTGGCGTTTTTGAGGATAAGATCACACAGTCTGTCTGCACAGCCTTTGACATCAACAACAAAATGTATAGTTGATAAATCTTTTTTTTTTTTTTTTTTTGGTTAATTCCATTTTATCGGTGCATTGTTTGCATTGTTTTTTCCTTTCAAAACAGACGACGACCCATTTTGAGTCACAACCTATTCGTTGAAAACAGCAATGAGATTAAATGGATAGCTCACCACAAAAAGTTGTTTTGGACCCCATTGATTTTCAGTGTATGGACAAAAGTTTTGTTTTGTCTTGTTTTGTGTTGCACAGAAAAAAATGCTATGGAGTGACATAAATGATAACAGAATAAAAATTTTGGGTGAATTGAATTAAATAAAGAGCAAATGGTGAATTTTGCTTGCCACAGTAGAGATCTACTTTGTAGTTCTCGACATTTTTAAATAAACATCTTAATATGAATTTATAATTTGAAGACATAAATCAGGAATATTTTATTACATAATCTTAATTTATTTATGTTTAGGATCGTCTTGCATTGTAACTGCAAAAGATCAGATTCAGGAAAAGAGCTTCTTTTTTTAACACCATCTTTCTAAGCCAGTTGTTACTAACCGATGCACTTTGCACCTCTGCGGTGCAGGAACTGTAATCATGCCATGCTGTACGTCGCCCTTGGGTCACTCCAAGCTGTGATTTGACCTGCAGACCGGGAGTGAGAGCGTGTCTGTGCAGTCATCAGTCATGTAATGATGGTACTAAGAACGTGATGAAAATGCCATTAAGGCCTGACTACAAGAGAGGAGCATATTCATTTTTAATGTTAAAAATGTATTTGTTGTGGTCACGGGAGTTGTGTGACCATATTTAGGTGGAGCATTTCACACGTGCGTTCACATGAGCGCACACTAACTCACACGCATGCAGAATGGTTCATAAAAAGCACTCATACATGCTAATCATCCTGAAAGCTTTTTCATTAGCCAAGCTCTTGTCTAAAATGTAATAAAGCAGTGAATGAACAGATAGCATACTTCCTTCCACTCTAATGTACTTCTGACTGTATATTGATTTTCTAATCATTTGAATGAAGTGCAGACTTGTATTTGTAATTTCAAAAATGAACTAAATAATAAAATAAAACACTTCGTACAGTCTTTCTAAGTCAGTTGTTAGATAATTCAGACATTTTACAGATAAATAAAATCCCATAGGTGGTTAATGGCAGTTTGGTGATTGTCCATCGCTGTGATCAGATCCGTGGGCAGAGTGCGCCATCCATTGGCTAAACTGTGGTACTGCAATACCTCAGTAGTGCGTTTGGTGGTGCTGTGTCTCTGAGCATGAAAAACTTCTTCAGACCAGGCCTGCCTCGAGCTCTAAGATATAAGATGTGCAGGATATCATGTCATGATTTTTTTTTACTAAATAATACATGTGTACACGTGTGTTCTAACAAAATTAGAAAAGAAACCTGTCGGATAACAGGATCAGTTAAACGTGAACAGTATAGCTTTTGACGAGTATGGATCCACCTTTTTTCCAGATTAATTCTACTCCCTTTTCCTAGCGTTTCCCAAGGGAGCATCCATTTATTATTTTAATAAATATAATCATATACACTGAATATGTTATTATTGCATAGTGTTTTATAATGTATTAATCTACAATACAAATAGTATTATAGGTACAAATAGTATCTGCCACTATTTGCACTAAGTATAAACAGAGTCTACTCTTAGTGTAAAAGGCACCCCTGCTGTTGGGGCAAAAGGCACCATATTTAACATGATAATAAACAGCGGCTGACTTTTACATTTGTTGACATGACATGATTAGATTCAGATTGTAAGTCTCATATATTAAGTTGTGTGTCCACTTTAGAGATAATCACCATATTTATAATGAAACCATCAGATTTAAAAATGTGATATAATCATATCATATAATAAAATATAATTTATTGTCACTACTGTAAAGCTATATAAAATGATTATGGGATCTCCTTCAATGCTTTCAGAATCTTTACTTTTAAAAATTATTTTGTTTCTATATTTTTCTGATATATTTCTATAACATATAATAACAGCATATTTACTGATCAAAGATGAATTATTTTATTCATCAAAATAAACAGAAAATAGTTCAAACTTTGCTAAAGTGATTGTTTTGAACAAGTATTAACTTAGACATTATTAAAAACATATTATTTTAGCTGAAGTATTTGTATCAATACCGTGTGCCTGTGTGCAATACAAACCCCGTGTGTGGGGTAAAGGCCCCCTAAATAAAATAAACCACTTTTATGATTTATATTCACACAAAATCTGTTGCTCCATAAATGTTAAATACAAACATATATATTTTTCTGTATATCATACATTATAGGAGTGTCTTTAGCCCCGTTGTACTACCTTTTACATACACATATATATAGTTATTTACACTGCACACTGAATATTGTATTTACATCGTGCCTGTACCTTGTTAGTTATAATTAGAGCATTCATAAGTGTGGAAGATCTCAGTCAATGAGCTCGCACTGAGCAAACAGCTCCAGTGACTAATTTTACAGAAAGATTTCCCTCACCAGCTTTCTTCTGGTTAAAGGAAGACCTATGAAGGCTGTCCTACAAAATACAGCTTCCTTCTGCGGAGGCGTACTGGAAATGAATTCACTTCTTTCATTCATTTCACATGATTTATAAGCCTGAAACTGCCTCTGACTCCATTGCTTATTTTCTATGGTTAATATTTTATCAACAGGAAATTATACACTGTAAAAATGATTTGTACATTTAAAACAAAGTTTATTGAATTAGGTTTTTACAAGAAAATACTATTTTAGTCTTTTTACTTCAAAAGTTCACTTTTAACTCTTGACATTTCTTTGTGATTATTTGTGAAATTTGCTAGCAATTTATGAGTAAAACTTATCATATACATTTATCATATACCATTTTTTTTATTATTATTATTATTATTATTATTATTATTATTTATTTTCAGTATAGACATCTGGTTTTTATGAAAGCTCTTGGATAAGATGTGTTTGAGGATTTCACACCTTCTTTGCCAGTTCTACTTCGACCCTAGAGCAGGTTATGGTAACAGAATATGATGCTCCCAGGCTTCTGTTTATAATAAATAACACATATACAGAATGTATGTGTTAGAGGTAATAATACCAGTTGGATCCAGCATGTGTCAACACATCTTTTGATCAGTTTAATGATTTTCAGAAGGTAAAAAAAGAAGCTTTGATTGCATTTACTGTGACAGTTTTTAACTGTTGCTTGACCTGATCACATAGAAAAATTAAGAAGGTTATAGGTTAAGAATGAAATCTATAAAACGAAACTAGATTAGAATCATACAATGGGAGGCCTCAATGATGTTTAAGTATGTAACCAAACTGCTTAAGTAACCTTAACCTGCCTGTTTGCCATCTTCATTGTGATACTGGATATCCTGACTTTCTGGAATAAATAGCAAATCACTCACACATTGAATTTAAATATGGCCGAGACATGTGAATTTGCATGTGAAGTAATGCAAAATCAAGAGTAATTAGCTATACTCGTCCAGAAGTGTCTCAGGTTTGTCGTATCCAAATAATCTGAAGTCTGCTTCATAAAGATTGTACAGCTTTCTCCTGTCAGCTATGGAAATGTTTGCAAACCAGCCTTGCTCCCAGTCTGCTGCTGTCCTATTCTGGTACCCGGGGGGAAAGTGAATATATTTATCCAGCCCAAGAATCCTCAACAAAAGTTCTGTATCCTCATCAAGAGTTTCCAGATTCCCAACAAAGTCATAGTCAATTTGGCATGGATGGCAGAGTCTGTACACCTGCTTCCAGTGTTCATTGAATGGACTCTCCTTCTCAGTCTGTGGATCTAACAGGTATTGTATAAAGTGAGTGAAGGACGGTCTGATACCAGCGGTGAAGGCCCCTTGAGCGGAGTCTGGAGGGGATGAAATATTAGCAAAATGCTGAAGCATTGTGGAGCCATACATGCTTTAGAAATACTCATCTGGCTTAGCAAACTTGTCCCGGAAAGCAGAAATAAGTTGAACAAAAGGATCCCGTACAAAAAGGAACTTAGTGTAATTCTTTAGTTTGTGATGCATCAAAGGACGTGAGAAATGACCAAAGCGCCTCCAAAGCTTGTTAAATGTCTTATGTATTGTAGAATTATGGCTTACCATTAATTGTATGTCAAGAGGATCCAGATATGGAGCTCCATTAGGTGCCTTCAGGTTCTGGCTGAGCACAATCATGACTCGTTTCCAGTTGGTACATGCTACCTTCTGTACATAACAGTAAATAACACCATGATGATCATCCACAATGAGATGGTCCAGGGCTTTGTTCGGAATCTGGTCAAATGTGATTCATTTCTCTGTAAAATCCAGGCTGCTATCGGCTGAGCAAAGCTCGCTTATAATATGTCTCCGATGTGCTTGACGCAGTTTGAGGTGTGTGAGATCTTGTGATAAAGCTCTGTGTAGGTAAAGGGTCCCATATCTCAAATCATCCCAGATTATGAAGAATGTGACTAATACTGTTCCCAAAAGAAAGAAGCACTGGAGCAGCCTCTGCTTTCCCATCTTCGCTGGACATCTACTCCAGATCCACAAAATAGATTGAATGCTAAATGTTATTGTCTCTGGAATTAATCAAATTGAGAATTCTGGGGAAACACACACACACACAAAATAGATTTTATGTTGAAGTCTGAATTTACAATCTAATACCACAAAAATGATTTATCACTATTTCTAAACTCGCATTCTATGTCTTTCCGGCAGACTACATTCTTTTAAAACATTTTGATCATGAGCCACCGAGACAGTATGTTTGGCAGTAGCAGTTTTAACATTAAGTGACATGGCTTCTGAGCACAAAAGCCAACTGCACGTCGCTATGCTTATTGGCACATCTGGTTTTCATTGGCATGTGTCAGTGGATAGTGGCATGTATCATTTAAAACTTGCGACACATGTGCCAGTGATAGTGGCATGTGCCACTGACAACATTGCGGAACACTGACACTGTGTGGCGGAACATGTCGCCATATGTTGTGACACCTCATAGTGACTGACAGATGAGCTGAGCAGAAATAATGACATAATTGTGACACAAAATCCTAAATAAATAGCCAGTGATATTTTTAAATAAATGTCAATTAAACGTATTAAAGTCGGTAATACTTTTTTAAATATGCTGTCGGTTTGTGGCACATCAGTATCTGAGTGGAATGTGCCACTGAATGTTATAGGGGAGAGCGGGGCACAACCTAACGCTTTTTGACTTTCTCAGTTTGTGTAAATCCACTTGGGGTTCAGAGAATGTATTTTTTCCCACATTAATTTACAATTAGTAACAATTATGTTGTTTTGTTTCATTAATATAGTCTATACTTTTTTTCTTGATTTAACCCGAAAGAGTGGAAATGAAATGTTACAACATGTCCCATAGTTGGAGCATGTTGTAACATGTGAGGGGCACAATGTAACATGACCAAATGACAGCTTAAAATGTTACCTGATATAATCAAACAGTTATACAGCATAGTTCAAAACATAATAATAATTAATCATTTCTGAACATTGACAGTCATTATTCACCCTTTTCTCATGGTTTCTCAATAGAATTCATAAAATGTATAGAATATAACAGCATAGTTCTAATAGGGGCTCATTGTAACGCAGTGTGACAACATGCCCCACCTGCGCAAATGGGATTTAACCCCGGCTCGTGTCTTCTGCTGGTTAGAGCCTTAAAGAACTGTCAAATAACAGATATAAGGTTAAAATAATATACACTTTTGTCTCATTTTAAATAAACACAGAATAGTCGTTTAAATAGGGTTAAAATGTACTTTTGCCACGGTTAAATAAATGTTCAGTGATATCTTCCAAAGATTTTTAATTTTGGTGCAATTTTTTTCTCTATATACCTAGTATTGATATGGCAGCTAGTACTCAATACACTAAGTTTTGTCAGGCTGGCATGTATAGAAAGTTTTAAGGAGGAGTATTTGTATCGAGTTTCTATTTGGCTTTTCAGAACGGTGTGCTCGTGGACAAACCAAAGTAATTATTGTTTGGGGAATTACAGCTCTTCAACACAGAGTCCACCTCAGATTTTTAATCAATGCACAAATCATAAAAACAGATTAACAATATCAATTCCTAAATTCTGATCGGGTGGGCAAGGCAGACGTTTGGGTGGGTTTAGCCACCCCTCCCCATGCCTAGAACCGGTGTTGTGCCGAATTCCGACCCCCGCCAAATGATCATGTTAATTTACTGAAGGGTAACAGGAAAGCCAAGTAACTAGTTTATTAAATTAATTCATATATGCACACATTCAAAACTAAATTCATAACTAAAGATGAGCTTTTTAATTTACTGAAGGCTACAAATGGAATCCTATATATATATATATATATATATATATATATATATATATATATATATATATATATATATATATATATATATATATAAGTAAGAAATAGATTAAGTGGTCTTTTAGATCTCTTTATAGTTCGTCATAGGCTAGTCACGGGTTACAATATTTCTGTAGTCTATGGTAACAGCCCAAAACACGCACCACTCTCGATGACAGCTGCTCGATACGAGGAATAGCAGCGGACATTTTCTCCCGGACTGAGTTACTCGGACTTTATATGAGCCCTGAAAAAGCTCTTGCGACAGATCAGGCTGACAGCACATTAGACAGAAACTTCCTGTTTAAAAAAGTCACTTTACAAAATAAAGTACCTGAGGCTCAAGGATGTTTCTTTTGATTTTATAAATTACAATGAATGTAATGGCTTTATATGTCATTAGTCTTTGTGTTCTGCTAATGGGTCATTCTTCAATAAAAAAAAAAAAAAAAACATACATTACATGTATCAGAAAAGCATATTTCTAATATAAAAATATGCTTTTATTGTAATATTTGTTGACTAAGTCTTATTGAGTGGTCTGTTATACTTTATAATAAGTTGTATATCCTTTGCTATGATCTGCAGCTGTAAATGTTTAAAAAAATACAGCCGTGCGGTCCATTGTCACGTCACTGAGTCGCCACTTTCCATCGAACGTTCGGTGATTAACCTTGAGTGCAGAGGCATCAAGCACTTTGTAGCGAGTCGGCGAGTGATGGTAAGTACGCTTTTTAAACAGCTGTTTGGGGATCTGAATTTGAATTGATATTTCATAACTCTAAGAATCTGCTTAAACAGTGGAACAGTGTTGACTCGATGCATTGTACAATGAGATGTTTGATATGTAAATCAGTAATGATCAAACTAATGAAAATTGGGGTTGATTTTAAAAAAATATAGCCTGATTGTTGATGATTATGCACATCTTGTCGAGAAACTCCATCAACCACTCCTTTATTATGAGAAATGTTTATATGGACCTGTCATTCAACCTCTCTCGTTTTGAGATTCATTATATTTTATTCACCAACAAATAGCTGATGAGTAACTGAAGTGATACTGTAAGCTGATTGGCCTTAATGTTACCTCTGAGTCTGACCATTACTGATGGTTACAAAGGCAAAAGAAGCTTTTCATTTAGCCTTTCTTATGTCTTTAAAAGACACATTTTTGACAGAAGCAAACAACATTTATTTACATCTATTCTCATCGGTCAGTTTAATGAGTGGAGCCTGCATTGTTATCATCCTCTTCTATTTGTCCGGTCAATAAATTACGCTTGGACTAGCGACATGATAGATAATTGATATATACTTTATATGCATCTGAGTAATGCACATTAGTAGATAACATTACATTTATAAAAAAACAAACTTAACTTTTCAGCTTTATTGTTCTTTTTAAATACATTTTAAAGAGGCTTTCATCCTCCCTTGCCTCTTTTATCATATATGTTACCATATTTGTTTACTCAACTCATCACTTTAATTTGTCTTTCTTCAACAGTGTTTTACAGATATAGATTGCACAAAGGCAGTATTGTTCTCTTCTTACGATCATCTTTCAACCATGCCCACTTATTTTGACGAGAGCATAGAGCAGTCTCCTGAGCTATCAGATGAGCTCATCATGGCCCTTGCTGCGGGGCGGTGGTGGGCCATAATGGAGGTTTCTGACCCCATATCTGAGGAGCATGCAAAAGCTGTGTCTGAGCATTCTGGGACCCCAGATGTACCCCAGATCCCAGCTGACCCAAAAGAGAGCATTGGTTAGTCCCTCCTTTCTCTCAATTTTGCTTATATTTAAACAATTAAATACTTTAATAATTTAATCTGGGATGAGTAATGTATCATTTTCAATTCATTTAACCCTCATATTGAAATAGTAGAAGTAATATGTCTTTAGATTTTCTCCAAGAATCACTGATTAAATCTGGTCAGCATTACATGATTATGTTTGTTCCTTCAACAGGACAAAGCAAACAAAAACTAAAGATCCCTGAGCCACCTGTGCATGTCAGGACCCCAAAGGAAGCAGCAGTGCCAGCCTGGTCTTCACATGGAGCAGTGCTGGCCGAGTCAGCATTATTGCATGCCGAGAAAATACTAAGAGCGAGACAGAGGCATGCTGAGGATCTGAGGGAGAATTTGCTAAATGCACCAGTGTCTGTCTCTTTCACCCAGGGAGCACCCATGCTCTCCAGGATCGCAAAAGCTGTGTCTGAGCATTCTGGGACCCCAGATGTACCCCAGATCCCAGCTGAACCAAAAGAGAGCATTGGTTAGTCCCTCCTTTCTCTCAATTTGACTTAGATTTAAACAATTAAACACTACGAATTTCATCTGGGACGAGTAATGTATCATTTTCAATTCATTTAACCCTCATATTGAAATAGAAGTAATGTATAGATTTTCTCCAAGAATAACTGTATAAGAATAACCAATCTGGTCAGAATTACATGATTATGTTTGTTCCTTCAACAGGACAAAGCAGACAAAAACTAAAGATCCCTGAGCCACCTGTGCATGTCAGGACCCCAAAGGAAGCAGCAGTGCCAGCCTGGTCTTCACGGGGAGCATTGCTGGCCGAGTCAGCATTATTGCATGCCGAGAAAATACTAAGAGCGAGACGGAGGCATGCTGAGAATCTGAGGGAGAATTTGCTAAATTGAATGTGTAATAAAAAAATACTGTAACAAAAAAAAAAAAGTGTATTTATTTATTTATTTAATGATAAGCAACAGATTTATTAAATATTAGTAACACTTAAAGCCTTTATATATAATGAATTATAAAGGTATTCATTATGTACATTATAGTGTATTGTATATTTTCATAAATAATTTGAACCAAAGTTAAAATGCATTATAACATTTATTGATTCCTTGGTACGCCTGAAATTGGTTGTGTGTCATGTGTTATATGGTAAATGGACTGCATTTATATAGCGCTTTCAACAGACCCATGGCCACCAAAGCGCTTTACATATTGCCTCACATTCACTCATTCATTCACTCATTCATACACCGACGGCGGTGTCAGCCATGCAAGGTGCCATCCAGCTCATCGGGAGCAGCTGGGGTTAGGTGTCTTGCTCATGGACACCTCAACACTTGGTCAGTTGGAACCGGGGATGGAGCCACCAACCTTCCGGTTTGTAGCCAACCTACATGAACCACTGAGCCACTGCCGCTCCAAATATATACTTTATTAAGTATTATAACTGAGGTTATAATTATTCATGAGACCATACAATGCATTATAAAGTAGATTAGGAGTAATTAATGCATTAGTAATAGTTTTATAATGCATTATATATAGGCTTTGTGTTACCGAAATATTATTCCATTTGATTAATGTTAAGGAAGTTGCCCTAGTTTCAAAACCTAATGTTTCAAAAACTTTTCCACTAAAGATCAATAGTTTAAAGAATAGATCAATGTTTTGAATAATTATATGCAATCTCAGCTCTTCTTATGACTGGCTTAAACCACCGTGATGGCATAATGTGCATTTACACAACAATGCAACAATAATAAAATAATGCATTGACATAAAAAAGAGGTTAACAATATTACAATAATTTTGTGTTGGGAGTACATGAATGATTTATGTTGGTATAACTAACTGTGCAGTGGATCTGTAGCATGCTTCACATTGAGACTAAATAAGGAGAGTACATTTTGAAATTAAGTGTTATTTTATAGGGTTTTCAGTAAAGAGAAAGTCTTGTTAGTGTTAAATGTTGAGTTATGTTGAAGATTTAGAAGAATTTCTATGTTTTTGAGTTTTGAGGTTATTGTGCAGAAGAGTGGTCCTTGTGCAGGCTGTGGGGTACATAACTTATTTGTTTTAATTAACAGTCAAACAAGCTGTTAAACAGCCCAAATTCTTTCAGTTAGCTCAAGAACTGCATCAAGTGCATCATCAAGTTCTGGACTGCATACGGACAGCCGGTCAGTGTCGTCTCCATCAACACTTCTGCTAGATCCGGCGTGTGCATTTTCACTTACCAGTCAAAATCATTGCCTCCCAGTGACAGGATGGAGCTCAGGGACAGGTACACGGCTGTAACGGGGTGAACGTGAAGACGTTGAAGAACATGCTGAAGAACACAAGATTAGATTGAGAAAGAAAATGAAACAAGAATATCAACATGATGTCAAGTGTTCAACCATTAAAATGATCCATGAGCTAATTGCACCACTTGACAAGTCTACTGAGGTCAGATGCTTTCTTCACACTGGTGGTCTAAAACCAATTTTTTAGATAGGGGTGAAGTCAGCAAAAATGGGACATCAGCTAAAATGGGACAAGTAAGCTTTTTGGTGTAGTGCTTTTTATAAAAAATGCGATAATAGTGGGTGGTGTCACAACAGTACTGATTTGAATATCAACATTTGATTGGTCAAATATTAACAATGTGGGCGTGGTTACTACTCAAGCGCTGGGATATCTGAGAAAGCAATTATTAGACAAAGCAAATCTAATAATATTGTTAAGGTTTAAATTCTAATACTGTGACGACCTCTGCTGTTGGTCTTGGGTATCGGTCTTTGTCAGGTAATGTCACACTCGTGAGAACCGAAGTGCATTATGGGCGGAGCCGCCATTTGTAAGGTATCAATAGACTTGTTTGAGATACGACTCGCCTCGCCTGAAATTCAGCCTAGACTAGGCGGCTGCTGTGAGGGGAGCAGTGAAATAAGTTCGTTCAGGCAAGACGGACAATTCTCCCTTCTCGTAGTGGATCAAAGGCGGATATCGCGGGTGTTGCTGATAAACTGGATGTAATTTAAGTTCCGTTACTTTTATATGAAAATAAATATTAAGACACCCAAAGTTTTTGTTATTTATTTCCATTCGAAAGACGTGTTTATCAATCATTTTTACTTTAATTAGCCTACATATACATAGCAACTTATATATATATATATATATATATAGTTTGCTACATTTCTGCATCACATTCTGTGAAAGAGTCCTTTATGCACCTGACCAATCAAACATCCCATGATGCATATGGGAGAAAGTTCTTTCTTTCTCATTGACTCACTTACACACTCTCTGTTGCCACACAATCAGGGCGGTATTCCAGAAAGCAAGGTTAATTTACCGTCACATATACCTTGAACTCTTGGTTAACCCAAACCTTGCTCACCATGGAAACAGATGCTAAGAAAAAGCACATCATTCTACTTCCTTCTTTTTTTTAAAGGCGTGAGTTGCTATGGCTACTTACCCTGAAAGTTACCTCCGTTTTTGGAACCGAAAATTGAGGTTATCCGCTTATGCTTACTCTTAAACATACCCGGGTATGTCACATAACCTGCTTTCTGGAATACCCCCCAGGACATTGTTTATACACACAATAACTGGAACATAGAAGAGAAGCATTTTGTTCTGATAGCCCTTTCATTGTTGCAAAAATCTGTGGCTGGGGTTATTTTGGTCGAGTGCTCAATATACCTTATGTCGCCAATCCAATCATCTACACTATTGGATCCAGTGATTATGAATTAATATTGCAGGACTACAACTGCTTGGTTAAGTCGTTGAATTTATTTGAGCAAATCTGCAATGACAATAGATTCCTCAACAACACCATTATCCTCTATCCTCTTCTACAAAATGGACCTGCTGGCAGAAAAAGTACAGACTGCAGATATCCAAGGTTCCAAGGTGGTCCTCACAGGCTGGAGGATGTGCAGGAATTCTTGGTTCAAAGCTTTAAAAAGAGGAAAGTGAATAGCAGTAAGGCCAGTTTTCTATTGCATGATGACTACAGTGGACACAGATAATTTTGTGCTGTGTTCAACACGGTTGAAGACATAGTACTGTACAGGGTTTGAAATCACAATACATTAAACATTGAATCACAATATAGGACGAAATAATCGCAATATAATCATTTGCCCAAGTTGTGCAACCCTATATTAATAATAAAATGAAAAAATGCAATAATACAAAAACTCTGAAAATACAGGTTGTAAAAATGAAAAAGACCTTGAGACTATACAACATATTGAACATCATCCTTTATTAAATGGCCTTAAAAAAGTCTCAAACTGCAACAGTATATTCTCAATAGCAATCTACTGTATTCTCATCACTCTGCTGGGCTGCTGAAAGAATGTCCTCCATTAGCGATCGGGGCGAATTCACAACATGATCACTACTCAAATTCAACATCCTCTGCATGTCATCTAGATTGAGTATGTGCAGTAGCATGGGTAGGCTAATGTCTTTGATGCAGTGTAGATCACTGTCCGTTCTCTCATCAGATGCTGTAACTCCATTAGTCCCGCACACAGATCCTTTGTTGAGGTATCTACTCTGCACCTCGTCCCCCCATCTGTTCCCATTTACATTTAAGACAAGAGCGGAATCAGTGTCTGCGCACTCAGATGTAAGTGTTCTGAGTTTGAGCAAGAGTGTGCAGGCTTTCTCACACACTGGTCTGTCGCAGTCAAACAAGCTGTTAAACAGCAAGTCAAACAAGCCAAATTCTTTCAGTTTTCTCAAGGCCTGCGTCAAGTGCGTTTTTTCAGTGGAACCAGAGTTCTGGACTGCATACGGACAGCAGGTCACTGTCTTCTCCATAAACACTTCTGCTAGATCCAGCGTGTGCATTTTCACTTCCCAGTCAAAATCGTTGCCTCCCAGTGACAGGACGGAGCTCAGGGACAGGTATGCGGCTGTTGCGGGATGTGATCCTTTCAGCCATGATGTGAAGGCTTTGACCACTGCTCTACGTGGGAATCCCTCTGTGTCCTGAGAGAGAATGGTCATCATCTGTTTCAAAGCCTCCTTCTAAAGTTCAACACGCAAAGAACATGAGATTAGACTGAGAATGAAAATGAAACAAGAATGTCAACATCATGATCCATTAAAATGATCAATGAGAAACAATTGCACCACTTGACAAATCCACTGAGGTCAGAATGGCTTTCTTCACACTGGTGGTCCAAAACTAATTTGTTAGACACATTTGAGTGGAACACATGTTTGGTTTTTGTGGTCCAAACTACTGTTTCTCAGCTCATGGGATACAACAGTCAGCATTGAGATGTTGCTTAGTGAACAGTTCACTCTTTATCAAATATTTATCTTGTTTCATTGTCCAGCACATCTTGTTTTTAGTGTTTTGATTGAAATTATACTTTAAATATCTATATTGTACGGAGCCCTAAAGGAACGTGGTGGTGGAAAAAATATGAGATGGAAGGAAAAATATATTTCAAAACTTTTGCGAGAAACTTTGCATTCGCTCGCAAAACATTTGTTTTCCCCTGAGAAACTTTGCATTTGCTTTGGAGGGGGGGCTCAAAAGCAAAACTTTTGAGAGAATGAAATATAATTTTTCCATATTTTTTCCATTATCATGTCCCTTTAGGCCCTAGAGATCCATCATATAGCAAGTCAATATTCCATCATGTCATAGTCACACATTTTAGTCACTTTTATTCTGTCCAAAATTGTACCCAATTTAGTTGATGAAATACATTACTGTACAATAAAGTGCAAAATTAAACAGAATATTGAAACATTTTATGTATACGTTTCAATTTTTTTATTTATTATTATTTTCAATATTGATAAACGTGTGTCAGCATTTAACAAAAACATGAAAACTGTCAATGTTGTGAAAATCTGATTACTGATTTAAAGTTGCAGTGTATAAAGTTTAGCTGCATCTAGTGGTGAGGTTGTGAATTGTAGTCATCCATCGCTCACTCCTCCCTTTCGAAGCACACAGCGAAGCTAAGGTGGCTGACAGGACAAAAATGTTGTCCTCGGAGAGAGCAGAGAGTGACTGTAGAGTGACTCTGTAGAGCAGTTTGTCCGTTTAGGGCTACTGTAGAAACATGACGCCGCAAAATGGCAATTTCACTGTAAGGGGACCCGTGATCTATGAGATTGAAATGGCCCAGTCTAAGGTAATAAAAACATAATGGTTCATTATGTAAGGCTTTTATACACCACTGAAAACATAGTTATGTATATTATATTGCATTTCTGTCAATAGATCCTCATAAATACTACACACTGCACCTTTAATAACATAATGAGTACACTATTATTTTCAGACCACAAGCCCATTGTATTCAATATCACTGTTGCTCTGCAATCGATGCCAGGCCTTTGGGCTGTTATTTCTGTTTTATATTCTGGGACTGCCTCTCACTTCATTAAAAGGTACCTTGTTAATGCCTTGGGAACTTTATTTCATCCAAACTCTTTCTATTTAACTACACGTCATTTTGTGCAGACGCATGTTGTAATATTATGTTTATGTTGCGGATATGTCTGATTAATCTCATATGTATAGGATGCATTTGAGTGAATAAATTAACTCACTAACAAAGCGCTTTAGTTTACCGGTGTTCACTCATTGTCCAGCTTCAGCTCATGGAGATCAATCACAGACATTATTGACTATGACTGGATTATCTGAAACACTCGAGATTCGAGATTTTTCCTCTTCAAAAACAATTAGTGCATTGTTAATATTTTGCAGTGTTATTTTCCATATATTTTCCTTAAAAGTACTGTATTGACAAAAAACTTTTCTCGTACTGTACATATATTCTGTACATATTTTTTGACGCTCTGCCTGAAATGCCGATTTATTGCCCGCCTCTCCAAAAAGCGCAGTTTGCTCTAATTGGTCAGCTGGCCCAGTCTGTTGTGACTGTTCAGCCACTTAAAGCAAGTGTTGGAAATGTAACGCTCCTTACCATAATAGGGTTTCAGCTCTGAAGTTTCATGAGCAGCTGTAAACAGTATTATATCTATAGTAAATACAGCATTGGTATTGGAAGTCAGTATAATGTTTTTTTTTGCCCTGTGGAGTCACTTACCTAACTATTCTTTGAGGACGATCCAAAGCAGACAGTAAGCGAGCATTATGAAAATATGTAATGTGACGTAGCTAAGTCATGGAAATTATGTCAGGACTAGAAATGGGGACATTTCAGGCAAGTGTTTTCTGTTGGAGAGAATAACTCCCTTTGACATGGACTTTGTGCTTTGTAATTTTGCAGATTAAATCACAAACAACTATATATTACATGTAACATTTTAAAAAGCATAATAGTTGCCCTTTAATGTAAACATGAGAAGCAGTCATCTGTGCTTTGAGATTTAAGTCTACAATAAAGAGACCCATCCATCCTGGTAATTTTGTTCTCTTACTTTCTTTTATGACATTGTTGAGAACAGCTTTATAAATGTGGGATTGAGGGGACAGGATCAACATTGACAGTAGGAGGAACAAGCAATTTCATCACTTGCAAAAATTAGTAATTGTCTCACCAGCTGGTTGCTGTTGCTCACAAGTACCGTGTGATGGAAAGAAGATGTAACTGCCTCCCCGACGGCAGCCACAGCACTAGCTCTTACATAGCCTTCTGTATCTGCCAGTGAAGAGAGGAGAACGGAGACCATACCGCTGGTGTGGAGCGCTTCGATGAAACCACTGTTACCTGGGAGAAAGGGACAAAGAGTGCAATCACATTGGAAATTATCACTAAAATACTCCGCAGAGCAATAGATGAAATAGTAAAAGCGTAATGATAAATATGCTTGTGGTACCGTTGAGGGCAACAGTCAGCTGGGTGATGAACTCTAGTGTGGAGTCTCTCACTTCCCATCGCAAATCACACATCCGTTTCTCCAATACAGGAAAGAGGTCTGCAGAATACATATGCTCACTTCATGATCATATACTGTGAAAATATTCACAATTGCTCACCATGGCGGCATTTTGATGTCAATCTAATTTTTAAATGTTGCCAAATCTTCCAAAACAATAGCATCATTTTTGTATCTACTCTTTCTTTCTTCTGTGGAACACAAAATAAGATATTTTGAAGAATGTTGGTTGCCAAATTGTTTCAGTTCTCACTGACTTCAATTATATATATTTTTTTACCATACAATGGAAGTCATTGGGACCCAAAACTGTTTAGTTGCTAACATTCTTCAAAAAAAATCTTCCTCTGTGTTCTGCAAAAGACAAAGGTTTGGAACAACATGAGGGTGAGTAAATGATGAGAATTTTTATTTTTGGTTGGACTATACCTTTAAATGATAAAAATTACAATAAAAATTAAAAGTTACATAAAAAAAAATAAAAAAAGTAGGCTGAAGTGCTGCTCACCATGGCTGATAAACTGCAGGAGATCAGGGAAAGGCAAACACACAGCAATCCACCTCACAGTGGCCTGATATGTTTTCTTCAAGACCTTGGAAATCACAGGAAGCTTCAAGTAAATCAGTTTCAACCACAGATCTGCTTTGAAGGCAAAAATCTAAAGTAATATTAGCAAGATATAAGGAAGTGTGCATACTTACTGTAGCATGGGAATCTGGACTCTGTAGATAGTCCAAGAGGACACCAAATATGTCCTTCCTTGTATCCACATTTTCTATATGTAGAAAGATTAATCAGATATTAGAGCCAGATATTAGAGCCACTTTCAAGGTCAAAGATGGTCAGTAAGCTCTGGACTCTGGTCTTTTTTCCTTTTTTTCACTAAAAACAAATACGCATTCATAATTAATAGTCCATGTCAAATTAAAAGGATATTTCTGCTAGCATATAGCACCTGCCATGTAACTATAAAACTCCATCAAGCTGTATTGTGCCATTGTATTGTGTATTGGTTGTTTCATGTATCTACTCAATATATTTCACTGCTGTGCAAAAGTTTGGGGTCAGTAAGGTTTTTTTATATACAAATACTTTATAATTTTTTATAAATTAATACTTTTATTCAGCAAGGATTTATTCAATTGATCAAATGTGACTATAAAGACATTTACATTGTTTCAAATAAATGCTATTATTTTGAAAATTCTATTCATCAAAAAAATCCTGAAATGTATCAGTGTGCAAAAAAATATTAAGCAGTCATCTGTCATCAAATGAGCATATTATAATGATTTCTGAAGGATCATGTGACATTAAAGATTGGAGTAATGCTGAAAATTCAGCTTTGTCATCACAGGAATAAATTACATTTTAAAACATATACACAGAGAACAATTATTTTAAACAAAAAAAATTAAATGTAAGAATATATTACTATATCTAACCATTAAAATGTATGCATAAATATTGCGTATATTGATAATGCTATCCTTTGTAATTATTTATTTATGATGTTACTAATCCCTGTCATCAATATCAACTTAAGGTGAAACTATCTGAAGTCTTTACCTTCATACACGCTGAGAGCACCTAATGTATCCAGGCCACACCGCTGAACCTTGCAGCAGCCAATCAGATGAGTGGAGGCATTAATATGCAATAAAGAGGAGGGGCAATCCCCAGAGCAAATCCTCAGAAGCAACACCACAGAGCTGGTGACCGAGTGAATGGAAATGCTTTCAAACTGGTATTTCTAACAAAAGAAAGGGACACATTTCATTGTGGCCCATATACTTAACTACAGCAAAATCTGCAAAAAAAAAAAAACAATCTGTAGAATGCATCAAGCGCATCGATTGTAAAAAAATATAGATGTAGTTTCAGTGACGTCACCCGTAGATTTCTGAAGAGCATTTTTGAAGCCTAAGGTCAGCCGCTGCCAAGATCGGATAACTGAAAATGGGCAAAGCGGCGGGACGTGGGTGGAGCTGAGGTGACTGGTTGCTGAAACGCCCACCTAGCTCGACCATAGTGGCAATCCACCTGTCACTCCAGTGGCCACGCCTCTAATTATGCAAACCTTTAAGGCTTA
Organism: Paracanthobrama guichenoti; assembly: GCA_018749465.1. Lineage (NCBI taxonomy): Eukaryota > Metazoa > Chordata > Actinopteri > Cypriniformes > Gobionidae > Paracanthobrama > Paracanthobrama guichenoti. The sequence goes on from CM031943.1 coordinate 9,286,523, forward strand.
ATATAATTTAAACGGATGAGTTATTAAAACATTCACCCCCCTCACAGTCATGAAGGGCAAAATTAGTTTTATAGGCTTTATAGACCAAAACCACTTTTTGTACCAGGCTGTAAACATTATTTTCTGCTGTAAAATTGGGCATTTTAACATGGGGTAGATACAGATTTGGCTCCCTTTTGGAGCCTGTCTCTAGCAGCCAGTCGATGAATTGCAGTTTAAGTCACTTCCGTGTTGGCTTCAAGAGAAACTGGGGGAGGTTGCTGCTTGATCAAGACCAGCATAAGGAACTGTTCACACAGAATGCAGAAGTCACCGTACAATAGTTTTTAACTGAAGAAAGCTGCGTTTCAAGATACATTTTGAACCTAAACATTGAACTTGACACAATCTCTTAAAAAAGGCGTTGGTCATGTGCGAGATGCTGTAAAAGCAGTGAGACATGATGCAATGGTCAAAGACATCTTCTGCACGTTTACATAAAAAACAAGTAAAAAGCAGCTCAGTGGGAAACATAAAACAGGTTTTGTGTGCACCGGCTCAAAGAGAGTCTTTAGAGTGGATCAAACGTCTACTTACTGTGTTTGCCAGCTCTTCTAGACTTGATAAACTCTGCATGATGAGGGAAATACATGAGGCTTTCTGGGATAGCTGTTCCTTCAGGACTAAACTCATCTTTTCTGCTGGGGGTTTCAAGACTTCCGTAAGTACAAGTGCATGTATTTTATATATATATATATATATATATATATATATATATATATATATATATATATATATATATATATATATATATATATATATATATATGAAAATGTATAACAATATAAATAATTAAAAGGCACAGTTCTGTGAATGTGTGATACCAGTGTCTTGAGACTGTGCTGACACACACTGCAGGGGGAACAAGACGATATCAATGGCCTTGCTCTTTAAAACCTCAGGACTAAAGGATAAAGAGAGAGAGAAATAAAGCAAAATAACATAATACAACTGACTGCTGAGTAAAATCACTTTAATGTTTAAACTGGCAAGGCTTGACGGCAGCAATTTTATTTTACAGTGTATGTATATGTGAAGTCTGTGGTAGTCACCATTTCTCCAGTTTTATGATTAGTGCAGCACACTGAAAACTCTCCTTTTTGTTTCCAGAACCCAACATGGCTTCCAATAATTCCTCCACTTTATACTCTGATTGTCCGAGCAGAGGCGATCTGTAACAGACGATAAACAATTCTCTGCATCCTTGCATTACACTGAATACAACAAAACAGTATGTACTTTCCATAATAAGTAATTAAACTATAATATAATAATTTTTACATTTATTTTTGGTTTTAAATTATATCACTTTAACTACAAATAATCAGGATTAATTAAATGTAACCTAATGAAATATGTAAGGGATAATGTTATGTCATTATTGTGGAATAAACCTAGATGCATATATTTGCACATTATTGTGGAAGGAACCAGAATTTTATTAGCATTTACCATTTATATGTTAATGTCTTTTGGTAATAATTAAAAAAATTCCACTCAAATGAATAGATACATAAAATGTAAGAAATGTCCTATTCAGCTCACCTCACAGCAGCTTGAAGAACAGTCATCAGAGGCTGAATCAATGATTCAGACCTCCTGTTGATCAAGACTTTCAGAGGTACTAGCACATCTTTCCATAGCATGCTTCTGATAGGCTCTCCACACTGAGAGGGAACCGATGACAGGAGTCGTAAGCCCTGGAGGACCCGAGGATGGTCATCTGAGCTCAACGCCTCAACCACGCCATTCAGAATCTCTGAGGAGACCGAGACCCATTCAGGGCTCAAAGAAGATTTACTTGATCCCACAGCATCACAGCCATTGGTCATGTTTGATGATGTGAGGAAGTTTAGGATGTGCACTAAAAGCTGATTAGCCAAACAGGCAACAAACAGACTCCCATCGTTCTGCAGCTGGAGAATCATTTTGATGAGTCCTGTGGATAGAACGGAATATAGACTTAAGGCTTGAAAAGACTAAAGATCAAAAATCTTTTTTTTTTCCTTCATTATTTCAAAGAAAACTTTTGTAACCATGTAAAAGTCTTGAATAACACTTTAAATCAATTTAAGGCATCCTTGCTGAATAAAAGTATTAATTTCTTCTTTTTATATATCTTACTGCCAGGTCCACAACTACATGTGTTCAAAATTGTTGAGATTATAATGTGATAATTTATAATCTATAAATAATGTATAAAAGAAAATAAAAATTTACAGCCTGGTACAAAAAGTGTATAATGTGATAATAATTTAAGCGCATTCTTCACATTATTTTAACTTAAATTCAAAATAACTCACAATTTCATGCATAACCCTTTTAATTCAGCTCAAAATATCTTACATTGGGAGTCTTTGCCGACCCCTTGTGGAAAAAAAAGAATATAATGGTATTTCATGACTCTTTCATGAGCTCTATATGGAGCAAATGAGCTGTTCCGCTGAGTCCTAAAGTCAGTTTTTCTTCAGTATGCATTTTTAGCATACTGTAGCATTTTTAAAAAAAAAATATTTGAGCATTTTATGTTTTTCTATGTGTACTGAAGTATTCCTCACATTCCATTCATTCCTAGGGGGGTAAAATTGACCGGCGAGGGAAGGATTTGTTACTTTTTTTAAATTTCAAGCACAAAACTCCCCAAATCCAGTTATTCCATTTTATGCACATTTGGCACTTTTCGAATAATTTTGGATGATAGGTGATGACGATTCTCACCGTTTCCACGGATGAAATCCAGAGCTTGCCGGTGTTTCAGCATATTCAACAATCCCTGCAGCCAGCCACTGCGAACTGAGGCATCCTCCCAAAGATCACACACACACCAGGCTTCCCGCTCAAACACACACACCAAAATACCTCCCTCCTTATTTCCAAAAACAGAGAACACAAAAACAGGATGGATGTGACTGGAAAACACTGCAAACTGCATAGTACTTTTAAAATTCCAAAGGGGAGAAAAAAATACTAAAAACTTTTTTTTAAATAGAAGAAAACACAACCATTAAAACATAAAAATCACGTCAACTGACATCCTATTTCTTACTTAAATAAAAATACAGTTGTTGAGGGAATGAATGAAGAACCAGGAGTATTTTTACCTGGATATAGGAAGTGTGATATATAGACCAGGAAAAGTCATTAATAAAACAATATATATATATTTTTTTGTAATGAATACACGTCAAGCCTTAAAATATTTTATTCGGTAGAAATTGCTATTTGTGAGTAAAAAAAAAATTGTATAAAAAAAAAAACCCTGTACTGCAAATAAAGAGAAAGTCATGTAAATTAATTGGTGTAAAAGCATAAACTCTGAAAAACAATCAGTTATTGAAACTTCTGGAATTATGGTATTTAATTATTTTACTTATTTATAATTATTCTATTGAGTTATTTTAATATATTGCCAATCCTAGATTCTGTAAGTAAAGTTTGAAAACAAGCATCATCAAGGTGGCCTTCAAATATTGTCTAAAATATTGGGGGTCTTGGAGTCAGAAATGTTAAGAACCACTGTCCTTGACATTACTGTGAGCGAGCAAGTAATCCATCACTGCTATTGTAACAATATAGTGGAAACTGTCTCACCTCAAGCAAGTGGAAATCCTGCTTGGTGCCTGCCAAAAGTCCAGTGAGTTTGAGGGTGAAAGACAGGATAGCAGGATCTGTAGTTTTAGATGTACAAACACTGGAAATTAACTCCTTGAGGAACGGCTGATGCTGCAAAAGCACCTGTTCATTACCTGAGGAAACACATAGTAATTACTATCATACAGTATGTGCAGTATATATATATATATATATATATATATATATATATATATATATATATATATATATATATATATATAAAGTGGTGTCTATGTATAAGGCTGTCAAAAAGAGTGACATTTATTGTCACTTTTATTTATTGTAAATAATGTATAATATGTATAATAACGTATAATATGTATAATTTATTGTAAATAATGGATTTCAATTATACTGTAATGTTGAATGGATACAATTAATTTCATCCCCAGAAATTGAAAAAATCATCAGTAGCAGTATTGGTATTGATGATACTGACCTTCATTCATAGCACTTAGTAAAAAGATGCCATTAAACAAATATTTAAAATATGCCATCTTTGTTGTATATTCATTTGGAGAGTCAATATGAAAATATGTATTAATATGAATGTCTACAGATAGATAGATAGATAGATAGATAGATAGATAGATAGATAGATAGATAGATAGATAGATAGATAGATAGATAGATAGATAGATAGATAGGACTATTAAAATGTAAAGCTGAACATTAGTAACAAATAATATATATTATGAACAAATAATATATATATACTGTTTAAATTGTTACTGCCTTTAGTTATTTTGGAATAAATGTAAATATGCGTAGAAACATTAACTTGATGAAATTAGTGATTTTAATAGAACATTGCACAGTTAGTGTAAAAATACAAAATATAATTGTATTTGGTTCCTCTTTTTTATGTAATGTTTATTTAAGCAGGAAAATTAAGTGTAACAGGGACATATAAAGAAATGTGAGGACTTTGCCTCCTCATTTTAAAACACCACCACAGACAGACAGACAGACAGACAGATAGATAGATGTTGTGTAAACTTATTTAAGTAAAATATCTGAATTTCCTCAAACACTACACGCACAGACATACAATAATGCCAAATCTTGGTCTCAACTAGTCAAAAATGTGTATCAGTTTGTTCCAGTTTACTCACTTTGGCTGTGCCGCTCTTTGAACCAATCAAGCAGCTTCTCTAACGAGGTGTCATCAGGTGGAGACTGCTTCGGGTCGGCCAGTACCAGACAGACTGCCGGTAGCAAAGATAAGCAGTCACTGTCCATTATACCGAAGTCCCTGAGTCACCAGCACATAGGAACAAATCGAGCTGCAAGTGGCAACAGAAAATATACAAGTTACCTTGATACCATCACAAGTATGGAGAAATAATCAAAGACATTCAAAAGCAAGAGGAAAAACATGTACACACTAAACGATACAAAACACCTTTTCATTCACATTTAAACTGCAGCTTGGTGTCAAAAGTTTGCTGCGCTTATTTTCGCTCCGTACGGCGTGCTGGAAAGGACAAAAAATACCACGAGCAGAGTGCTGACGCTTCCTGCTAGGTATGCGCAAATTGTGCGCACTTTAATGTTCTTCAATAGCGTAACCGCCTCTCACTCACACGCATGGTTACAGCGGACGCTTTAAGAGTTCCTAACTGCGCAAACAGGAGGCAGTTAGCATCAATATTATCTGACGCATTTCCACTAGTTGTCTAACTAAAAGCAAACATACTGCATTCAAATTCAACGATTCCTGCTCATCAAATGCAGGATACGTTAAATATGGCGACTGAATCTGAATTTGATGAAGAAGCGGAGCCTTTGTTCAGCGATCCGGAGGATTTTGTGGAAGACATCGATGATGAAGGTGAAGAGGCTGCAATGAAATCCGCTATGCGCGCGGCCTCAACATGACACAGTCACCATGCACACCGGCTTAAATTGGGATTTTAAAATATTTTTTCCTGCGCAATAATAATCTGACATTTTTCATTCGCAGTTTATTTCTATGCGCATAGAATAATAGGACGATCTGCTGATTTGACAGCAAGCAGACAAACTTATATGCATTTTGTCTGCTCACTTAACAGTTACTCTTGAAAATTATTTTTCATGAGATCATATTTTATTTCCATTCAATTTAGGTTTGGCTACCTTGCAAATGCATGGTTGGTTACATAATTTCCGCTAGGTACAGTTCTTGTCACTCCATTAAAGCTGCATATTAATAACATTAATTTAAAAACAAATATTAACCTACATTTTAAATAGATGCAAAAATAAATGTGATTAATTTACACAGTACCTGTCAAACTTCTGAAAACAACATTTTTAAGTTTTTTTATACACTTATAAACAAGGCTGTTTATTTGATCAAAACTACTGTAAAATCAGTAACATTGTGAAATATTATTACAATTTAAAACAACTGTTTTCTATGTGAATAAACTGTAATTTATTCCACTGATCAAAGCTGAACATTCAGCATCATTCCTCCAGTCTTCAGTGTCACATGTTGCTTTGCATCACAGGATAAATTACATTTTAAAATATATTAAAATAGAAAACAGTTATTTTCATTTGTAATAATATTTTGCCATATGTATTAACATTTTTACTGCATTTTTGATTAAATAATGCAGCCATAGAAGAGACTTCTTTTATTGAGAATTATTTTTCTAAACTTTTGGCAGGTACTGTATATTAATGCAAATCTTGTTTATTTGATTAATATGATACTGATAAAACCATTTAACAAATCAACACTTTATTTAAGAAATGTTTAATCTGTTCACCTAAAATGTTATTCATGTGGAAACATCTAAATTAACGGGTTATATTTCAGTCAAAACTATAATTTAAAACGAATGAATCCACTTGACTACTAAATCTTCAGAACAGGTAAAAATAACTTCTTATGGTTTCACTTAAATTGTAAACTTTAGAAAAGATTATATTACATTTTATTCTGATTTTATAATAGTAGCTATAATATTTAGATGGACAAGGGAAAGTATGAGAAGCTTTTATGCTTTCTGTGAAAGACAACAGCAGGCTGATTTTTTTCTCTACATTCTGTACTGTACAATTGCAGGATCTATTTAAAACATTTTTCAATTCAGGCATTAAAGGGATAGTTCACCCAAAAATGAAAATTCATCTGTCATCTTTTACTCACCCTGATGTTGTTCCAAACCTGTATGTGTTTCTTTCTTCTGCTGAACACAAAAGAAGATATTATGTTTATAGTCAATGGCTACCGTCAACTGTTTGGTTACTAGCTTCTTTTGTGTTCAACAGAAGAAAGAAACTCATACAGGTTTGAAACAACTTGAGGGTGAGTAAGTGTTGACAAAATTAATCCTAAAAAACTATCCCTTTAAATATCATATTTAATGCATATGTATAGTAACAGTTTTCCAGTATGCCAATTTCTACTTGTAAGTTCTCTGTGTCGTATTATGCAGAATTGTTGGAGGATGTTTTAAGGGAGAGACCTTTGGAGGCTGATGGGATTGATTCGGTGGTCGTGGTGGACAACGTTCCCCAGGTGGGCCCTGAACGTCAGGAGAAACTGAAAAATGTGATCCATAAAATCTTCTCCAAGTTTGGAAAAATCACTAACGAATTTTACCCTGAAGCGGCTGGGACCACCAAAGGGTGAGATGCTGACTTAAGGATTATACATTTAACTATTAAGTTCTCGATTTTAATCGATTCTGTTTTTGAAGAACCGTTATCGATTCTTAAATCCCAAGAGTCGATCTGTTGATGAATGAACAAAGCTTTGTATCGCGCCTCCCATCCAATAAATTGTAATAAGCTTTGTGCTGTTACTTCTGATATGACACAAAGTGTCAGCTTTCAAATTCTGTCAATTTTATTAAGTAATTCAAACAATAATATTGTTTTTTGCACTCTTTAATGTGGCACGACAGATCACTGTAGGCCTCAGTTGAAGTGCATGTGAATGGAACCTCTTTACTACTAGTTACAGCACGAAATAAACATGAATGAACATCAGAAGGCATGTTGAAAGATATAGGACAACTTACAGAAATCCATATCATGTCGAATGTAATCACTTATAATCGTTGTTCAACCACACAATGACGTCAGTAAAACAGCTTGTACACAATGTCACGTAATGTTACATTTATATGTCCAAAAACCCCAAAAAACGTTTTGCTAAATATATGCACTATATTGCATATTAATTGTATTTTACTTTACCTGTTCTTCAATATTTGTTTAAATAAATATATGTACGTTTGAATAAATATGGCCACCATTTAGAAACATACAGTGTGTGTGTGTGTGTGTACTCTAAAAAATGCTGGGTTAAAAACAACCCAAGTTGGGGTGAAAATGGACTAACCCAGCGATTGGGTTGTTTTAACCCAGTAAATGGGTTATTTTAACCCAGCGGTTGGGTTAAATGTTTGCTTAAAACAACCCAATCGCTGGTCCATTTTCAACCCATTTTGGGTTGTTTTTAACCCAGTATTTTTTAGTGTGTATATGTGCGTGTGTGTAATTAAAAATGTATTACAATGTTGTTATTATTATAAAAAAACTTCCTTGTGTGTAATTTAAATGTAAGTAGCCAACAGTCAGTTAAAGTTTAACCTTTAATATTATACCAACGTGGATTCCCTGTATAGTTTACAGCATTAGTCGAGAGGAAATTTGTCCATGTACTGTACCTGATATGCCCCTGTAAGAGCCATTATGCTCTATTTAAATGTCTGTTGTAGTTCCACTGTTAGACACCGGGTGGAGTGTGGGTTTAATGGGTATATAGGTAGCCAGAGAGGACGTGAGGGCAGGTGTAATGAGGGAAGCAAACAATTTTTGACTGTGTCAGGAGTGGTTATGCAAAAGGAGGATTACTGTGTTTGAGCATCGGAACTGTGACAAATACGTGCAGTACTCGACTGGAAACGTCTTGTTTTGGATCTCACGTGTCAGATAACCCTACAACACCTCTAGCCTAAGTGACAAGATGGCCCTTTGTCGCTATAGCCCCATTTAATCGTACTGAATGGAAATCGAATTACAAGCTTGTGTTTCGAAATCAAATCGAATTGTGAAATTTGTGTCACTGCCCAGCCCTAATTGCAATGAAGCTGATTCTTTACAGAACACAATCTAGTGACAAATGTGAAATAATTGCCATGTTACTTGTTCTCAGGTATATCTTTCTGGAGTATGCGTCCCCTAACCAGGCTCTGGAAGCAGTTAAGAATGCAGATGGTTACAAGCTGGACAAACAACACACATTCAGAGTAAATCTGTTCACCGATTTTGATAAGTAAGTTTTAAAAGGGTTCATATGTTTAGAAGCAGAACACAACTGGTTCTGATTGGTTTATGACTATTTGTGAACTGCAAAAAAACCCTTTCAGTTACTATACAAGTATTGAGGTTCAATGCTTATGGGCCATTTATCTGTGTGTTTCAGGTACATGAACATCAGTGACCAGTGGGAAACCCCTGAAAAACAGCCATTTAAAGACTTTGTACGTAGTTCTGCGTCTATGTTATTTGGGGGAAAAGTAAAGCTTGGTGTTAATTATTTATTTGTGCCTGCCGTGTCTGTATACTTAAAAACTTGCTTTTGAAAAACACTATGAATGAGACATTCAAAGATTACTGGAATAGTAACCTAGCCAATGACATCTTGGCATTACATCATTTTCTGTCACTGTTTACCAGGGAAACATGAGGCACTGGCTTGAGGATGCCGACTGTCGTGATCAGTACAGTGTAATCTATGAATCGGGAGAACGAACTGCCATATTTTCCAATGACCCAAAGGAGCCGATACTGGATGAAGAGAGAGCTGTGAGCATGTTTCTTTTTAAACCGATTTGCTTCAGTTTTATTTTAGTATTATTTATATACTATTAATTAATTAATACATTATAAACATATGATTTGCTTCAGTGCTATTTTAGATTGGTTTTCATGTTATTTTAGTATTATTTATATACTATTATAGTATTTATAAAATATTTTTGTTTATATTTCTATTTAGCTTTAATGTATTTTATTTTAGCTTTTATATTTTAATGCTTTTAGTTAACAATAACAACATTGATTTTCTTTAAATTTGTAAGTTTTCAAAACCCAGTAGGAAAAAATCTTGAAAGTTGAGAGTTTTCTTGAAAGAATAAAGATTTGGTATAATGATAACAATAAAGATATAATTATAAAAATAGGTACAAATATAAAAGAATAGCTGTCCACACCACAACTATAACAATAAAGGCACAGAGGAACGATATTGTTAGAATCACTTTTACTAAGTATTTTTCCAGCTGATGAACGATAAAAACATCTATCCTGCTTTAAAGAGCTTGAAGATTTAAAGGGTTAGTTCACCCAAAAAATGTAATTAGCCTGGGATTTACTCACCCTCAAGCCATCCTAGGTGTATATAACATTCATCTTTCAGACGAATACAATCAAGAGTTATTTTTAAAAAAGTCCTGGCTCTTCCAAGCTTTATAATGGCATTGAATGGCTGATCTGTTTTGAAGCCCATAAAACAGTCCATCTATCCATCATAAAAGATATCCACACGGCTCCTGGGAGTGAATAAAGGCCTTCTGAAGTGAAGCCATGCGTTTGTGTGAGAAAAATATCCATATTTAAAACTTTATAGACTAAAATAACTATCTTCTGACAGACAGCCGTACCCATCGATTTACGGCGAAAGAGTAATCCCTGACCTCATGCATGACGTATTGATGAATTGGAAGTGCAGAGGATAGAGCAAAACAAAACACCAGTCATGAATTAGTCTAAAACGATCATTTTTAAAGAGAAATGTGGAGGATTTCGATATAAGAGAAGAGAGGCTTGAGTTTGTTGCCCAGCTCTATTTGTTTGAACCACGAGAGACTCAAAGCTTACGATACTCCTACATCCTGCATCAAATATCGCGTCAGAGGCTATTCTTTTGCCGTAAGTCAACTTGCTTAGGCCGTCTGCTGGAAGCTAGTTATTTTAGTTTTTAAAGTTTTAAATATGGATATTTTTCTTACACAAACCCATCGCTTAGTTTCAGAAGGCCTTTATTAACCCCTTGGGGCCGTGTGGATATCTTTAATGATGGATAGATGCACTTTTATGGACTTCAAAACAGAAACAGCCATTCACTGCCATTATAAAGCTTGGAAGTTTGACAGATCTGACAGGCTCACTCACCAGCCAATCACAGCGCTCACCATCCCCTGAGTACTAATCACGCACACCTGCACCTCATCTTCTCCCTCATCAAGATGGCTACAAAAGCACACACCTCACCTCAATCCAGCGTCTGGTCTCGTTTATATGTTGTGGACTCTTTCCTAGACTTCTTCCAAGTCTGAGCTCCAGCGATTTTCCTGGACCTATTTCCTGTGAGCCTCCTCCGTGTTATCCTCTTCAGTGTCTCCATGTGTGTTAGCCTCCATCACCATCCATGATCTCCTGGTCCTGTAAGGCAAGGATCATCTTTACCATCTTCATCAGCACAGTTAAAGTATCTTCAACCTGCTTACTTACCATCCACAATTCTTCAGCTTCTGTTGTTGTCAATCAACTCCCTGCATTACAATATCCTGTGTGTTCTGAGTCTACTTCTGTAACAGGAAGAGCCAGGACATTTTTTTTTTTTTAATATAACTCTGATTGTATTTGTCTGAAAGAAGAATGTCATACACCTAGGATGACTTGAGGGTGAGTAAATCATGGGCTAGATACTAGAGGATTTCATCACGGTTATTGAACATCCACAATGATTCATCCACAGTATTTTTTTTTTACAAACCTACTGATCAATAGTCATTCTACAAAGCAACTGCGATTTATAAGCCTTACAGTAGGCTACTTTAATCTTTCTACAGCGCTGGACAGAGACTTATGTCCGCTGGTCACCCAAAGGGATGTACTTGGCCACTTTTCACCAACGAGGAATTGCATTGTGGGGTGGAGAGAAATTCAAGCAGATACAAAGATTCAGCCACCAGGGTGTGTCTCTCATTGACTTCTCCCCATGTGAGAGGTAAACCTCCAAGAGAATGCGAGAGTAGCAGATGTGACAGATAGTTACAGATGTGAATAACACCATTAAAAATGTCTGTCAGGTATGTGGTGACATTCAGCCCACTGATGGACACTAAAGAGGACCCTCAAGCCATCATCATCTGGGACATCCTGACCGGCCATAAGAAACGAGGCTTCCATTGTGAGAGTTCGGCACACTGGCCTATTTTTAAGTGAGTGAATGAATTACACTTTGTTTGTCTGTTTGTTTGTCTTATCAAAAATAAGAACTAAAATGCCTCTCTCACAGGTGGAGTCAGGATGGAAAATTCTTTGCCAGAATGACACAAGATACACTCAGCATCTATGAAACCCCAGTAAGATAAGCCTTTATCTTCAATTAATATGTAGTTCCTGTACTTACTTGTTTTTTTTTTTTTTTTTAATAATACCTTGTTAATTTCTTCCAGTCAATGGGTCTGCTAGATAAGAAGAGTTTGAAAATAAGTGGAATAAAGTAAGTAAAGGCATAAATCAGCCCAGTGTTGTTTGAGAGAGATATATATATATATATATATATATATATATAAAATATATATTTTTTTTTTTTTGTCAGTTCTTGCTTTCCTGGGAATCAAACCCATGACCTTGGCATTGCTAGCGCCATGCTCTTATTGTTTGAGCTACTATATATATATATATATATATATATATATATATATATATACACACACAAACTCGATTCCAAAAAAGTTTGGACACTGAACAAATTGTGAATATAAAAGGAATGCAATAATTTACAAATCTCATAAACTTATATTTTATTCACAATGAATATAGATAACATATCAACTGTTGAAAGTGAGACATTTTGAAATGTCATGCCAAATATTGGCTCATTTTGGATTTCATGAGAGCTACACATTCCAAAAAAGTTGGGACAGATAGCAATAAGAGGCCGGAAAAGTTAAATGTACATATAAGGAACAGCTGGAGGACCAATTTGCAACTTATTAGGTCAATTGACAACATGATTGGGTATAAAAAGAGTCTCAGAGTGGCAGTGTCTCTCAGAAGTCAAGATGGGCAGAGGATCACCAATTCCCCCAATGCTGCGACCAAAAATAGTGGAGCAATATCAGAAAGGAGTTACTCAGAGAAAAATTGCAAAGAGTTTGAAGTTCTCATCATCTACAGTGCATAATATCATCCAAAGATTCAGAGAATCTGGAACAATCTCTGTGCGTAAGGGTCAAGGCTGGAAAACCATACTGGATGCCCGTGATCTTCGGGCCCTTAGATGGCACTGCATCACATACAGGAATGCTACTGTAATGGACATCACAACATGGGCTCAGGAATACTTCCAGAAAACATTGTCGGTGAACACAATCCACCGTGCCATTCGCCGTTGCCGGCTAAAACTCTATAGGTCAAAAAAGAAGCCATATCTAAACATGATCCAGAAGCACAGGCGTTTTCTCTGGGCCAAGGCTCATTTAAAATGGACTGTGGCAAAGTGGAAAACTGTTCTGTGGTCAGACCAATCAAAATTTGAAGTTCTTTTTGGAAAACTGGGACGCCATGTCATCCGGACTAAAGAGGACAAGGACAACCCAAGTTGTTCTCAGCGCTCAGTTCAGAAGCCTCTCAGATGCTTCAGATGCATCTCTGATGGTATGGGGTTGCATGAGTGCGTGTGGCATGGGCAGCTTACACATCTGGAAAGGCACCATCAATGCTGAAAGGTATATCCAAGTTCTAGAACAACATATGCTCCCATCCAGACGTCGTCTCTTTCAGGGAAGACCTTGCATTTTCCAACATAATGCCAGACCACACACTGCATCAATTACATCATCATGACTGTGTAGAAGAAGGATCCGGGTACTGAAATGACCAGCCTGCAGTCCAGATCTTTCACCCATAGAAAACATTTGGCGCATCATAAAGAGGAAGATGCGACAAAGACCTAAGACAGTTGAGCAACTAGAAGCCTGTATTAGACAAGAATGGGACAACATTCCTATTCCTAAACTTGAGCAACTTGTTTCCTCAGTCCCCAGACGTTTGCAGACTGTTATAAAAAGAAGAGGGGATGCCACACAGTGGGAAACATGGCCTTGTCCCAACTTTCTTGAGATGTGTTGATGCCATGAAATTTAAAATCAACTTATTTTTCCCTTAAAATGATACATTTTCTCAGTTTAAAAATGTCAAATGTCATCTATGTTGTATTCTAAATAAAATATTGAAATTTGAAACTTCCACATCATTGCATTCTGTTTTTATTCACAATTTGTACAGTGTCCCAACTTTTTTGGAATCGGGTTTGTAATATGTATATGTATATATTTAATCAGTTTTTATTTTTATATTTCCTGTTTTAAATCCTCATTTAATTAATTTTTGTTTTTAAATCTACATAGTTTTTATTTACGTTTTAGTAAATCAAGTTAAACTAAATGAAAATGAGTGGTTGGTTATGTTTAAATATAATCTAAAATGAATATAAATACTAATAAAATGCTTATTTTATTTCAAGCAACGGAAATACGTTTTTAAAGTTTGTAGTTAACTTTAATCAGCCTCATTCAAAAAGAAAAGTCTGTCATTATTTCACACACAGAATAACATGAGGCTGAACATTATTCCTTTAAAAATATCTACAGTATAAGAGCAACATTTGAATTATTAAAAATTATCTATCTTTGAGTGTTACCAGGAAGTCAGGTGATTGTGAAATGCAACCCTGAAGTTTTTTCCTGTCCGATAGAGATTTCTCTTGGTCACCGGGAGACAACATCATTGCCTTTTGGGTCCCTGAAGACAAAGACATTCCAGCCAGGGTAACGCTCATGCAGTTCCCATCTCGTTTAGAGATTCGGGTGCGGAATCTTTTCAACGTGGTGGACTGCAAGCTTCACTGGCAACAGCAGGGTGACTACTTGTGTGTGAAGGTGGACCGAACGCCCAGAGGAACACAGGTGAAAGAAAGTCTTCTAATAATTTCTGATCATTTTTTTTTATCATTTTATTTCTTTTATCACCTGTCTTTATACCTCCAGAATTTGTTTTCTGCTCTTCAATAGGGTGTCGTCACAAACTTTGAGATTTTCCGCATGAGAGAGAAACAGGTTCCTGTTGATGTGGTGGAGATGAAAGGTAACCAAGGCCTTCAATGTTCTTAAAAGCCTTAAAGAGCATTTAATAAAATATAGTAATCACAAAATATGTGACCCTGGACCACAAAACCAGTCATAAGGGTCAATTTTTGAAAGTCTGGAATCTGAGGGTGCAAAAAAATCTAAATATTGAGAACATCGCCTTTAAAGTTGTCCAAATGAAGTCCTTAGCAACGCATATTACTAATAGTACATTATATATATATATATATACAGTAGGAAATTTACAAAATATCTTCATGGAACATGATCTTTACTTAATATCCTAATGATTTTTGGCATAAAAGAAAAATCGATAATTTTGACCCATACAGTGTATTGTTGGCTATTGCCACAAATATACCCGTGCAACTTATGACTGGTTTTGTGGTCCAGGGTCACATTAGTTTTCATCTAAGGTGGACTAAATGGAACATTGTATCTTTATTAGAGAGCATCATTGCATTTGCCTGGGAACCCAACGGCAGTAAGTTTGCGGTACTACATGGAGAATCACCCAGAATAAACGCCTCATTTTATCACGTCAAAAGCAACGGCAAGATTGAGCTCATCAGTAAGTGCCAATCTTAATGTCACTCATGAAATAAAGACAAATCTATGTTAGTATATCTAATACTATGTAACTATAAGTAATATTATCCTCCTTGATTTAGTACTCGCAGGGATTTTTTGTGACTATTCTGTGGTTTTCCAGAGATGTTTGATAAGCAGCAGGCCAACAGTATCTTTTGGAGTCCTCAGGGTCAGTTCATGGTACTGGCAGGACTGCGGAGGTTAATTTATATATTATAAGTATTAAATTAAATTAGATATACAGTACAAAATTTGGGGTTGGTAAGATTTTTTTTTTTTTTTTTTTGTGCTTTTTAAAAAGTCTCTTATGCTCACCAAGGCTGTATTTATTTGGTCGAAAAATACAGTAAAAACAGTAATATTGTGAAATATTAATATATTTTAAAATGTAATTCATTTCTGTGATGGCAGACTGTTTTTAGGATTCTATGATGAGAATAACAGCATTTATTTGAAACAGAAATGTTTATTTGCATTATAAATGTCTTTACTGTAACTTTTGATCAGTTTAATGCATTCAATGATCAGTTTCTTTAAAAACAAAAATAAAATCCTACTGACCCCCACTTTTGAATGATAGTGATCAGTGTTCATTGGCAAAAAAAAATCTTAATTGCTTAGCTCTTACAGGTGATATTTCTGTTCTTTTTTTTCTGTACAGTATGAATGGTGCCCTTACATTTGTGGACACGTCGGATTGTACCATTATGTATATTGCAGAGCATTACATGGCCTCTGATGTTGAATGGGACCCTACAGGCAGATACGTGGTCACTTCTGTTTCCTGGTGGAGCCACAAAGTAATCTGATGTTCAGTTCCTTAAAGTGCCCATATTATGCTATTTTAAAGGTTCCTAATTTTGTTTTGGAGGTCTCCTATAACAGGTTTACATGCATCAAAAGTCAAAAAACTTTTTTTTTTTTTCATAATATACATTGCACATCACCACATTTTTCAACGATTCTCAAATGACTCGTCCAATGGTTCAGTCTCTCTAAATCCCTCCCTTCCACAAGCTACTCTGCTCTGATTGGCCAGATAGCCCAGTCTGTTATGATTGGTCTACCGTTTACAGCACGTGTTGGAAACAAAACAGCCATTACCATAACTGAACTTCAGCTCCGGAGGCTTCCTTAGTCCTCAGTGATTTTACACACTGTTAAGATGACGCCGATTTTACCATATCAATCTGAGCGTGATGAAACATTGGAAGAATTAGTTATTCAACCCGAACCTCCATTGCTAGGACAGCTTGAGCAGGACATTTCTCAGTCATACGCTACTCATTTTGAGGTACATTTATGAGATGTTGCAACTGTAATTCCTCAGCATTAACAGGTGTATGTCCATCAACAAAACGATGTGTACATTTCTAATTTATTGAGGTGCACATGCGGGGACTGTATCAATAACAACACATACGTTAGCTGAGCACTAACGTGATTGACTGATGTAACAAATGTTTGTAAAATCAAATCTTACTCCATCATTTATCTTTACTCAAAGTAGTAAAAACAACAGACAATCTGCATTAATAGACACAGTTTGATGTAATCGTGGCCCACAGTTGAGTAGCAGAAGTATCAGTAAGACAGTAATAACGCCAGTTAGCCAGAAACTTACACAATATAAAACACAAAACTACTTATTTTGAACACCTGATAGAAAATATATACAATCGATAATTAATCATACTTACAGGTTGTGATTCTGAGTTGGTCCAAATAAAGTGGTTACTGTCCTGTCTTTAATGGATAAGTGTTTTGTAAATCCCATTTAGACCTCACGGAAATTTGAGAAGCAATTGTATCGCTGTGGTAATTTTAACCACTCTTCACATCCTCATCCTTTGGAAGTGTTTACAAAGAGAATTTGCTTTTGCAGAGCAGAAAACAGCATCTTCTCGACATGTGCACAACACCAGTTACAGTGTTTAAGGGCGAGTCGAAGTAAACGTTGTTCCCTGGCAACCAATGAAGACCATAGACCATAGCAAATGTGTTACGCAGTGATGTGTAGCTGTCACGGAAGTGGGATTCGAATTATTGCCGACTCATTTAGGCTGTTCAGAGTCGATTCTTTCTTTTGAGAGACACTTTATTTATTGTGCACATTTGGCTTCACAACTTTGCAGATTGTTTACATTACACATGGCATGAAAGGTAATATTCGAAAAAGCATAATGGGGCACTTTAAGTTACTATATGTTCATCCTTATTAGGTGTTCTTTTTTTTCCTTTTTTATTTACCCTGCATACTTTTATTCACTCTGCATACAGGTGGACAATGCATACTGGCTTTGGACATTCCAGGGACGCCTTCTGCAAAAGAACAACAAAGACAGATTCTGCCAGTTGTTATGGAGACCACGCCCTCCTTCTTTACTCAGTCAAGAGCAAATAAAGGTCACTGTCTTTTCTACTGTTTACATTTTGTAACGTCTACACACAGTTTTAAATGTGACGGTCATAAGAGCTTTACCCTGAAAAATTTAACCATGGAGACTGAGGTTTTCTTCATTTTAACAGGCAATTAAGAAGGACCTCAAGAAGTATTCAAAAATCTTTGAGCAAAAGGACCGACTGAGCCAGTCCAAAGCTTCCAAGGTCAGTCTTTCTTTCTTTCTAAAAAAAAATCTATAAATATGTTTAATTGGTTGTGATTTTATTACTTGATAAATTTGGCTGTTTATTTACATATTTGTGTCATTTAAAAAATGTAATAAATGTTTTGAGACAATGTTTCTGCAATGCTCTTGATGCAGGAGTTAGTGGACAAACGTCGTCTGATGATGGAAGAATACAGGCAGTACAAAGACAGTGCCATTCAGCTTTACAGCCAGCAGAGAGAGCTGCGCCTTCAGCTCAGAGGAGGTGAGAAACACCTCTGTCTTTCCGTTGTTCTTTCTCTCTATTGTTTTCATTGTCTATTGACATTTCCATCATGTCTGAACACCTCTTGCTTCCCTTTCTATAGCTACTGTCTTTGCCCATAATAAACCCTTGTTCTGTATTGAAAATCCTTTACCTAATTTGGTGTTCCCTATCAGAAATGACCGGCCTTTTAAATTTATTTTAAATCTCTCATTATGCTGTTATCACATAGACTGTAAAAAAATATGGACGTAGTGTCCATGACGTCACCCATAGGATTCTGAAGAGCAGTTTTGAAGCGTAAAGTAGGGTGGAGCTGGCAGTTGCCATCTTGGCAGTACGTCATTGCGCGTCACTCCTGGATAACTGACAATTGGCAAAGAGGCAGGACGTGGCTGGAGCTGAGGTGACGACTAATGCCGAGTTCACACTGCCCGATTTTACCCCCGATTTTGACTCACCGACAGGTTTTGCGAAATCGCAGACAAATGGCCTAAAATCATAGGCCAACCGGTGCTCGTGCACGCGAGTGACAATCACACAGTGTGAATGATCAAAGAGAATCGCAGACGAGTCGCCGACGGCCACAAGATATTTGGCATGCTAAATATCTGGAGCTGTCGCCAATTCAAACTCCTGCTGTGTGAAATGAGTTCTGACTGAAAATTACATCAACGATGACTGACAGCCAATGAGAGAGAGAGATACGGGGCAGCGGGAGTTTCAGGGAGGAGTTATTGACCAGAATGTCAGTATTTTAATAGTATTTTAGATATTTACAATTCTATCAAACAGAAACAAAGCTCAAACATTTGCACGTCCAGCTGCAGCAGCACATTGCAAAAGTATTAAATTACCTCAAACTCTCTTTGCAGAACACAATCCTTGCTCCCTGTGTCTCCCCACCAATTTCCTCTGCCATAATCTTTTTTCTTTTTCTCCGCAAATCAGCGCACAGACAATTTGGAGCGCAAACTTTCTTCAGTTTATAATTTTTAATAACAATTCCACATCTCGCGCAAGAACTCCAGTCTGACGCACGTGTGATCTCGCGTTGTTTACTTGTCACATTGCACGTATGTTTTTGTTGGGAAACGTAGTTTTGCGCACCGGAGAGAGAGAGTTGTCGGCGATTTCTTCCTCTTGTACAGTCATGCAGTGTGAAACCCCCTGTCGCTGATCCATCGTGCAGTGTGAACACAGCAGTGACTGAATGCTGGCCCAGATAGTCATGCAGTGTGAAAAGAACAGTGATCCGACCAGTTTGAAAATCGTGCAGTCTGAAAAAAGCCAGTTGTGCTTGCACCATGGCTGATTCACTATTTACAAGGCAGAATTTGAGTGTGTGAGTGCATTTCCTGTTTAAACAACGTGGCGTTGGACATGAAAATGATAACTGCGTCGGGCTGAAACTAGCAAAAAACACTTTTTGCTGGGTGTATGATAGGGCCATGTGTCATGATACATGCCTGCTGAAGCCAAGCATTAAATTTGAATATATCCTACTCACTTTATGACTTAAAATAGCCTTGAAAATCAGAATGCTGAACATTTACAATTTATTATGAATTCAGTGTATATAGAGATCTGTGTTTGGATGAATATCTGCAGACGAGCCGCGGCTGTGCAGATGCACACTGCAGCCCATTTCAATGGACTACCCATAATGCAGTTTGATGAAGACATTGGCTGATTCCGAAATCACCCCCTATACCCTTAAATAGGGCACTATTTGAAGGGACAGCCATTTGTAGTGTCCGAAACCAGTGGACGTTATTGAGTGCACTCATTCAATCCAACATTGCACCGCAATAATGAGTGTACAGCTGATGTACACTCAACGGCTGTCTGAATTCACTCACTCATTTTCATTCACTCCTTCAAGTGAACTGTATTAGTGAACTAAAGTAGGGAATAGTGAATGAGGGTTTAGGGGGCAATTACGGATTCAGCCACTGTTTACCAGAGTGCCCTAAAATAAAAAAGTTCATGAGTTGCACTGAATTATCATCTTGCAGGTGTGGACACAGATGAGCTGGACAGTAATGTGGAGGACTGGGAAGAGGAAACCATTGAGTTCTTCATCAGTGAAGAGATCATTCTTCTCGGAGACCTGGAATAGACCTACATGGAAAGCACCCATGTTTCCAGCTGTGAGACAAAATATTCACCCCCAGAGGTCACCACCACAAGTTCTTTGTATGAGAGACAGATGTTGACATGCATAGTTATAATAGAGCGGGTTTTTGCATAGTTGAGCAAAAAGTTCACACAAGTAAGCAAATTGAACATTTAAAGTCGCCATGAAACAAGAGTTGCGATTGTATTTTCTTTCCTGTTATGAGGTATATCCAAAGCTTCTCAAAAAAGAAAAATGGTTGGGAGGGACTTGTTGTTGTCCATCAGGGATTGATTGGATGGTTATGGTTTGCTATTGCTGTGATGTCATGTGAGTGACAAGTTGTCCCGAACCTCACATCAAACATGTCATCAGAGAAGAGATGTTGCTGCAAGAGGGAGGGGAAGTAAGCGGGCAGAACCGTGGACAAATGCTGCTGGGACACAGGCCAGGGTCTGATCAACTCAGGCTGGATCGCCTGGGCGAGGGTGTCTGATGTTAAGAGACCAGAAACACCCAATGACCCCAGGACACATCACTGATGACACATCCCAGTGTATCTGCATGATGTATCTTTTACCGCAAAGGCACATGAATAAAATAAAAATGCACAAATAAATAATTTATAATAAATACTGCATGCAATATTCCATAAAAAACAAGAATTGTCAATTTTGATTTCATGGTGACTTTAAAGAATGAAATGCATGTTGCGCTTCACTTCTTTGTTTTGGAGCAAGCTGAGGCCAATTTATTTTATCGATTTCAGTCGGACTAAAGCATTTACATGACATTTAAAAATGATGAATAGTTCTTTTAGTCTGACTTAATCAGAACTTTTGAAGTGCATGTAAACACTCTTACTGATTCACATATTCCTGCTGATAATGGATGTTTAATTTTAATAAGAATTTTAAGTAAGGGCTCATATTCCTCAATCCCCCTTCATACAATTTTCTTGTAGCATTCATTGAAAGGAGTAAAGGGGGCCGCGATTTATCATTTGATATTCTTCTGAAAGAGCAAGATACTTCTCAAAGTCCAATGGTACTATTTTGTGGGTTATCACTTCTCAAAAGAAAATATTTCTGATACAGGAGAGGAATTTCTTTTGTACTATGGTCTGGTCTTTTCGTATAAGAGCATTTTGTTTACTAAGGAAACGCTGCTTATTTTTTCCACCATTATTCCAAAGGTAATACTTCTAGATATCTTCACTCGTGACTTGGCATGCCAGTGTGCTGCAGTAACATGAGGCAAAATGTCAAATCCAAGCTGTACTTAATACAAAATTATTGTAAAATTATAAGGGAATTTTAAAACAAAAGCATTGAAACATTTGTTAGGCGAGTGACATGAGCCATAAGTCTTTCACAAGCATCATACATTTTTTATATATGACTTTTCTTTGTATTTTATTCAATTTACTTAATGTTGTATTTTACTCAAATTTCCCATAAACTGATATTGTTTTAAAGCTTCCATACAAACATACTCGATTGTGCGTTTACTCCTCTATAATAAATGTAAACGACTTAATGTTTCTCCTGTGGTTTAATATTTTTAAAACTATAATTTATTGCATTGACGTTGTGGTTGTTTTGCACAGAAACAGTGAGGTCATGTCGCGTAGCCAGACCTTCAGACTGGCGGCAGTGGTAGACCGGCAGCGGTCCGAGGGTGTGACGTCTGAGGCTGAGACTGTAAGGCTGAAATGTGATAGATGAAATAGTGAACATGTAATGATATAAACATGTAAAATTCATTATATCTTGAAATGTGACATTTCTAAAAATGGAAACCAAGGAAATTTCCTAGTTCAGTGATCAAAATATCATTGAAATCTCACGTGTTATTATCTCATTTAAACAGGGACACAGTACTACTGCTACTTCTACTACTAATAATAATAATAATAATTAAACAATAATTTGTTGGTCAAACTGACTAACTGGTTTTAATACATTAATCCAAATATTACACTATGAAAACAGACCAAAATATATTTTAACAACAACAAAAAAACACAATTAATGTAAATATGTATTACGATAAATACATTTAACATTTCCTAACTTTATAATTTGCTTATGAAATAGTCTCTCTGTATAGAGTACCGTAATTACAACTTTTTAAACTTCAAATGTTATTCTATGTTTGTTTCTTCTTATTTTTTTAAATAAATAAATCTTTACTAATCCTTATGTTTATATTTTTTCAGTTTTATGCAAATTTTGAACATAAAGTTTTTTTTTTTTTGCAAATGAACGTTTTTAGTTATTGTTGCAAGTGTGATTTGAGCAAATTAATATTAGAAAACGACAAATTATCAGAAATATATTAGTTGGGCTTACTCATTTTGGCACAAAAACTTGCCAAACGAATGTGTACCTGTCTCCATGGCAACAGTAACAGTTTCCTCGCGCCAGCACGCGCTAGCCTGTGCGAGTGTCTTGACTGGTTGAAAGAGGCGCTCAAACACCTTTATCCTTTACTTGTTAAATCCTTCACACACACGTTTGTTCTTAAATATTAGCGTGTTTATGAGGATGACTATGGTTTGGACTGATGAAAATGTTCTTTTAGTCGCACTGGAGAGGATGGCTTGACATAGTCCCAGCATGTTAGGGACGCGCTGGGTTGTTTCACACCTCTAGGGGCTTTGTCACTGTTAACAACCGTCCGCTGGTGAATCCAGGACCTCCGCAGGGGCCAGCTCAAGTCCTGCCTCAAATGAGATTACCCAGCCATCAAGAAGATTAACTAAACTAACCCGCGGTAAATCACCAGTATATTCTAGCGTGGCACTAGCTGAGGCGTATTTTGATCTTGTCTGTTTAAAAAAAACAGGCGTTGATACAGCATAAGATTGGAGTAGTTGACTTGGGAGTCAAAAAAAATGAAGGATTTGCCAGGAGAGTGGAAGGACCATCAGCTCACGGTAGGCTGTCCATCTGTTATTAAAGCACCACAGTTCATTCAACATAACACCTGTCACTTGCACGCGCCAAGATTAGGCTACTTGGGCGAATGTCCCTTAGGAAAATGTGCAGGCTTCTCATAGAGATGCTGTGGGACACAGTCATCAACATGTGAACAGAACGCTCCTCTTGTGATAACAAATGATAACACTTTAATAATAACATTCGTTAGTACGTAGTCACATGTGGAGACTAGGGCAACAGTTTTTCTAAATACTCTCGTTGTAGTTGAATGTTGGATAGTCTGTATAGACATGCACATTAAAGTCGTGGCTACAAATAAAAAGATCATATTACAAAAAGATCTATATAAAAAGGTGACCTTCAGTGGTAAGTTGTCAAAAGGGAGCCTAGTGGTTGTTGGCAGATTTAAGAGGGAAAACTGTAAAGGCCAACTTTAACAATATAACAGTAGTTATTTAAAATGTATTCTATTTGGTTTTTAATGGTTCATCAACAAAACAATCAATTATGAAATGCAAAATAATTATAATTATTACACCATTGTGTGGTCCGTGTGTGTATATATATATATATATATATATATATATATATACTCACCTAAAGGATTATTAGGAACACCATACTAATACTGTGTTTGACCCCCTTTCGCCTTCAGAACTGCCTTAATTCTACGTGGCATTGATTCAACAAGGTGCTGAAAGCATTCTTTAGAAATGTTGGCCCATATTGATAGGATAGCATCTTGCAGTTGATGGAGATTTGTGGGATGCACATCCAGGGCATGAAGCTCCTGTTCCACCACATCCCAAAGATGCTCTATTGGGTTGAGATCTGGTGACTGTGGGGGCCATTTTAGTACAGTGAACTCATTGTCATGTTCAAGAAACCAATTTGAAATGATTCGAGCTTTGTGACATGGTGCATTATCCTGCTGGAAGTAGCCATCAGAGAATGGGTACATGGTGGTCATAAAGGGATGGACATGGTCAGAAACAATGCTCAGGAAGGCCGTGGCATTTAAACGATGCCCAATTGGCACTAAGGGGCCTAAAGTGTGCCAAGAAAACATCCCCCACACCATTACACCACCACCTCCAGCCTGCACAGTGGTAACAAGGCATGATGGATCCATGTTCTCATTCTGTTTACGCCAAATTCTGACTCTACCATCTGAATGTCTCAACAGAAATCGAGACTCATCAGACCAGGCAACATTTTTCCAGTCTTCAACTGTCCAATTTTGGTGAGCTTGTGCAAACTGTAGCCTCTTTTACCTATTTGTAGTGGAGATGAGTGGTACCCGGTGGGGTCTTCTGCTGTTGTAGCCCATCCGCCTCAAGGTTGTGCGTGTTGTGGCTTCACAAATGCTTTGCTGCATACCTCAGTTGTAACGAGTGGTTATTTCAGTCAAAGTTGCTCTTCTATCAGCTTGAATCAGTCGGCCCATTCTCTTCTGACCTCTAGCAACAACAAGGCATTTTCGCCCACAGGACTGCCGTCTACTGGATGTTTTTCCCTTTTCACACCATTCTTTGTAAACCCTAGAAATGGTTGTGCGTGAAAATCCCAGTAACTGAGCAGATTGTGAAATACTCAGACCGGCCCCTCTGGCACCAACTACCATGCCACGCTCAAAATTGCTTAAATCACCTTTCTTTCCCATTCTGACATTCAGTTTGGAGTTCAGGAGATTGTCTTGACCAGGACCACACCCCTAAATGCACTGAAGCAACTGCCATGTGATTGGTTGATTAGATAATTGCATTAATGAGAAATTGAACAGGTGTTCCTAATAATCCTTTAGGTGAGTGTATATATGTATTTTTTTTTTTTTAAGAAATCAATACTTTTGTTGAGCAAGGACACATTAAAATGACCAAATGTGTCAGTAAAGACATTTATAATGTTACAAAATATTTCAGTTTCAAATAAATGTTCTTTTAAACAGTTTCTACATAAATATTAAGCTGCACAATTGTTTTCAACATTGATAATAAGAAATGTTTCTTGAGCATATTAGATTGATTGTTCAAATCATGTGACACTGAATGATGCTGGAAATTCAGTTTTGCCATCACATGAATAAATTACATTTTAAAATAAATATTTTAATACATATTAAAATAGAAATATATTTCATCACAATATTAGCCTACTGATTTTACATTTTATCAAATAAAGGTAGCCTTGGTGAGAGCATTAGAGCCTTCTGTCAAAAGGTTTTGAGGTTGTGGTGAATTGTAATATTTAAAACATATATAACCATAACCACATGTGACGTGCACTGACCTGACATACCCTTGTCCTGAGAACAAAGTTTGAACTTTTGGTTAAAAATTATGTTTAATAAACAGTTGACCTATGTCACAATTTATATTAGTGTAGTGTGTCAAAACCATACAGTAACTGAGATATAACCACTGATCTCTATGTAGATCAGTGGATATAACACTACAGTGAACAGTTTCCTATGTGACAACTTGCCCCAGCCTCCTATAGTGCTTAACAGATCAGCGTTCATGTAGATTCAGATATGAATATCAAATGAATTCATGGCATTTTCAATTATACGAACATACATTGTTGTTAACGTCTTTTACACCTATTAGGAAGAAGGCAGATTTATTTAAAGTTATGTTTTAAAATAAATGATGTACACTGATTTAAGGTTGCTCTGCGCATCCGGCCTCTGAACGATGCAGAGATCGAGGAGGGTGCAACCACAGTGGCGCACAAGATTGACAATCAGGTAGGCAAAAAATCAACACAAAGAACCACTGAGACTAGCATTACCTGTAATTACTGTCTGAAATTGTTTAATCTAGCGACTTTTGACTTTAAACCAAATAATATATAGCCTAGTCCCAGTCTCCCCTATATATTATTTTTGTATACATTTGGAAAACAAATGCATAATATTCACAACTCCTGATCAGGAGTTTGTTGCAGAACCTGTCATGATGAATGATGGTCTAAAGACCTAATCCTCCCTTTCATCTGCAGTAAATCCTGTTTACAGTCAGTAAATAAGGTTTACTGTCCTCTCTGCTTATGCCTGATGTCTCAGGACTGTCAAAGGCAAAAAAAAACATGCAGCAAACATGTCTTTGTGTGCATGATTATTAGGCAAGTAAATATTCTTATATCTTATATAATTTTCCAAGCACATTTTTCCAATTTCAAACCACATCAATCATAATAATTAAAAAACAGCCGTTGATACAGCATAAGATTGGAGTAGTTAACTGCAAATTAAATGCAAAAACCACAAGGAACTTTTTAGAATGCAATCTATGCATGCCACCGTTTTCCAGAACTACCTGAAGTAGGTAGAGACTTTATGAGCATTAGAGAACTCGGTACAGGCGTGATGAATCCGATCTTCAAGCAAAAAGTACTAACGTTAAATTAATATTTGAATGTGATGCAGCCTGAATCATAATGATACTGTGTTTGTTTGGTGGTCAGAGGAGAACTGGCCCCCCAAATGAGTCAGTTAAATCATAGCCGACGAGAATGATTTGGGGGTGGAAATCATTCTTGTCGGCTATTGGCTGGAGCACTGTTTATTATGTTTTGTAGTCCAAACTGCACCAGTTTGTTTTTGTTTCCGTTTTTGGAGCTTGTGGTGACTACAGAGACCGCGTTAAAAAAACTTTTATCTCGTGATCACGAGATAACAAGACAGAAAAAAAATATTATACATGGCTGTTCAGGGCTTCCATAAAGAATGGCAAGGAATGGTTCCAGTTATATTTCCACTTGAGCTTGGTTTGGCACAGCACGATTACAAACTGTTCTCTCGGCCCAGAATTCTTGGTACGGTTGACAGCAACTGACTCGTTTGTATTACGTTCCAGAGAGATTTGTTATCAGCCCACAGTGGAAAATTAAACCATATCCATACCAGCTGGTCTGAATCAGTAATGAGAACAGTTAAGCAATGAGAACGTTTTGGCCTGATGGTGGAAAAGAGGCTTTGTTAAGAGAAGGAAGACTGAAACACAACCTCCATTTAATTAGAACCCAGTTCCAACAGCACAACATAATTCTTGCCATGTACACTACCATGCAAAATGTGTTTGGGGTCAGTCATTTCTTTAAAAAAAAAAAAAAAAAGGGGGATTTTTTTAATTATTTTTATTTAATATTTAATATATTTTTTACAGCAAGGAAGAATTAAATTGATCAAAAGTGACAGTAAAAACTTTTACATTATTACAAAAATGTTTTTATTAAATGCTGTCCTTTTGAACTGCCTATTAATCAAAGCATCCTCTTTCCACAAAAATACGACAGCACAACTGTTTTCAGCATTGATAATAAATGTTACTGCTGAAAATTCAGCTTTTCAATCAAATAATATGCAAAACAGTTATTTTAAATTGTAATAATATTTCACAGTATTACTCTTATGTATTTTTATCAAATAAATAAAAAAATTGATGACCATAAGAGTCTTCTTTCAAAAACATTAAAAATCTTCAACTTTTGAACGGTTGTGTACAGTATGTCACATTGATTGTGGACATCAGTCTCAACATACTGTATTTCAGGTCATTCATTTTGCAGTGAATTAATGTTTAAACATTGCTGAATTGATCTAATAGTTGGAGTTCATTCTCATGTTTAATTACTTTCTTCAGATGGTGGTGTTGATGGACCCCTGTGAGGATGCTGACAACGTCCTGAGGGCCAACCGCTCACGTGAAAAAACATACATGTTTGATGTGGCATTTGATTATACTGCAACCCAGGTGTGTAGTAGCGATGCTCTTCCACACAAAATATTTACAATTTATGTAGGTCATGGGATACTTGATCCTCGTCCTACATGTTCATTAAGATTTTTACATTTTTCAAATTAGGTTTTGTGTTTTGGTCATTTAAGGTATTGAAAGATTCAGCATGATCACAGTTACAGACCTTAATATTATTTACTTTTTTCTTTACTTCAGGAGGATGTTTATGTGGCAACAACTAAAAATCTTATTGATGGTGTCATCGCTGGTTATAATGCCACCGTCTTTGCATATGGACCCACAGGTAATGTAGAGGTGAATTTTTCTTGTTAGTGAAAAAAACACACATGCTGTATATACCAATACCCTACAAATTACAATCCTAAATGTTCCATGACACAACCCTTTAAATTTAAGCATATTACTAAGCGGAGAACAAGAAACTAACCAGGATATCAGCATTCACATTTCCTGCAAACTTGTTGTGACAATCTATTCATTTTTAGGAGCTGGAAAGACATACACTATGTTAGGCTTAGATTCTGAGCCTGGCATTTACATCCGAACACTCAATGATCTCTTCATGGCCATTGAAGACAGCACTGAGGACTTGAATTGCAACGTTTATATGTCATATTTAGAGGTCAGGTTTATTGTTTTGAAGAGATTAAAAGATATCACATACATTTTGGCACTGTTGTTTTAGGACTTTATACAACTAGAGCGTGTCCTGAATGTACTAAACACTAATGAACTTCTTTGCAGATTTATAATGAGATGATCAGAGATCTGTTGAATCCTTCTTCTGGATACCTTGAGCTGCGTGAGGATGCTAAAGGGGAAATACGAATTGCAGGCATCACTGAATTCTCTACATGTAATGCTAAAGAGGTACTTTTAATTACTTAAAATACACTACCATTCAAAAGTTTAAAGTCAGTAAGATTTTATTATCATTTCCAGGTTATGTTCAGAGAGTGAGTTGCTATGGCTACTTACATAACCTGAAAGTTACCGAAAGTTGAGGTTATCCGCTTGCTTACTCTTAAACATAACCAGGTATGGCACATAACCTGCATTCTGGAATACCCCCCTTCAAAAAAAAAGAGTAGGGGTTTAACCCCGGCATCCCGGCCAAATTTGCCTATTGGGCTCTGTCCATCATCATGGCTTCCTAATCATCCCCATATATACTGACTGGCTTCATCACGCTGTCTCCTCTCCACCAATAAGCTGGTGTGTGGTGGACGTTCTGGTGCACTATGGCTGCTGTCGCATCATCCAGGTGGATGCTGCACAGTGGTGGTGGTTGAGGAGATTCTGCCCTTCCATGTAAAGCGCTCTGAGTGCTGAGAAAAGCACTATATAAATGTAACTAATTATTATTATTATTAATTTCCCATGATAGGTCTCCTTATAGTGTCTCCAATAAATAATGATGTCCTTCTGAACCTGGTGTTTGCTTGTGATTTTAGATAATGGCTCTTTTAACCAAAGGAAATAAACAGAGAACCCAGGAATCAACAGCTGCAAACAAGACATCATCTCGCTCTCATGCTATACTTCAGGCAAGCCTCAAAACAGAGACACACACACACAATAATCATTTGCATGACCTCAAATTGGCACTGTAGTTTGAGCTTGCGCCTCCTGCTTTGTCTGCTCCACAGGTGACAGTTAAGCAAAAGAGTCGCGTAAAGGATATCAACGAGGAGGTCAGGGTGGGGAAGCTATTCATGGTAGACTTGGCAGGAACTGAGCGAGCATCACAGGTACTGTGTGTAGGTGTGTTTAGATGTGCTGAAGTGGAAACACAAGCTTTCAAATTCCTCATGGTTGCCAGATTTTATAGTCCAGTGCCCTCTCTCATCTTTCATTGAAATAAATATTTAAGTTCTTCTATCCTTTATTGTTCATATGCAAATAATGTGAGACTGATGAAGGAATTTGAGTGTCACATCTCATATGTCAGCCAAAACATCAGCCAAACAGTTTTGTCTATATGAACACCAACAGTGTTCAAGTGTCAAGTCAAGTCAAGTCAAGTCACCTTTATTTTAGCACTTTTAACAAGTCCAATTGTTTCAAAGCAGCTTCACATTATTAACAGGAAAATAATGCAACAGAATTTGTACAGCCGTTCTGGTGAAACGGTGATGTTATCCAGCTAATTTCAAGTATCACATAGTGTCAGTGTGGGCAGATCGGTAATATAGATTAAATTTAGATGTCCTGTACTGAAGTACATATTCTCTTCTCTCAGACTCAAAACAGAGGAAAGAGAATGAAAGAAGGAGCACATATAAACCGTTCCTTGTTAGCACTGGCCAACTGCATCAATGCCTTGAGTGAGAAGGGTGGGAAAGGTGCTCAGTTTGTCAACTACAGAGACAGCAAACTCACTCGACTTCTTAAGGTGGGCAAAACCAGCCAGGCTACAACATGTTTAATAAATCTCCTCAATCAAATACAAACCCGATTCCAAAAAAGCTGGGACACTGTACAAATTGTGAATAAAAATATTTTGCAATAATTTACAAATCTCATAAACTTATATTTTATTCATAATAGAATATAGATAACATATCAATTGTTGAAAGTGAGACATTTTGAAATGTCATGCCAAATATTGGCTCATTTTGGATTTCATGAGAGCTACACATTCCAAAAAAGTTGGGACAGGTAGCAATAAGAGGCCGGAAAAGTTAAATGCACATAAAGTAACAGCAACTTATTAGGTCAGTTGACAACATGATTGGGTATAAAAAGAGCCTCTCAGAGTGGCAGTGTCTCTCAGAAGTCAAGATGGGCAGAGGATCACCAATTCCCCCAATGCTGCGGCCAAAAATATTGGAGCAATATCAGAAAATTGCAAAGAGTTTGAAGTTATCATCATCTACAGTGCATAATATCATCCAAAGATTCAGAGAATCTGAAACAATCTCTGTGCGTAAGGGTCAAGGTTGGAAAACCATACTGGATGCCTGTGATCTTCGGCCCTTAGACGGCACTGCATCGCATACAGGAATGCTACTGTAATGGAAATCACAACATGGGCTCAGGAATACTTCCAGAAAACATTGTCGGTGAACACAATCCACCGTGCCATTCGCCGTTGCCGGCTAAAACTCTATAGGTCAAAAAAGAAGCCATATCTAAACATGATCCAGAAGCACAGGTGTTTTCTCTGGGCCAAGGCTCATTTAAAATGGACTGTGGCAAAGTGGAAAACTGTTCTGTGGTCAGACCAATCAAAATTTGAAATTCTTTTTGGAAAACTGGGACGCCATGTCATCTATGTTGTATTCTGAATAAAATATTGATATTTGAAACTTCCACATCACTGCATTCTGTTTTTATTCACAATTTGTACAGTGCCCCAACTTTTTTGAAATCGGGTTTGTAGATTTTGTAATGCCTACTATAAACAAACAGACTATACTCGTATAACACAATGTTCACAAACGTCTTAATTGTTGAAAGACTTTGTCTGCACAGCTGTCACACAGTTTTGATGTGGATTTCAGGATGCTTTAGGAGGAAACAGTCGCACAGTCATGATTACCCATATTAGTCCTGCCAGCTCCAATTTTGAGGAGTCAAGAAACACACTGGTTTATGCTGACAAAGCCAAAAATATACGAAACAAGGTAAACACGCATACTTAATAGTATTTGTCTAGAAAATATTTATCAATCACAACTTAGCACTGGAAAAAATGTAAGACTATTGATGTTTCTATTTTAAAATAACCACTGAATAAATATCACACAAACAAAATTAAGTATTAAAATGTACTGAGTTTATTAATGAGGAATTTTACAGTACACTACCATTCAAAAGTTTGGATTTGGAAAGATTTTTCAATGTTTTTTGAATAAAGCCTCTTACAGTACACTCACCAAGTCTGCATTTATTAATATATTTTCAAATAATATTACAATTGAATTTTTATATATATAAATGTAATTTATTCCTGTGATATTTTTGTGGAAACTGTGATTACATTTAACACTTATGCATTTGGCAGACGCTTTTATCCAAAGCAACTTACATTGTATTCAAGGTACACATTTTTACATTTTGTCAGTTCTTGCTTTCCCTGGGAATTGAACCCATGACCTTGGCATTGCTAGCGCCACGCTCTTAATGTTTGAGCTACAGGAAAGCTGTAACAATGTAAAGACTTTTACTGTCACTTTTAATCAATTTAATCCTTATCCACTGAATAAAAGTATTTATTTCTTTTTTATCTTATTGACCACAAACTATTGAATGGTAGTGTATATTTCACTGAACAGTTATCAGGGTTCCCACATGTCCTTGAAATCCTTGAAAGTTTGTGAATCGGAACTTTTTTTTTCAAGGCCCTGGAAAGTTTTCGAAAATAAACATACATGGATTCAGGTCCTTGAAGTTTTCTGGAAAAAAATGTTATTTCGCCAACACTTTGTGGCCTATGCATACTAGCTTGCTTGATTTACGTTAGTTATGCGCATTTACATGTTACGTTAAGTGTTTCCCGTATGAGGTACTTTATTTTGTACATTGCCATGACGTTCATGCTCGCACAAAACTACTACGATGGTACCGCAACGTTTCACAGACACACCGTGAAACATTGCAAAAATAGGCTGAAACCGCTGAAACGTGATGCCTGGAAGTTTCAAGATATTTGAATGTGTTTGTATTGAATGTATTGGACCTGGAAAGTCCTTGAAAGGTCCGTGAATTTGAAGTTAACCAAGGTGTTGGGAACCCTGAATTATTTAACATGTTATGGTTTAACATGATTAATTCAGCATTATACATTGAAATTATTTTTCATAATTATGTTTACAATCTGATTGTTAATGCGAGCTTCTCTTAATTTTCAGTGTCTGATTGCCCGATTGTGTTTGTTTTAGTGATTTCTGTGACTTGAGGTGCAGACCAGGTCCTCTCTAGCTATTCTGTTTTGAACTCTTCTAGGTGAAACGTAATTTGATGAATGTTTCATATCACCTGGCCCAATACACCAGCATTATTGCTGATCTGCGGAGTGAAATCGACCGACTTCGTGCAAAGATTGACCAACAGAGTCAAGAGCAACAGAAAGGAGAGAAAGCAGATATTCGTGACAGTCAAGGTTTGTTCAATGTTGTGTTTGTATTTGGGTACAGTAACTGACGATTAATATTGAAATAAACAATTTTATTAAAAGTATGCTATGTAACTTTTTTGTTCAACAGTGTTTTAACTGTTGTTACATAGTGTACCTTTAACATCATGATTGTTTACTTAAAAATGTACACACTGGGCAAGTTGCAGACCAAAGTTTAGAATTTAGTAATTTGTTCAAATCCCTAAAATATGTAAGTATGAGCAATAATATGAGATTTTGCCATGTTAATATCATCAATAGCCACATTTCCACTGTCGGGCCAAAAGCGGGCACGTTAGTGCGTGCCAGGGCCAGTCGCGTTTCCACTGTCAGGACTTGATTGGGCCTCGTCAGGGCATCCTCGTGTCCAATGGCCAGGGTTTTTTGGCCCACTGAATACCAAAACGTCCAGCTCGGGCTTGAGGAGTGGTTACGAACAAAGGCAGAGTTTATCTGGAGGCGGAGTCTGGAGACGGTAGCGCTGCAGATGATTTCATATACCAGCTAACGTCAGCATTAAAGACTTTTAAAATCATTTTAGCTCAAATCTCACTTTCAGACAGCACAAAGTGTTTGAAATAACTTTTGTGATCTGATGTGGATTCTGAAATATTAATTCTATGCGTGGTAACCATACTACAGTAAACATGGTAAATACGACCGCTTAAAGAAATCATGACAATCATGCATTTATTTTATCTGTCAGTATGTTTTCGGGAGCTTAACTATATTGGGACTGTCACTGGAGAGAGTGCTAAAGCTCCCCAGGCCATATTTTTGGTGGAAAATTTGTAGAAATGATCATTCTTTCTAAATGTGATGTAAACCTACTGTCCTGTGACTACAAATAAACAAAAACAGACTTGACTGAATAAGTATGTGTGTCCTCTTTCTTTTGTGAAATAACGGTAAATACCACTTTATTTCTGTGCAGTCTTGGCACAAATTAATTCATTATGATCAATGTATCACTTATTATTGTAAAACTGTGGTAAAACATCGATGCTTGGGTTTTAAATCTTTACATAAACAAAGAAAATGCCAACAAACGTCCACTTTGATCATGTTCGTTTTGCAATCTCGCTAGTTTCCAGTGATTTCTTTCTGATTAGTTTTCTGATAAAACTTGCATTATTTGGTGAAATGATGGGTTTGTGTGAAATTGTCCCAGAGAGGCGTGTTATGGGCAGGTTTTAGTGAAGCGCTGCGGAGCTTCTAGCCCGACGGTGGAAATGCAGTGTGGTTTTGGGCTCGGTACAGGTCCGAGACTATTATCCCAGCCCGGCCCGTTGAAAGCCCTGGCTCGACAGTGGAAAAGCGGCTAATGAGGTCATTCTTTCTTGAAATGGCAGTAAACGTGTCATTTTTATGATTGCCTACTGATTTCTCTGTATGGGCTGTTCTTAGCTGAGGTGCAACAGTACAGTCATGGTGAGATGGCTTTACTGCAGGAGCAGCTCTTGTCTGCCTTCAGGGAGCAGATGGAGATCAGACGCAGCCTGATGGAGCTGGAGAAATGCAATATGGAACTCCACATAGACACATCCAGACATCTACTCACCATCTCAGAGTAAACACAAACTTACACATATAATCAGTTCCACTGATCAAAGAGTTTTCAATTAGGGGCAGGGTAATTATAGTTACTGAAAACTAAAAAATATATATATATATATATATATATATATATATATATATATATATATATATATATATATATATATATATATATATATATATATATTATAAATTATTTATCCTTGCATCATTTTTTTATTCATGTGCCCTCATAATCTTTTATCAAAATATCTTCCCCTCCCTCTTGTAGCAACATCTCTTCTCCTCTTTTGATGATGTGTTTACAACCTGTCACTCACATGACATTCCAGCAATAGCAAACCACATCAATTCCTGATGGACAACATCAAGTCCCGCTCTACATTTTTTCTTGTTGAAAGCCAGATATAAGTCACAGTAGGGAAAAAGGATGATTGCAGCTTCCATTTCATGCCGGCTTGAACTGAAATAAAATATAAATAACTTCACCATTTCTCGTTTTTGTTCAGTTTAACTTGATGTACTAAAATAACTAAAACTGAAATATAAATTAATAAAAACCATACAGACATTAAAAAGAAAAGAAAATTACAAAAAATATTAATAAAAACTATAATAGTATCTTAAAACAACAATGCTAAAGGGTTAATGTTAATTTAAAGTTTATACATTTTAATTAAAGTTTAATAATAAATCAAAATTTCACTACTTTAAAATGTTATTGTATCTCTTTAATTACTTTCCCTATATTTTTAAGAGTGTTGCACTGCTAAATTTGACAGTGTCTATTTTGGGCTTGTCCTCCAAATATGTCATTACCACCTTACATCATTGCCATCTCACACATAATTAAAAATCTACACCATCACACATTATGCCAAAATCCACTTGAAATTTTCCAGGGCATGTGATAAATGTTTTAAACATTAAATGTTTCTTGTTTATTTTAAGTAGTCAAAAATATTTCATGATTACATTATGTAGTATTCATCTTATTCTTATTTTCATTTCACATCTACCCTCTTTCTCTTTTCCTCATCTGGTAGTTGGGAGCGTGATCGAGCACGTGCCCAGCGAGGGAGAGACGAGGTAACCGGAGAGAAAAGAGACAGAGATAAGGAGGAAGAGCAAGAGAGTGGGCCAGAGGAGCCACAGTATGTGACAGCAGCTCGAGAGGAGATCGGCCCCCTACTGGCTGAACAGAGTAAAACAATGGAACTTAAAGTAAATAAGTTTAAAAAAAGCAAGTCATAAAAGCAAATTAACATCTGACATGTAAAGCAGTGACAGCAGTGCAATTATTTTTAATGTTTATACATGAACTCAGCTTAATTAGGAGGCATTTTAAAATACTTACTTTTTGTTTGCCAAAATTTATTTCCCTATTGGTTTCCACTCTTTTTTCAGCGTGAACTGGAGGAAAAATTATTGAACATGAAACTGAAGTCATCTAAGATTGAGGAGTTGCTCCCTAAACGCATAAGTAACAGAGAGCAGAGAGACATTCTGACACTGCTTTGTAAAGTCCATGAGCTGGAGCTTGAAAAAACTGAAATCCAGTCAGCTGTTCTCTGTAAAGAAAACGTTCTCCGAACAAAAGACTTCATCATTCAGCGCCATGAGCAGCAGCGGACACTCTGTGATGACATCATACACCAGCAAAAGGCTCTAATTGAAGGTGTGGGTCACTGAAATGAGCAGATGTCTCTAAAAAGACAGATCATAGCATCTGACATTTGTTTTATCTAACGTATTTATTTATTAATTCTCTCCACAGATCAAGGACTTGGTGTACCAGAGGAATTACAAGAGCTTTATTCACTATACTTTGGGGAATTAAGTGATGCAAGATTCGACCAAATACTCAACCTTCACACTTTCACCACGAACCCCAGAGCAGTAAGCAGTGATCGTTTTTTGATCTGTTCCTTTCTCATTTTCTTGTCCCTTTTCATTCGGTTTCAAAAGTCTCTTTTGATGTTTAAATATACATTTCCATTCGGGTCACGATTAAAAATACAATAAAAACAAATATTGTGAATCATTTTACAGTTCATTTCTATTATAATATACACTGCCTGGACAAAAAAAAGTCGCTGTTTGGATTTAAATAGGCAAATGCTTAACTGTCTATGACTGGATCATTATTGCATGATTTTTGTGTTTCTAGCATGTTATATGTTTGGCAACAGTTCTTCTAACACTAACTGATTGAGTGTGTAGCCTTTCATTTCTTAAACAACCATGTAGGAAGACACATCATGGCCATATTGGAAATAAATGTTGTGATGCTATTTTCATCAAGAGGTGCATACATTTTTGGCCAAGATCTTGCATTGACAATGCAAGCACTCTATAAAGTCTCCTCCAGCACATCACAAAGCCAGTTCATGTGTGAAAATGATTCTTCACGCTCCATCCCAACCTTTCACAGTTTGAGCCTGATGAATCTTGACATTGTCATCCTGGAATATGACCATTGCGACTTTTTTTTTTTTTTTTTTTTTGGCCGGAAAGTGTCTTTTAAAATGTAATTTATTTCTGTGATGGCAAAGCTGAATTTTCAGCAGCTATTAAGGCCTGGGCATAACGCAGAGTTAAGAGCACGAGCCTTTCAAAGTTTAAGCGTGGAAAGACTCGTTCTAGTGGACTTTTTTTCCCTCAAGCACTCAGGTCACTTGCACATGTGCTGTTGTACGTGCACCGTCCGCACACAAAAATTGGCCTGTGCATGGATGTCCATGGACTCTCCTGATGAAAACTGATGAAAATTATGTCACAAGGACAGCACCCGTAGCGTTGTGGAACACAGACCGCCGAATTATACTTTGGGCTTTGCACCAGTCTTCAGCGTCAAATTTAGATTTTTCAATGTTGAAAACACTCCATGATGCATTTTCTTTCAGGATTCTTTGTTAAATAAAAAAATTCAAAAGAACATAATTTATTTAAAATAGAAATCTTTAACATTATAAGGGCCCTATTTTAACAATCACAGGTCACAGGTGCATTTAAGGCATGCACGAATCCACCTTTTCTAGTTTAACGATGGAAAAAACGGTCGGCGCGCAAGGCGCGTGGTCCAAAACAGTTATACCTAGTCTCTTAATGAGTCATGGGTGTTTTGGGCTTAATGTGCAATAAACCAATCAGAGTCTCATCTCCCATTCCCCTTAAAAGCCAGTTGGCCTCACACCATGGCGGATTAGCTATTTAAGTAGAAAGACTGAACGCTTCTCCAGAGGGGAATCCTTTTATTTTTAATATTTACACATGTTTGTGTTCTGCTGCACGTTCCTGTGTGTGTAATAAGCAGAGTGTATAGGGGCATATTAGTGTACCCTTTAAATAACACAAAAATACTGCACTGTTGACTTTAGACCAGGTTTTTTGTTGGTCAATGGCACCAACAATGTGCCTGAACACACCTCGTTTTCAGACCAGCACACCCATGGGCGAACAGATGGGCGTGAGTGCGTTTGCTATTTAAACAACGTGGTGCTGAACGTGATGATAACTGATGATAACTGCGTCAGGCTGAAACTAGCAAAAAAACACTTTTTCTAGCGTCGCATTGTGCCGGGTGTATGATAGGCCCCTAAATGTCTTTCTTAACTGTCTTTGAGCAATTTAATGCATTCTTAAGGAATAAAAGTTTTATAATAATTTCTTTAAAAATATTTTCTTAAAAAAAAAACCTTACTGACACCAAACTTTTGAAAATTAGTGTATCAATTTAATTCTGTTTATACAGGACACCTCTATTATGATTATGGCAAGGAAACTGAGACTTGATGTCATCTCCGACTTAGAAGAGGTAGAGAAAACACAGCAAAACAGCAGGAAGTTCAGTCCTTTAGATAAACATGCCCGTGATTCTGCTTCCTCTGGGCTGGATTATGACAGGTACAGTATGTAATGACAAAAGTAAACTGTTACTGTACGTTCATCTGGTATAATAACAGAAGTAGTATGCTTTCATCCTGTTTGTATTTATCTCTTCCTTTTTGTGACAGTGACAGTAACAGAGTTTTTAAATCGCTGCCTAAAATTCAGCCACGAAGACACTTATCTTCTAGCCCGACTCTTGTGGTGAAGGTAAACACACAGAAGTGCTCATAGACACCGAGCCATCGTGACCGTCAGGCTCATCCATTAATGAACAAACAAATTTACATAAGAAACACTTTGACCATCAGAATGAAAATGATCAGTAAATTAAATCGAACAGGTCAACATGAACTCAACTTCATGTAACTATATTATTCCCAGATCAGAAACTACAATTGATTTAGATGACATAGCATGTTGATTGATAGTGATACTTTGACATTTTGCATTTGTGCATCATAGATAAAGTTTTCAAGTCAGTTTTGTGAAGATTGTAATCTGGCTGAATGTCTTTGAACAGGCTTGTGCAGTTAAGAATTCGACTCCTGTATGTCTTACTGAAGCTGTGAGTCCTGACACTCTGAGGGAAATTGTCAGTGACACCAAGAGCATCTCAGTCATTGCTGCAAAACGCCGCTCACACCTTCAAGCAAAGGAGTCCAGTTCCAGGGTTTCCTGTGTGGATTTGCCCGCAGGACTCAAGTCTTCGGTGAGTATGGACAGTCTAGTTTCTACTTTGGCAGATGGGTCTGCAGAAGTCAAAAGAAACTCCCCAAGACATCGAGGCAGTTTCCAATCGAATAAGGAGTCAAAGAGAACAGTAGGCAGAATGGAGCTGCCTTCGAAGCAACAGTGCAAGAAGCGGTCCAGATCTTTTGAAGCAAGCAAAAGGGTATGAGCACATCTGTTGTTTCTGTGAGCTTTGGTTATGCTAAATATATACACTACTTCTATTCACCAAAGACACGTTAAATTGATTAAAAAAGTGACAGTAAAGACTTTTATAATATTATTAAAGACTTCTGTTTCAAATAAATGCTCAGGTGAAAAAAAGTGTCATGGTTTCCACAAAAATATTAAGCAGCACAGCTGTTTTCATCATTGATAAGATATGTTGCTTGAGCACCAAATCAGCATATTAGAATAATTTCTGATTATCATGTGACACTGAAGACTGGAGTAATGATGCTGAAAATGCCATCACAGGAATAAAATACATGTAAATGTATTAAAACATTGAAACTATTTAAATTTATAATATTTCACATTAAAGTGCAGCCTCTGATAGACAAACATCTTACTGACCCCAAACAAAATGCCATTTCAAATTTGTCATTTATGAATTTTATCACTGCACTGTGTTTTCATTGGCTGTCTTTAAATAGTTTTGAGATAAATTATTTCATTTATTATATATTTCTTGTTCTTTGTCTAATATCACATATACTTTTTCATCACAAACAAGCTATCACTTTTTACAATGTGCTTTTGTTTTCATTGGGACACATGGCAAATGATAACCTAATAATTACATTAAGAAAACAGGTTTCTATGTAAATTTCAGGTGGCACTCTCGAAGAAGGTGCCTTAATTTGATCTGTTTTTATCACAGCAGGTACAAAAACCAAGACAAAACCTTTCCAGATATCCAGCTTTGGAGAGCATCTCAGACAACCGCCTTGTGCGACCAACATCAAACAAGATCCAGCCACTCAACGGTGGTGCTGGAAACCCTGT
Organism: Paracanthobrama guichenoti; assembly: GCA_018749465.1. Taxonomy (NCBI): domain Eukaryota; kingdom Metazoa; phylum Chordata; class Actinopteri; order Cypriniformes; family Gobionidae; genus Paracanthobrama; species Paracanthobrama guichenoti. Next base: position 9,326,962 of record CM031943.1, read on the forward strand.
GACACCCCCAGTATCTAAAATGAAGAACCCCGTCTCTCACTTCACAGGTGCAGATCGACAGCTGTTTCAGTTTCACCGATTTGTTTTCCCAAAGTCAAGCAAAAGTATCATTCAGGCTAGCTTTTGGATCTCTGTTAGAAAATGCAGATGTGTGGCATATTTTGATATTTTTTCAATATGAATTTAGGAGATGTGCAGCTTCAGAAGTTAGAGATCAGGGGAACACCACCCAGCACCATCCATCAAAAACACTCCGATGTCAAACGAGGACAGGCAATCTACAAACGACAGCGAGGTGAGATTTTTTTCTTGCTATTCAACAACATGTTATTTTTAATTGTGAAATGAAGTTGACAGCTGTGGATTGTTTTGTAGTCCAATCTCAGTTAGTACAAATGTTTTTAGGCCCAGGAGATGTTTCTTACCCCAGCAATCTCCTACAGCAACCAGGCAATTACAAGAAGTCCACCAATGAAAATCCTAGACAAAAAGGAATGGCCGATGTCAACAGAAAGAATGAAGCACAGCAAAAAAACAAACATACTGTAAAAAAGTCTTGTGTTTGAGAACATGTTTGATCTATTTTTGCACTAAAATGTACAATTGAGACTATGTTGCGAATTGATGTTATTTTAATTTTATTATAGCATTTTCTCAGATTGAAAATCTCATAATTCGACAAACCCTTTTTGAGATATTAAACAGAGATTGTATACGGTTTACTGAATACATACTGTTTGATAAATCACATTTGAAGCTAATTTATTTGGAGAAAATCATATAAATACAACATGTAAATAAGCTTGGAAATAAAGCATGATTTAGAATGGCTTAGTTTTCCCCTGTATTGAGTAAACTCCCAATAAAATAAATGATTACTTGTGATTAATTAATTGTTTTATAATAAAAATAATAATTATATACAAATTTGTGTGAAAGACCATATCAAATACAGCAGTTGTTCCATTATTTAATAAGTACTTTTATTAATGTAACCATAATAATATATCCATCTGAGGGCTAAACAAGGAAGTTCTGAAGTAAATCCATGATATTCATGGATCATTGCATTTCACTCTCAAAATCAGTGACGTCTTTTTGGCATTGTTGTTGATGTTGATATTATCATATTATATTTATATGTACAAAAAAATAATTGGAAATAAATAAATAAATAAATGGGGGTGCAAATAGAATACAAAGGGAACTTTAGTGAAACCTATACCAAAATGTATTTAAAATACTTTTATTTCATACTAAGTATACTACAAATATTTACTGACATATCACTTGAGACTTACTGGTATAAATATTATAATTTAACTTTTTTTTTTTTTTGGAGTACTTCATCACACAATGCACATTTCGTAATATTAAGCCTAAATGTGTTTTCATATCACTATTAGTAAGGATGGTATCACTGTATAATATCAGTCTTTAAATGCAAGATATTTAAAGTGTACCTAAAGTATACTACATAATAGTTCTATTTTAGCACAATCAAATATACTTAAGTATATCTTTAGTTGGACCTCAGCACTATTTCCAGATAACTAAAGTGCATTAAGTACAAAATGAGTTGTTCCAATTTAGCAGACTAAGTATATCAATTAGTATACCAAAAGTACAATTGCAGGGTATTTATAGTACATAAATATGTAAATGTATTTGTAGTACACTTAATATAAAATACATGTATTTCAAATACATTTTGGTATATTTATTTTTCACTAGGGAATGAATTTAGACAAAGTTTAAAGTAATAAATCGCTTAAAGTAATAAATGCTCATCACCGTAGGCTCATCAAAATTCAAAAACTGAATGTTAACATTTTCAAAATGTTAAGAGCGCTTAAGACAAATAATTAAACAAGATGACATCAAGAAATGAACTCAGAATATAAACAACAAAGAAATGATGAAAATAAATGAAAGTGTAAATAAAAGAAAAAGTAAATTAAATTGGGAATGAATTTAGATTTATAAAGTAATAATTCAGTCATAATAAGTAACTCGGAGTGATCTGTGTGTAGATTGGGTCTTTGTCCCTTCTCCTTCACATAAAAACAATCCCTCTGAAATCTCACGAGAGGCCACTCGATCTCAGGGGTTCGGCTATTTTTGTAACCTAGCACCCGAGTGAACCTTTTAATTTTATTTTGAAATGAAATAACTCATAAGAGTTATTGTATGACAGTGTTGTTGTTGGTATTTGTTTAGTTTTTTTTTTGTTTTTTATTCTAGAGTCGTCACTGCAATCACGTTGGTTTATTTTCAGCTGTGGTTTCCTGTGAATAGTTGTGGTAGTTGTAGCTGAACTTTCTGAAATAACAGCATATTATTTAGTTCTGGCTGAAAGGCGGAGCATTTCTCTTCCGAGTTCACAGTCACACCCTAGTGTGAGTTTACATATGTAACTTCAAGCATTCCTGTCCTCTTCAAAGTTTTCATGTGGAACATTCTGAAATGTAGAGCACAAGAGGACAAAATATGGGTGAGTGATGGATCATCTTCTTTTGTGGGAGTAATTTTGAATTGAAACTTCAACATGAATGGCCTACTATTTTTATGTTTTTCTCCAGAATTCACACCTTGACTATGTAACAGTTCGTTGATAAGAAGCAGGCGGGAACCGGCAAAGGTTCAACACAAACTCCTTTTATCATTCTGGATCTCCTCTGTGGGACTCGCGTCAGGATTGGCGCGCAGGTGACGCTCATTATCACTTGCATTCCCACGGCTCATGACTCATTCCAGAGATGATAATGTTATGCATTCAAGTAGGGATCTGTTACAGACTTGTTTTCAGTGAAAATGCTGAGGAAGCTCCAATTTTTCTTTCTGTTGGGAACAGTATTTATCATATTCTTCGTAATAGTTCACTGGGATGATGTGAGCGATTGGAACTTTTATCTGCACGTGGCATCATCATCACCTGAAGTCCCCACTAACATGACGTCCTCTGAACGTAGGTCAAGTGAAGATTTATTTATCTGGAACGAGTCAAGCAGGTCGGTCAAACCAAACCTGACGATCATCACACCTCACCTAAAACATGATCAGGGTCCAAACAAGCTAATGCACACGTTTACACAGTCCACACAACTCAAACTGCGCCAAGCACATCGTAGACGTACTATAAGAGAGCTTTGCTCAGCCAGTAGCAGCTTGAACTTCCCAGGGAAATTTAAGACATTTGACCAGATTCCGAACAAAGCCCTGGACCATCTCATTGTGGATGATCATCATGGTGTTATTTACTGTTATGTACCGAAGGTAGCATGTACCAACTGGAAACGAGTCATGATTGTGCTCAGCCAGAACCTGAAGGCACCTAATGGAGCTCCATATCTGGATCCTCTTGACATACCATCAACAATATCCCACAATGCTACTCTGCATCTGACATTTAACAAGTTTTGGAAGCTCTATGGTAGTCTCTCACGTCATTTAATGCATAACAGACTAAAGAATTACACTAAGTTCCTTTTTGTACGGGATCCTTTTGTACGCCTTATTTCTGCTTTCCGGAACAAGTTTGCTAAGCCAAATGAGGATTTCTATGGGCAGTTTGGCTCCACAATGCTTCAGCGTTTTGCTAATATTTCATCCCCCCCAGACTCCGCTCAAGAGGCCTTCGCCGCTGGTATCAGACCGTCCTTCACTCACTTTATACAATACCTGTTAGATCCACAGACTGAGAAGGAGAGTCCATTCAATGAACACTGGAAGCAGGTGTACAGACTCTGCCATCCATGCCAAATTGACTATGACTTTGTTGGGAATCTGGAAACTCTTGATGAGGATGCAAAACTTTTGTTAAAGATTCTTGGGCTGGATAAATATATTCACTTTCCCCCCGGGTACCAGAATAGGACAGCAGCAGACTGGGAGCAAGGCTGGTTTGCAAACATTTCCATAGCTGACAGGAGAAAGCTGTACAATCTTTATGAAGCAGACTTCAGATTATTTGGATACGACAAACCTGAGACACTTCTGGACGAGTGACAGAACTATAGTTGGTTCTTTAAAAGGGATTACATGAATATAATATTTAAAAAGTGTATTGTACAGATACTTTGGTACTTAAACATAATTCTAATTTGTTTGACTAAAACAGTGAGTTATCATTCTTATATTTGTTGTTAAATGGTTGCCGTTTTTTCTTGCTTTGCTCTATGATTAGATTTTCATGTTGCCCTCATAGAAAATTTCAGTAATATTTCATTGCTCGTACAAACGCTGTTGGACAGTACAGAACATGTACATGTAATTTTGAACAGGGTAATTCGTACCTTGCTTAATGCATCTGATGATTTGACAGATCCCAGATCTTCTAATCATGACGACTGATCTCTGGATAATTTGGTTCTTCAAACGAATTTGTGCATTTGTTTAAAATATCTGGATTAAGTTGTCTGAGATTACTGCACGTTCTCTTTTTACATTTCCGGGTTTCTCAGATGCGTCATAGTTGGGTAAACTTTTATAGCGGTGAATGAGATTTACATTTATAAGGTGTATGGTCATAGTCAATGTATACAAGTATGAGTGTGACCAATTAGTAAGGAATACCTGAGGGCTAAATACAAAAAAAAAAAAAAAAATTTAATGTTAACAATGTTGTATCTCCATCACTCTCCATAATAAAATGATACTGTAAATGTGGTTGACGTAATAATCAATGCACTCTATGCTGTGCTGTTCACCAAAAATCGCTGCAAATACCTGTATAGTGAAGCTGTTGTCTATCCGCTTAAGCCATTCAAATGTATTGACACAGCGCTGGTTTGTTTGGAAATATTGAGAGCGCCATGATCCACGAGATGAACGCGTATCACGGCTCTGGCTTTAACTGTTATGCCACATTAAGTGCTCCAAAACGCTATTTATTGTAAGAATTTCATATATTAAAACGTAAAAATTTTTTTAAAAGCTTAGACTTTGTTTCATATCAAAAGCAGGTTTGGTAATTTGGCGTGAGATTTACTTGGTCAGCGTGAGAGCGTGAGACAGAGCCTGAAAGCTGAGTCGTGACGCAACCGTCGGCCATAGTGACTGTGGTCACGGCCACTGAGTGGCATTGAATTGCAGTGTGAATGCCGTTAAAACCACACAAAACCAGGCCTGGCACCAGAGAGGATGTTGGGGGATCTTGGACATCCTTGTGCCCCCATATTACTTGATAATAGCATGTAATTTTCTCACTCAAACCACTGCTGCTTCTGCTACGGATTACTTTTAGATGGAAAAGCTGCCCATAACTGCTGGTTTAGGATCTGTTTTCTTAGTGAAGAGTTTGGCAAAAGTTCCAGTGTGTATCTGTATTTGCACTCGTCAAATGATTCATTTGCCAACATGTTTTTTTGCTTCGGTGAGTAATGTAGCCAATCACAGACATGTTTGTTGATATCTAGAACGCAATGGCCAATCACAGGTGTTTAAATTAGAATCCACTCATCGCTTGAGTTTCTGTCCAGTGCTGAGTTCTGCAATCACGCTAATCTGTGTCATCAGCTTCACAGATTAATATAATGGAACTTTGTGTGATCGCGTTCATTGAATGAGTGACAGCTTTTAGTGAGTATAAAGGGAGTGCTCTTTGCACACTGTCTATGTGATATAAAAATAATTAATAGGCTATAATATATTCAGAATTTAAATACAAAATGATTATCCTACGTATATACGAATTATATTAATTTAAAATATGCATAGCTTACTATATAATGTGTACAAAAACACATTAGTTCATGATAAAACCAGTTGAGCATAATTTTTAAACTTTGTCACATACACCGTACCTTTAAAAGAAATCAACCAAAACAATATAAAAGTCATAATAGATCAATTAAATGTACTGTTTGTTACATCATTCCCAATTATTTCCATTTTTCACGATTTCTAGAAGGCTATTACAGGCTTTATATTTTTATTTCAATGTTGTAATTAACTATTTGTTTAATTTTACCCGTGAAGCAGATTTGTTATGTGACAGCATTAATCAGTTTCTTAAGGGTCAAGAACATTTTTCTAACGGCACAGCAGACAGCATTTATCTGCATCTCCTGTGCTGCATCAAGCCACCCCTATAATAGCTGTTCAAATTAACCCACGGCTCAGACTTCTGTGCATCGTGTGTAAGACTCCAATAAAATTATTAGGTAATTATTCCCTTACAAATAAATCTCTCAATGAGTAGAACTGGCTGCGTCTATATTATAATAGACTTACCAACATTGTAATACTATTTGCAAATGTATTTTTAAATCGTTAATTTTATTGTCCCTGGTTCGTTGGGGTATCTTGTAAGAAAGTATCAGTGACTGGGACATAACTTAAGTATCACCTCTGCTTAAAAGATGCAGTGTAATCCTGTTTACATGAAATAAACTGCTCCCGAGCAGGTTTGACTTTACGGACCTGCTGCTATGACAGCAACTCCATAAGCTTCGAAAATTAACCATGGTTGCATCATAGTAAAAGTGTAGTAACCATGTTTTTTTGGCTAATTGATTACCATTTATATAACCACAGTTTTACCACAAATACCATGGTTAAACTATGGTTAGAGTAGCAAAGCCATGGTTAATTTGTGGTTACCATGGTTTAACTATAATAACCATGTTTTTTTGGTTTTATTTGTAGTAAAACCATGGTTCATTTTTGTAAGGGGTACCTAACAATCCTGAATCATGTCAACAATGAAACCCAGCTAAATGAGTAATCCACGTACGAAGAACGGACACCCGGTTGGTAATTACCAAACCAGTGCAGTTGATTTGTTTTGGCCACAAGGGTACAGTGTTTCTCAATTGATTTGTTACAGCCAGCGCAATATACAGCTATGTAAGCAGCGGTCAGATGAAGGTCTGAAATTTGATGAAGTATGAATCTTTCATGCTAAAAAAAAAAGCTAATTTAGAATTCATGAAAAGAGGCATTCATTTGAAACACGACATCTCAGACGATAAAAGTGGTCTAATTGGAGACAGAAAGTGACATTTCACATCATCTGAAAGTGTAATGTCAGAGTTTCTTACCTATGACATTTCATTGTTTTTTTTTTATTTTATTTTTTTTAGATGTTTTATCTCTATAAAGTGTTCTCAGGAATAGATGTTGATATGATTTTAGCACATAAATCTTTTTGGGGTCATATTTTCTTTACTCTTCAGTTCAACAGGCAAAAAGGCAATCCAATATATTACCTTTACTGAAAATCACTAACCTGGCCGGTCTGAGAATTTCACAATCTGCTCAGTTACTGGGATTTTCACGCACAACCATTTCTAGGGTTTACAAAGAATGGTGTGAAAAGGGAAAAACATCCAGTATGCGGCAGTCCTGTGGGCGAAAATGCCTTGTTGATGCTAGAGGTCAGAGGAGAATGGGCCGACTGATTCAAGCTGATAGAAGAGCAACTTTGACTGAAATAACCACTCGTTACAACCGAGGTATGCAGCAAAGCATTTGTGAAGCCACAACACGCACAACCTTGAGGCGGATGGGCTACAACAGCAGAAGACCCCACCGGGTACCACTCATCTCCACTACAAATAGGAAAAAGAGGCTACAATTTGCACGAGCTCACCAAAATTGAACAGTTGAAGACTGGAAATATGTTGCCTGGTCTGATGAGTCTCGATTTCTGTTGACACATTCAAATGGTAGAGTCAGAATTTGGTGTAAACAGAATGAGAACATGGATCCACCATGCCTTGTTACCACTGTGCAGGCTGGTGGTGGTGTAATGGTGTGGGGGATGTTTTCTTGGCACACTTTAGGCCCCTTAGTGCCAATTGGGCATCGTTTAAATGCCACAGCCTACCTGAGCATTGTTTCTGACCATGTCCATCCCTTTATGACCACCATGTACCCATTCTCTGATGGCTACTTCCAGCAGGATAATGCACCATGTCACAAAGCTTGAATCATTTCAGATTGTTTTCTTGAACATGACAATGAGTTCACTGTACTAAAATGGCCCCCACAGTCACCAGATCTCAACCCAATAGAGCATCTTTGGGATGTGGTGGAATGGGAGCTTCGTGCCCTGGATATATATATATATATATATATATATATATATATATATATATATATATATATACACACACAACATTTTATTTTAATAAATACATGAATTGTACTTTTTGGTTTTTTTAATAATTGTTCTCTATAACTGAGCTACGATAAATAATGGTACTGGGAGTTTTGTTCATAGTCAAATTCATTACAAATTGGGACATGAAAAGGCCACTGTAAATTGCATCAAGCTAAAAACTGTTTTGTCTTGTCCTCTTTCTCCATATCTCTTTAGTTCTCTATCAAACTGACTAGAACTGGATGGTCTGAAAGGTCAAGGACGAATTCACCACTGAGTAAAGTCTTCTGAACTCACATCCTCTTCAGCTTGCCTATGTTTCTGCTGTATGACAGCTTGAAAGGTTGTGTGGCAGGTCCTTTTAATGTCGTCCCCTCTACGAGATGCTTTTGAATAAAGGTCAATACTAATGGACTGCTGTAGTCACCCACAAGAACAGGATGCTAGTACATTTTTGCTTCCTGGCTGTGACCCTTGTCCATGCTGACTCATGTCCATTATTTCTTCCTTTAGTTCAGCACATTTTTGACCCCCCTCATGAGGGATCCTACTTGTTGCTAAAATGTAGATCAGTCAGACTAATAGAGAAAGTGTGGTTGCACTCTCCATCAATAGTGAACAAAACAGGATCTGAAAAGTTATTTTCCAAGTTGTTAGGAACTTCTTGATCTTCATCCTTCATCCGTCTCAAGTAATAAGTAATATCCCATAGACTTTTGTTTTTATATACAGATACTTATAATGGGCTACTATCCCACAGCCTAACAGATAACTTTATGCATTTTTACAATTTTTACAAAAATAAAACTAAAACAAAATAAAACTAAAACAAAATAAAACTATTTTTATATACAATAAAACTATATATTCTCTTCCCTAACCCTACCCCCAAAAAACATCCCTTAATATGTTTTATAAGCGGTTTTCCTCATAGGGACCAAAAAAAGAACCCAAAAGGATTTTGGATATTGGCAAGTGGAAATATTGGTTTAATTCAGCCATGTATGTTTGAACCAGAAACTGATTCAGAAGAAGAAGAGGAGGAACAAATTATACAGGCAGTCCCAATACTTGGGAGTGCTTGAGGGTGCTAAGTTCCTGATTGGTCCAGTTTGGGTTTGTGGTCCCTAAACATAGTTTTTAGTGTTGTTCAGCCTGCTGAACCTGCTCTAAAACAGGTTGGATTTGTATGGTTTTGTCAAGTCTAAACCTACTCTGCAACTCAGAGTTTGTTCAAATAGCATCATGCAACAGGCCTCAGGTCAATACTTAAACCATTAAACTGGCATGGAGACCAAGGCCATTATCATTTACTATTAGAAGAGTTCTTCAACTACAGCTGTCGTTGTGGCCTGTGCAGGGAGAAACTGCTGGGTCGGGTCGTCACCATGCTGCTTAATTTTTTCAGCAAGCTGTTTACAAATATCCATTTAGTCAAAACTCGATTAAAAATATAGCTGCAAGCAGCAATTAACAGGGTTCAAGCGATTTAAGATCTTTAAGCACATGCATAAAAAGGTATTATGTTTTATTTAGCAAGCCTGTAACCAAACATAGATGCAAAAAGACCATTTACAACCAAAACAGGCAATTTACTAAGGAAATGTGTTTTAAAGTTTTTTAACAGTTATTGAGGTTGAGCCAAAAACCTAGGAGTTCACTAAACTATAGGTTTTTTAAACAATTTCCAGTATTTAATGATTCGACTGAGCGGTGGTCCTAGAGGCAAAATTGCTCAGAATGAGTTCTACCATATGGTATGAATGTCGTGGGCATGTGCGAAAAATCTGCAATTCATACCGCACAGACAGACAGCAATAGACACTGGTTTTGGGTTTTGTCAGATCAGTATGTTACCCCTGATCCGTCTGTTGGTTGATTGAATATGCTAAATCAGAGTTAAAATGTCTGAGAAATGACTTGCTGTAAGCTGCTGACTGACACCGTTGGTATGCATCTGTCAGTGCAGTATGAATTGGCCTTTAATTGTGGTTTTATGCCAAAGACTATATATAGGAAGACGGTGCACTCCGATTACTTATGAAGGGGAGAAAGTGCAAAGCCCAATAGGGCGAATAAGCCCCGCCTTCTGAATGAAAGAGCCAATCGTTGATTAGTAAAGTCATTGCATCACTGCAGCTGCAGTTAGAAGCTCCGGTTGGTATAGAAATAGGCACAGTGTTCTGAGATGCTTGTTTAAGATTGCACATGCACATTAGCTCTGCCCAGGCTGAAAAATTAAGTTTTTTGTCATGATTTGAGCATTTAGAAACAAAATTTATGAGACAGTTGTCAGATTTCATTGGTGATTGCAAATATGAAATTTAATCGTGAGCTTTGCAGACAATTTTAGAGAATTTGATGTTTCCCCATTCAATACGGCATTTCAGAATGTTTATAAACAATAGGCACCAAGATACTTCCGGGTGGCAGAATGCAAGTGGCTTCTACTGACCAACTGAAGAGATCCAGCCGGCTACTGTAAACAGTTACATAGTTAAAAACATTGTTGTTGAAACTATGACGAAAACGTGTTGTGTTTGGGGTTGCGCCACCAGATATACAGCAAAAGGTGTAGGATTTTATTGATTTCCTTCAGAAAAAGTAAATATATCCAACTCTTCAACTCTACTTCATGTATTCTCAAAACTGTTCATATACAAAATCATAGCAGAGCATAATTATCTTCAGCTGGGGAAATTCGAGACTAATATTAGTAAACTTAAGGTCTCATTTGAAGATCAAACTCATTGCCAGTCACTGTCTGAAGTAAAAGTATTATACAAACCCGATTCCAAAAAAGTTGGGACACTGTACAAATTGTGAATAAAAAAGGAATGCAATAATTTACAAATCTCATAAACTTATATTTTATTCACAATAGAATATAGATACCATATCAGATGTTGAAAGTGAGACATTTTGAAATGTCATGCCAAATATTGGCTCATTTTGGATTTCATGAGAGCTACACATTCCAAAAAAGTTGGGACAGGTAGCATTAAGAGGCTGGAAAAGTTAAATGTACATATAAGGAACAGCTGGAGGACCAGTTTGCAACTTATTAGGTCAATTGGCAACATGATTGGGTATAAAAAGAGCCTCTCAGAGTGGCAGTGTCTTTCAGAAGTCAAGATGGGCAGAGGATCACCAATTCCCCCAATGCTGCGGCCAAAAATACTGGAGCAATATCAGAAAGGAGTTTCTCAGAGAAAAACTGCAAAAAGTTTGAAGTTATCATCATCTACAGTGCATAATATCATCCAAAGATTCAGAGAATCTGGAACAATCTCTGTGTGTAAGGGTCAAGGCCGGAAAACCATACTGGATGCCCGTGATCTTCGGCCCTTAGACGGCACTGCATCACATACAGGAATGCTACTGTAATGGAAATCACAACATGGGCTCGGTGAACACAATCCACTGTGCCATTCGCTGTTGCCGGCTAAAACTCTATAGGTCAAAAAAGAAAACATATCTAACATGATCCAGAAGTGCAGGCGTTTTCTCTGGGCCAAGGCTCATTTAAAATGGACTGTGGCAAAGTGGAAAACTGGTCTGTGGTCAGACCAATCAAAATTTGAAGTTCTTTTTGGAAAACTGGGATGCCATGTCATCCGGACTAAAGAGGACAAGGACAACCCAAGTTGTTATCAGTGCTCAGTTCAGAAGCCTGCATCTCTGATGGTATGAGAATGCATGAGTGCGTGTGGCATGGGCAGCTTACACATCTGGAAAGGCACCATCAATGCTGAAAGGTATATCCAAGTTCTAGAACAAATCCCATCCAGACGTCGTCTCTTTCAGGGAAGACCTTGCATTTTCCAACATGACAATGCCAGACCACATACTGCATCATGGCTGCGTAGAAGAAGGATCCGGGTACTGAAATGGCCAGCCTGCAGTCCAGATCTTTCACCCATAGAAAACATTTGGAGGAAGATGCGACAAAGAAGACCTAAGACAGTTGAGCAACTAGAAGCCTGTATTAGACAAGAATGGGACAACATTCCTATTCCTAAACTTGAGCAACTTGTCTCCTCAGTCCCCAGACGTTTGCAGACTGTTATAAAAAGAAGAGGGGATGCCACACAGTGGGAAACATGGCATTGTCCCAACTTTTTTGAGATGTGTTGATGCCATGAAATTTAAAATCAACTTATTTTTCCCTTTAAATGATACATTTTCTCAGCTTAAACATTTGATATGTCATCTATGTTGTATTCTGAATAAAATATTGAAATTTGAAACTTCCACATCATTGCATTCTGTTTTTATTCACAATTTGTACAGTGTCCCAACTTTTCTGGAATCGGGTTTGTACAAGGAAGAGACAGAACTTCTAGTGTCATGTAGGCTACTGATCAAATGTCAATGGAAGAAATAGGAAAAGCAAAACATAGTTGTAGGCTACTGCTGATGGATGATTGATGTGTGTACCACATTTGTTTCATTTCACCGCAAGTTTAGTTTGAGTGAATGCCTAGCTGAGTAGCGCTAGTCCACAGCACGCTATCCTTTTCACCGTCAAAAGCTGACGTCTGTGCCATCCAATCCAAGTAACAGAAAACGATCATAGCCTTTTTAGTTAGATAACAGGGAAATAGACCATCTACCATAGCCTAACATATTGTAAGTCAAACAGCAACAGTCACTAAAATAACTACGTACTCAATGGTAGGCTGATGCTCATTTAAAAATGATGGTAGTAGACTACATCTACTAGACCAAGGTTAGGCATTTCATTTATTGCCATCTCCTGGATTAGTTAATCAGTCCCTCAATGATCATGTTAACTATCTCTGAATTTCCACCACGTCTGTTTTTGAATCAACTTACCTGATGAAATGTAGATTAGGCTACGAGTGCCGATGGTGGGTCTCCCTTCCAAGCAATTTACTAGCGTTGCCATAGGAACGCTTCGGCTTTTGCCATCCAGAAGAACGTCTATTATTGTTGTGACGTCATGGTGAATTGTCGTATAGAATTGTTTGCACTCTTTTTAAAGCACATTCCACAAACAATGCAGTCCTACTGTAGGTTTACTAGCGATATAACACCAAATATAAAACATTATTCACAAGATTAACGCGTTAATACACAAGAAACTATGTGTAAAGTAAACTGTAACTGACTGTCATAAAACTCTGAATGCTGGCCACTGACGTCACTGCCATTATATAGCCCTATTCGGACGGGATTAGTTTTACAATGGCAGATGGAGTACATAATTTTACCACAGGACGTCTGTAATATTAATGGCCAATTCGCATGGGATTTCAGATAAAGAGAAATTTCAATAAAACTATCAGAAGTGGGAGAGGTATTCAATTTAACACCGTCACCTCCCTGCGTAGGCCTATTAAGTTGATTCCTGGTATCACGTGCTCAAACACATATAATCTATAACCTTAGGTCAAACAATTAATTAATTAAATTATTTAAATTCTGATTGGATTCTGTTGGTAATAGGCACTTAAAGCTAAAAGAAGTTTCGTGCCTCTGACAAGTGCTTTCAACCTTTTTTTTTAATCTGGTAAACAGAAAACACTTGAGGTTTGCCACAGACTTGTCCCACCGGCTAGAACGCAACTGAATACTTTTTCAAGCACCTCCATACTTGAAAAGCCGTGGAAAACCTATATTAAACAGGAAATTATGGAATATTTACATACATATTTACAGCGGATCTATTTGCACGGGATTAGTATTACCTGAGGTAATATTTCCAGACCTTTTTACAGAAGATAAAAGTCGCTGTAATCTTTACTGTCATTGTCCAAAATGATTACTGATTAATGGTACACTGGTACATTCGGACGGGACTAAAATCACTGAGAAGCTCTGGTAATAATTATTTTACCCCACCATTGCTGTGTCCCAATTTGCCTACTTATACTATGACCTAAAAGTATGTACTCTTTTTGTGAATAAAAAGTAACGTTACATACTTTTGAGTGTAGCAGAAGAGTATGCAAGCTTTGGGACATACTACTTCGTCATCTTTAACGGACAGCTCTGTCGCTTAGTTACATGCATCCTGTAACATGCCCTGTCAATCATAGTCACAGTTAAAATCCTCCACATTCAATTTAATTTCCTACCATATCGGAGAGAAATATAATAGCAAGTTGATCTGCCATTCATGGGTCTTTAATGCAGAGACTCTCCTCATGTGTTTGCAATTTAAATGTAATGATGCATTTTAAATGTAATGGCCAAACGTATCATTACAAAAGTTCACAATGCTGCTGCAGGTTATATATAATGTGGATAACATTGAATAAATATCTTTTCGTCAGGTTAAATACTGATAATTGATCACTCAAACCCCATCTAAACCTCTCTACTTAGCTCTCGGACTCGAACATCCGTTATGTTTGTAGTTTTTTTTTTTTTTTTTTTACAATTTGTATCCACATTTGTAGTTCCAATCGAATCCTCGTCCAATTCGCAATGGGTTGTGGGCAATATCAGCCGTTAGAGTGCGCATCGATCTGTACTTCGAATTCTGACCGGAAATAGTTGATCATCCGGGTATCTTTGGAATTCTCTTTTCAACATTGCCTACTACGATTTGGGACATGCTAATTGTATTTTCGAATACTATTTAGTACGGATAGTATGCGAATTAGGACGCAGCACATGATAGGCTGAGGTGCCTCACTTGACCCAAGTTTGCCGTTACGCTTTTTTCAATGGTAAGAACCGCACAGACCCTCTCATCTCCTTAAAATAATACAATCTCTGGCACATTTGGGCTCGTGACCGCAGTCTCGAGATGACAACACGTGACATTCTATTTGGAGCTCTTCACATCCTCGGACTGGGGCTGCATTTAAGTCCAATTATTTAGTTTGTAATTACGTAAATGTAAACATGGACGCATCTTCAGACTGCACACCCACGCTCTGCTTATCTGTGAACGGTTTAAATAGTAGCCTTCACATTAACCTGCATCCTGTCTTAAGTGTAGTGGGATAAAACATCGATCAAAACATAATAAAACACTTAAAACAAATGCTATTTGCAAATATAATTAGCTCAAATTCCATTAATAAAATATCTCTGTGGTAGGAAAAACAGGATTGTTCTTGGAACCAAAATGTTTTGACATTTACATATTTGGATAGCTCAATTTAAATTAGATTTTCATTTAATGTCTTGCCCAGTACTTTTCTTATACAGAAAGCAATAACGAACATGTAGCCTATTGTATGTGGTATAGTGACAATTGTTTTAAATTATATTGTGTAACTAAATAAAAACATCAAATGCTAGGCTACTATATCAGATGAGGAGAATTAAAGACAATGTTTTTCAATATAAAACAGATATATTGTTGTGTTACTTTGTGTCTGTGAGGAAGTATCAAATGAGGGTCTTGTTAGTCCAACCTAAAGAGATTTGCTCTTCCTTAAAACAATTTAAAGAAACAAGCCACTCAGTCCTGATTTCAGGGCAACTAAATGCGCACTGACAGAATCAATACCTTGCTCTTTAACCTCTTCAACATTGTGACGTACATTTCTTGTGCTTTCCTGCTTATGTGTCAGCAACAGTTAGAACAACTGTGTGTATGTGTACTTTGTGTAACCACTGGCCTCAGGCCCTTTCCTTTTATTCTGGGAAGCTTTTTAATTATTTGAAAAACAGGAAGTAGAAATCCCATAGCTAGAAGTAGTGGTGTCAAGTCATTTAAATCAGCGGCATACATTTATGTTCTTTCACATATATGTTACGTGGGGGTAAATACACACACACACACACACACA
The DNA here is from genome assembly GCA_018749465.1 of Paracanthobrama guichenoti. Classification (NCBI taxonomy): domain Eukaryota; kingdom Metazoa; phylum Chordata; class Actinopteri; order Cypriniformes; family Gobionidae; genus Paracanthobrama; species Paracanthobrama guichenoti. The sequence goes on from CM031943.1 coordinate 9,342,844, forward strand.
CACACACACACACACACACACACACACACACACACACACACACACACACACACACATCTATATCTCCAGGACTAGACAGGGACAAAATTTCAGGCCATCATGAAAAAAGATTTAAATCCTTAGGCTGGGGCAGTGCAAAATAATTAAAGGTTCTCTCTTGAACTACACCTTCACTTCCATTTTCCTTCTGTTCATTTTCCCTGATATCTCTGTCTCTCAATTGTGTGTATCCTTTTCCCACTATTTTTCTTGTACCTGTCATTTCTTCATCAGCAGGTCTACTGTTATGAACAGAACTTTCTCCACCTTGTTGCAAAACAACCACCTCATTGTATTTTTTAATAAGTTAAATTCAAAGTATTACATAGGACAATTGTTGTTGTTATTTTGGCTTGACAAAGCCAACATACTTATCTACTATTTTTAAGCTTATGATTATTCTTATGATCAAAAATTTAAACATGCTAGCAACATGCTAATTCATGTTAGTACTGTTAAAACCAAGCAGCAACCTCCCGTGGTCTCTCTAGAAGCCAACACGAAAGTGATTTAAACTGCAATTCATCAACTGGCCACTAGAGACAGGCTCCAAAAGGGAGTCAAATCTTTATCTCCCCCATGTTAAAATGCACTTTACAGCAGAAAAAAAAATATGTTTACAGCCTGGTACAAAAAGTGGTTTTAGTCTATATAGTTAATTTTGCCCTTCATGACAACTGTGAGGGGGGTGAATTTCTTTTATAACTCATCCGTTAAAATTATATTAAGCCTTAGGCTAAAGTTCTGCATAATTAAGGGTGTGGCCACTTTGAGTGACAGGTAGATTGCCACTGCTGTCACTACTAGCCGTTTGTCTTCTGTCTGTTAGTCCACCCATATCCCGCCTCTTTGCCCATTTTCAGTTATCCGGGCTACCAAGATGGTGACAGCCCACTTTAGGCTTCGAAAATGGTCTATGGTTAAAACATGCTAGCAACATGCCAATTCATGTCAATGTAACCCCTCCTGTTCGCACCACCCGCTCCAAGCAGGACTCAAACTCAGGTCCGCCGGTATGAGAGTCGGCCGATCTAACAAAGAGGCTGCAGCCGCTAGCGTCAGTCGCTAGAGCGTCTCTTGAGATCAGAGTGAGGTTTACTCACACAGCAACTACTAGCTGGCCTCCGTTACATCAGCAATATGCTAATTCATATTAGCAACCGGTTCAAATATGCTAGCAAAACATACTCATGCTAGCAATGTGCAAAAACATGTTAATTCATGCTAGCAATGTGCAAAAACATGTTAATTCATGCTAGCAATGTCTTTCGCTTTCTTTCTTTTTCCACTTCACTAAATTTAGCTTATAAAAATTTCAAAGCTTTGTCAACCAACATCAAAGTTTGTCCCAATGTTTTTAAGTTTTATCTTAAAATGACATAAATACCCAAGATTTAACAAAACATTTCAGATACATTAAAACATTTTTAAATCACCTATGTCAAAATTACCCAAATACAATAAAAACGACATCATGACAATATCTTTAGGTTCTGGGAACTAGCTAGTTTATTTCTTCAACAATGCATTGTACTATGGTAGTTAAGCAGCGAGTTACGTAGTTGTATGGGAAATGCATCCCTGTTCAGGGGTTCGAGTGCAGGTCAGTTTCATCTGTAAATAGGCTACTGTAGTTTTGTCTTCATTAACTTAGCTAAACATTAAACTGCTAGCAAATGTTAGCAGTAGCACCCCATTACTATAATCAAAATACTATATGCTAAAGAAACTATATTGTTGCAAATTTGTCGTTCAACCACGTTGGTTAATGATGTCACGCAGGTGGTGAAGTTATAACTTATTTTAATTAATCAGTTTGAAATCTAATTAATGCTCGAGCTAATTAATGCTTGATTGTTTACGAGACAACTTCAGTCAAAGTTGCTCTTCTATCAGCTTGAATCAGTCGGCCCATTCTCCTCTGACCTCTAGCATCAACAAGGCATTTTCGCCCACAGGACTGCCGCATACTGGATGTTTTTCCCTTTTCACACCATTCTTTGTAAACCCTAGAAATGGTTGTGCGTGAAAATCCCAGTAACTGAGCAGATTGTGAAATACTCAGACCGGCCCATCTTGCACCAACAACCATGCCACACTCAAAATTGTTTAAATCCCATTGTTTCCCATTCTGACATTCAGTTTGGAGTTCAGGAGATTGTCTTGACCAGGACCATACTCCTAAATGCATTGAAGCAACTGCCATGTGATTGGCTGATTAGATAATTGCATTAATGAGAAATCGAACCGGTCTTCCTAATAATCCTTTAGGTGAGTGTATATTTACAATAAAACAAAATATTATATAAAACCTTTCTGTTTCTTGTTTTCATTCAAAAAAAAAAAACTTTAATGAACAATAATAGCTATTATAAGAGTAAGCCTATGTAGCCTGTAAGAAGCTTTTACAATAGGAAATAAAGACAAGCAAACAATTTGGTAAAAAGTACAAAGGTAGCCTAGTACTTAAAATATCAGGTTATGAACTAACTTTGCCCTCAGCCAAAGCGGATCACATCTCATGATAACCACTACAGGGACATCAGAGCCAGCGGCAAATGTCACTTCTCCGGGTGTGTGTGTTCACTACTCATCACTCCTAATATGTGTGCACTAACTTGGATGGGTTAAATGCAGAGGACAAATTTGAGTATGAGTTACCATGCTTGGCCTTCACGTTACTTTCACTTTTTTTGAACTATTTTTATTAAAGCTGTAGTCTTTAACTTTCTTTAGGTTAAAAATGATCCAAAATAAATTTGAGCAAATACATAACCAAGTACATTAGTCCGATTCACAATAAGTGTGTAATATTGTGTTACAATTTGAGTGGTCCTGGTGGATTTCTGCACAAAATTCGAGCATGTCTTTGCGTCATTACGTCACGTTAGTATACATAAAAAAAAGAGTCTGGTGAGTAGTAGTATTGCATGTGAGGATGCTACAGGTGGCGGATCATTTATAGCCTTTTCTCACAGCAGCTGGAATAATACAATTTATCATTTTGATGACGGATTGTAATCCAGAAAGGTCCAACCGACAATCATCAGTAACAACTGGAGATTCCCCTGTAGTCAAAAGTAAAAGATTATACTGAATGGAAATTTAAATCTACAGGTAATGCTAATACACACTAAATACACGCAGTCACGCAATGCTGATGTTGTATTAACGTTTAGAGAAAAATATAAAAATAATAATAATCTGCACGTTTGGATGTGATGTTTTTCTCAGTTGGTTAGAACTAAAGTGGCAGACATGTTACTTACATGTTCAGATGACATTTTGGATCATACTGCAAGTATACGTGCAAGTTTTTGTCAAAGACTACGTTAGATTCAGATCTATGATCAAAACATAGGCTAGATGGAGTAGATTGAGTCCATCCACACCCCCAAAGCTTGCACATGCCATACCTCTTCGTGGGTTCGACATTTCGCTTTGCAACGTTAAGCAGTTTTTTCAGAATTAATATCCTGTTTAATGTTTGATGATCGTGTTATTTTGCATAAGCAATCTAATGTATATCACTTGTTTCTTCTTCTTTTTCTCCTGTGTTTTGATCAGGAGATTCTGTACTCAGAAGATGCATAATAACAACCCCTACCATATAACAGTGAAAACATGTCATAAATGAGGGAAAAGTCTGTCAATGGTGGAAAGAGGTAAGTAGATTTGAAGTAATTTCCAATGTACCAGAGTACACAAAAATTCACCAATATTTTCAAACAATGTACGTTTAGACCTTAAGACAGCAGGCCTGTGTAAAAATGATGTGAAGTACATAAAAAGTAGACTGAAAGTATATTTTCCTATTTTTAGTTTAAAAGAAGTAATAAACACACTCAAATAAACATTTTTGTAAGGGATACATGGACACCAAAAGACATTTGAATGGCTTGTGATGAATCTCATCAAAAATTAGAAAGAAATTCATATGAAAAAATATGAAGAGCTGGAAAATTCATATGAAGAGACAACTGTAAATTATATCTTTAGGCCTACTAAATTATGGAAAATGTAAAATTTCATGTATATTGTTGAAAGTCAAATATTTAGGGTTTGATCTTTCTACAGTTGTCTTTAATGTTCTCTTTGTGACAACAGTCTTATTTAGAATGATCATGAAGATTGTTCACTGTTAAGTGTTAATATTGAGGAATACATCCACAAATAAACCAAATTTGTGAATGAAGATAAGAGAATAAAAGACAATATAAACACTGACATTTTGATTGTATTTTGTATTTTAAGATTTAGAGACCTGGATGCCAGGGAATGCTTCACTTGAGCGATCATGAAGAAGATAAGAGCAGCACACCATCCAAGACAAAGCCTGAGGGCTCTGGGTGGTCATTGGGTGGTCCTCACTGCTTCCTGTCCTTAAATGTTATCACTGGTGAGTCAGGTGACTGGTGGTGACTGAATGTCTCTCAGGCTTATTTTGGGTAAGTGTGTATGTCTTGTACAAATGCGTGGGAAGTGATGTCTTGAGGCTGTGTGTGTTTGTTTTCAAGTTTCTTTAGGCTGTAATTAGATGCTCACCCTCTTAGCATGCTTTAACACCAGTACGGACAGAGCTTTAGGCGCCTTCCTAAACAAACAACCAGCAAGGCAGGAAAGAGAGAGAGGAAAATATGGAATCAAGGAAAGGTAGACCTTGTGAGTACAGTGTGGTAAATCTTTGTGTTTTAACAGGCAGGAAGGAAAACAGATTGCTGAGAGGAAAGAAAATAAGGGAAATCACGGTGTTTATCAAATTATTCTCAAAACACACAAATAATTTTTAATGAGTCAAAGAAAGAACTCTTTTCATGGCTTGCCAAGGAAACCACTCCCAGTTACAAGTCGAGATTGTATAAAACTTTAGGGTCTCTAAGATTTTTCTATGTTTTTGAAAAAAGTCTCTTATGCTCACGTATGCTTAAAAATTACCATAAAATATTACAGTTTAAAATAACTTAAATATATAATTTATTCCTGTGATGGCAAAGCTGAATTTTCAGCATAATTACTCGTCTTCAGTGTCACATGATCCTTCTGAAGTCATTCTAATATGCTGAGAATCATTTCGAAAACAGCTAGCTTTGCAGCTTAAATGGGCCCTATTATACCCCTTTTCATAAGATGTAAAATAAGTCTCTGATGTCCCTAAAGTGTGCATGTGAAGTTTTAGCTCAAAATACCCCACAGATAATTTTTTATAGCATGTTAAAATTGCCACTTTTTGGGGGTGAGCAAAAATGTGCCGTTTTTGTGTGTGTCCCTTTAAATGCAAATGAGCTGGTGTTCCCGGCCCCCTTTCAAGAAGAGTTTATGCTCCAGTGTCAGGACAATCTCACGCACTGAACATGTCAAAAACTGTTAGTAGCAGTGTTAAGTTCGAACCAGAGTCGGACAATAATGACTACAGAGCAAGAGAATATATGCTGCATGGAGATAGAACAGTATATAGTTTAGTTTAATTACGGTTATAACTTATGTTGTCATCTTGCTTTTATCCACTATTGGTACAAGCCTGTTGTAGCGTACCCTGTCCAAATGATGCCCAAAACTTTACTGGTGAATTTTATGAAGTTTATTGTATACCACATAAAAGCGTCCGTTTTCAATCCAGAAAATCACCGTAAGAGCTGAATACACAGCTTGTACAAAATGTTGTTTACGAGACAACTCATCTATGCTAATAAGGCAGAGTCTGTGAAGTAGTGAAAATAACAACTTTTTGATAGCATGGCAACAACATTACTTTACATTATGTAAATTTTAGGGTTTGTGATGTCACCAACCCAGGAAGAAGCTTGTTGTAGTCCCTACCAGCCATTTGTTGTAGACCTTAAAAAGCAATTTCTGTAAAGGAAAATATCTCCCTTTGCACTGAACTTTGTAACTTTGCAGATGTTGTTTATGCTCAAACAGCAACATTACACACTAACTAAAGTTAAAGAAGTGAAATCATAATCAAGGACCCCTTTAATATATTTTTGTAGAAACTGATACATTTATTCAGTATTCTTTGAAGAATAGAAAGCTGAAAAGAACAGTATTTATTTGAAATAGAAATCTTTTGTAAAATTATAAATGTATTCACTGTCACTTTTGATAATGTGTCCATTTCAATTAACTGACCCCAAAGTTTTGAACGGTAGTGTGTAAATAAAACAAATGGCACACTCACTGTTGCTTCCAAATATACCTTCAAATATTAATTTTACTGCTAACGTGAAATGTATGAAGACATATTCCTGTGAAATATTCCTTGTCTTTCCTCTCTGGATTTCCTTCCATGCTTCATCTGTCACAGGTAATCTACATAAATTTCCTGTAATGAGTGAGTGACAGGAGAAAAAACATTCCCTAAAGAATCTGTCTATCAGTGGCATAATTTCCTGTCCTGCAAATGGGGAAGCACAGCTCACATTTAATCAAGATCATGTCGTATTGTGCAGTTGTGTTTATCAGTCATATTGATCATAAATTGAATCATAATTGCAGTATTTGCTGTGGTTCAAATTACCCAAAAGTGGACACCACACACACATATCCATGATCATCTTGAAGAGGAAGTCCGGGGTCTTCAAGCAATCAATGACTGGATGGTTGAACAGGTGGGACGGTGTCTCATTTGAAAGTGTGAGGATGTGACAGTGTGGTGAAGGTCAGTGCTGATGGTCACACCTGTTTAGACTCTATAGTTTAATCATTCTAATGACTGATGAAATACACCACCTACTCATTAATGATAGCATTTTTAAATAGAATATCTGAATGAAAGAGAACAACAGCTGTGTCCCAATTCAGAGGCTGCATCCTTCAAAGGCCACAAAGGTCAGACCGAGCATTGTTAAATGCGATGGTCTAGCCTACGGAGGATTGTTCTTGTCGCCTAGCAACCGTGACAGCTGCCGTTGATGAGTGACAGTAACATTTATACTAGACTTTTTTGAAAGTTATATTAAACTGTTATGAAAACAAAACAGGGTTGACAAACTAAATATGTTCACCATGGTCCATTTCTGTATATAACAAAGAGTATAAACTATATATAATTGTATATTAATGTATATTAATATTTGAACAGCTTAAATGTGCTGTATGTAATTTTTGACTGTACTAAAGCATAAAAATACTGTAATATGTTTGCAGAGATTTAGGAGACATGCTAAGTTCACATACATGTTTCTCTGAAAAACAATGCTACAGCCAGTTATTCTATATTGAAATGTGCGTTCCGTGTCGGAATGTCTGTTTTTGTTTTGGTCTGTGTGATCCCGCCCACTGCCAATTTACCCAATAATATTTCACCACTTGGAGGATAACACAGCATATTGAAACAATAGAAGCCAGCAAATAAACTGGGAATTCAGATTCGCAGATTCTACCCGACCTAAAAAGCATCGGCATCCGTCTAAAATTCTCTATGAACAAGAGAGCATATTAAAAATCAACTCATCAACTGATAATGTGTAAGTCTCCTCGCCTTCCATTGTCAATTGCACTCCCACCTGTTACATGTCCTCAATATGGCAACAACTCTCTCTAATATTTTGAATTTGAACTGCAGTACCTATTTCAGCCGCTAGCTGTCAATATTTGGGGAGACCGGGTATGGTTGTAACACTTTTTTCTTCAGCACCTAAGGCCCCGTCCACATGGAGACGTAAAAAATTTTTTTTATCGTATTAGAGTTTCATCCAGACGGATCTGGCGTTTTAGGAGCCTGAAACTGGTATTTTTTTAATCCGGGTCCCAGAGTGGATAAATCTGAAACCGACACCCTTGCGTTTTCGTGTGTACAGCCAATCTCAATATTTTGTGAAATGGTGATGTTATCACACCACGTCCGGCACATTAAAGACTAGAAGGCGATACAACTATGAGTGCTGGGCATGCGCACATCAATATTGCGTCATTTAATTACTGTATTTGCATTATTGTAAGGGTAGGTTTAGGGTTGGGGTAGGTGTAGGCATTAATAAAACACAATCTGTTAAGTAGCAAATTTATTTATTGTTATTTTATTGTGAGATTTTGCCTCACATCCTACCATTGCTGTACCCCTTCAAGCCACAAGTCGTCTTCTCTTCATTTTTAGTGTATTTCTGTGGCAGAATTACAGCGCCACATACTGGTCTGACATGTATACTACATCGTTTTGAGTCTGTTTCAGCGGTTTCGTGTGTACGCAGACATTTCCTGAGATGAGGGGAAAAAAAGATTGGATAGGGAAATCTCTGGCTTCATGTGGATGTGGCCTAAAACTACTTTTTTATTATTTTTTAGCTACACGTCTGAAACTTTTTGGCAAAGTACCCACATTTGTCTACTACAAATGGCAACAATTTAAATTTCTTCAACTATATCACACACTTCGGGCAAGTTGTAACAGGTAGACAAAATGCACACAAACTAAGGGTACTCCGAGTGATATACCACAACAACAGTTTTATTTTAAATGAATGGCTGCAGCAATAAAATGTGTGAATATGGGGAGTGCATGTGCATATTGTGTGTGTTTGTGCATGTCTGTACGTGCAAATTCATATGTGTGTGTGTGTGTGTGTGTGTGTGTGTGTGTGTGTGTGTGTGTTTGTATGTGAGAGCAAATTAACATAAACATAAGCATTCTGTAGAATTATTAAAATCACAAAAATGTTCTTAGTTGTATGTAAGTGGATAGTTGTTTCAAAACACGTGTTACAACCTACCCCGCCACTGTCACTCATTGTTTAGCTAGCTGTATTAGCATGGTGCTTTGAAATTAGCAGGAGGTTGATACACCATTCTTTACTAGAGAAACTACACTTTGACCTGATGTAACTCATACAACATTATCTACAACGGTAGAAGTACTAAACAAAATATTATCTTGTTTTTTTTTTTTTACTTTCTTACATCAGAATTAGATTTTCTGCTATAGCTTCAGGAGAGATAGCAACACAGAATGGAAAACCTCCATGTGGGATCATAAAGGAAGCCAGAGGAAAATGAAACATGACTCCTATCTTATCTGTGATTCGTGGAATTTAGTTACAACTCTCCCCGTGTTACAACTATATATGGTGTCCCCTACATACTGCACCTTTAAAGGTTTTTATTTTTATTTTTACATTTGTATCATTAGATATTTTAAATATTGTATATTAGATAGCTGAAACCTTATATTATGTTTCTCTAAAAAAAAAAAAAAAATCCTGTCGTCACTGGCGCGCAATGAATTCTGGGGTAGGCAAGGCCACGATGGATCCACCTGTTGTATCCTTAATTTCACAGGAAACAAAGGACACATTTGGAGGCCGCATTTGAAGAAGCCTTCGCAATCTGCCTTCAAATGCGGCCTTCGAAAAATTAGGTCTCTGAATTGGGACGCAGCTAACGACTGACCAAGCAACAAGAGAAACACAAGGGCCGAGGTAACAAGATAACGAGATACACCTGGGGAAGACAATCAAGGAGAACTGCCTACAAAATGTTACATGGGACAGAAAACAGGAAGTAGGCCTATCACAAAAGTCCAAGGACAAACACAGAGAACATATGACACGTTTACACCTGGTTTTGAACATGGTATCAAGGTAGAACCATGAATCTTTGGAGTATGTAAATACCAATAAGTTGGATATAAAATATATTGGTAATCATACAGTACAGTGATATATATCAAATTACTATTGTATTAACATCTGAAACCATGACTGTAGCATGGTAGGCTACTTATTTGGTTTTTTGCAATTCATTATTGTAATTATTATTAATAATTGCAAATATGGTGTTAGAAATAATGTAAGTAAATTATGTTAATTATAAGAATGAACATGCTTGTTTTTTTAATGGTTGTTTATTTTTACCATTTATATTATTTCCTCATGTTAATATTTTGCTTTTTAATTTGGGTCAACCTCAACTTCCTCGATAATTTAGCAATAAAAATAGATGCACCTGTTAAATACGAGAGTATTCAGAAGCCTTTAATCATCATCTCCGCTCTCTTATATGAGATACAGCAAGAAAAATATGATGTGATGTAGTTTACAGAGAATAATATCGTGGCTTACGGCTGTAGTGACGCACACCAACAGTGTTCAACAATGAGCCAATCTTACACCTTTAAACTCCTGAGACTTCACTGCAGGAGCTGTGATCACGATGGCAGGCACATCCAGATAAAGTTTACACCCTGAGGAGGCAGAGCTGGCTGATGTGACCTCATCTTAAAAGGGCCAAGCTGACAGAGATGGCAGGAACGCCTCCTGTGACTGGCTCAGTGCTTCCTCTTCACGGTTTTGAAATGACAAGACTTTAAAGAGCACTAAAGCGAGACACAGTGCTGAATACAGGTTCAGGTTTTCTTCCCCTGTCAACAGACCTGATGTAACTGCAATAGTCTACTATAGGATATAAAATAAATAATCGCAAAATCGCGTTCTGTGTTGTCATCCCCTTTTGCCTGTCACTCAGAAGTTAAAAAGTCAGATTGGACAAATAATGAAACTAAAGCACTTCTCCGCTCCAGTTGGATGAAGAAAAGAGCTCAGCGTTTTAAGGTCATTTCCAATGAGTTACATCACAGTTTACTGGTATTTTGGTTCTGATGTGTGAATGGTATATCTTACCGGTAAAAAGACAGAACACCATTGCTTGTGTGAACAGCACATTTGTGTATTTACCGGCAGTGTTGGGAAATGTTACGTTTAGAAGTAATGCATTACAATATTGCATTACTCCCTTAAAAAGTAACTAATTTTGTTACTTAGTTACCTTTTAAGAAAAGTAATGTGTTATGTTACTTTTGCATTACTTTTTCTCACCTGGGCTGGGCTTGTTTGCCTTTTTGTTTAGTTTTTTTTTATAACAAAAAAGTTCTATTTTTGGGTAAATGTAAAGACTCTTTCACACCAAAATGTAAATAATACGCCTCAGGCTGAAGGAAATGCAAATACACGCATGTACAGTAGAGGACGCCGCTCAAACCTTTCAGCTGTGCTGCTGTTCTGGATAACAAAAGAATAGGATGCAGGAGAAGAAAGTGTAGAACTTATTTCAATAAAAACTAAAAACATCAAGTATATTGGTCAATAAAGTGAGATTAAATGCATACTTTTATTTCTTTAACATATTTAATTACTGGAGGTTTGCATAGTATTCTGATTTTGCGTTTGACAGATTTGATCATTTTGAGAATACTGAATCTTTTTTGTGTAAGTAAGATTACTGAACGCCTGCTCATATTTAGTCGAGAACTACAATAACCATCATGTTTTCACACGGCGTCTCTGCACTTACGATTTCTCTCAACACTGGGACAAGAGAGCTGTCAGTCAATAAATGGGAAAACATTGTTACTTATTTGAAAAAGTAATAAATAAAAAATAAATACACATATCTTGTTGTGAATTTAAAAGTAATGTGTTATTTTACAAGTAACTTAAAAAAGTAATCTGATTACGTAACTCAAGTTACTTGTAATGCGTTATCCTCAACACTGTTTAACGGAAAAAGTCATTGTGGTCATTTTATGGTAATTTACCAGGATTGCCGCGTGATAATATGTGATCACAATGATGATAGTCCACCCAAATATGAAAATTCTTCATCACAAGAAGATATTTGTTCCAAACCTATATGACTTACTTTCTTCTGTGGAACAAAAAAGAAGATATTTGTATAGGCTACATGTCTCTGTGTTTTTCTCCATACGGTGTAAGTCAATGGTCACCAACTCTTGGCTACTACCAACATTCTTCAACATTGTCTTCTTTTGTGTCCTGCAGATGAAAGAGTCATACAGGTTTAGAACATGAGGGTGAGTAAAAGATGACAGAATTTTGGGGTGAACAATCCCTTTAATAAATAAAAGTGTCATTCAAGACATGTCACTTAAATTGGCAAATAATTATAAAAATTGAAAATGAATTTTTTCAGATTTACTTAACCATTGAAAATCACTTTATCATTTTACTGATTATTTATGAAATAATTATATCATGAGAGGTCCTGTGGACACTTTTTTTTTGCCCATAGAATAACTGTTTTAGCTGAGCCAAGTACATAATGCATTTCACATATACCTTTAGCACCCCCATACATCATCCAAATATACAGATTGGTAATTAAGTTTTTTTTTTTACCTAATCAAAATGCTGCTGGATGCCAATTTGATCATTTTTCATCAGATTTTTTAAAAGTGAGAAATGCTGCGACCACACAGCATGCCCTGAGGAATTTTGAAAACTTGAATTAAGAGTTCAGTCATTTTGCTCTAACTTGCAAGCTTTTAATGATCCCTCAGCGCTTTGTTTTTGTGATAATATTGTCACGCCTTTGCGTTATCTTCATTTGTGGGTTTTACAAAACACACACGTTTATGGTTTGGGGTCGGTGAGATTTTTTAAAGTGTTTGAAAAAAATCTCATACTTACCAAGGCAAGTATGTACTCCATCAGAATACAATAATTATGTGAAATATTACTACAATTTAAAATAACTTTTTCAATTTAATATATTTTAAAAATGTAAATTAGATTGCATAAGCTGAATTCTCCATTACTCCAGTTTTCAGTGTCACGTGATCCTTCAGAAATCATTCTAATATGCTGATTTGCTTTAAGAAACTTTTATTATTTTAGCAGCTTAATATTTTTGTGGAAACCAGGATACTTTTTTTTTCTGGATTCTTGAAGATTAAATTCAAAAGAACAGTATTAATTTGAAATATAAATCTTTTGTATAAATGTAAGTATAACAGTCACTTTTGCTGAATAAAATAATAAAAACCTCAAACTTTTGAAGTGTGTGTTTGCCTATATATATACCTATATTAATATTTTAGATTATCTCAATTACAGATTATTTCAATTACATTTTTAACCTTACAAGACAGAAAAGTTTAATCAGTCCAAAGGGAAAATACATTTCGACAGCTCCTTGAAGTGAAATATTGAGTCATCACAGATCAGTATAGAGAACAGTGCAGCCACTTCAGCACTCACATCACCATCATCATCATCTGCTAAGTAAACTGATTGCGGGATTTTCAGATCAGACTGCATCTTATGTGCATCATTGTTAGATACAGTGTGAATGTATTGTGAGATTGGCAGCCTTACAATTAGTTGTGACAGACTTAACAGCTCTGTGGTGTTTATGGGGGACAGCCATGATATGGACTCATGGATGGATCACACGTTCTCTCACTCTCTTTCATGGTTTAGACAGACTGAAAGAATAGAAGCTTCTAGCTGCTAAAGTAACGTGTGACGTCTGTAACTTGAATTGAATGCATTCTAAACTACCCAATTAAACTTTCTGCTCTATTTGGGTACTGTTGATTTTAAATTGGCTGATTTGCGTAATATAATTGCTGTATGTCTAATGCCAGTCTGTGATTTAAAGTGCAGAGGCACTTTCGTTCTCGCTCAAGACTCACGGCACCTAAACCTTTAAATGCCATTGCAGCTTTTTTCTCTTGCTGTGAACACTATAAGCCTTTCAAATCTCTTTGAGTTGATGTTGTAGTGTATCCTCATATGTCTCAGTATATCCCAAAGTTAAACATTTCTTTTAAATGTAAATATCCATAATAGTATGTTAAATGAAATTAAAATCCAATATATATATATATATATATATATATTGTTGATGCTAGAGGTCAGAGGAGAATGGGCCGACTGATTCAAGCTGATAGAAGAGCAACTTTGACTGAAATAACCACTCGTTACAACCGAGGTATGCAGCAAAGCATTTGTGAAGCCACAACACGCACAACCTTGAGGCGGATGGGCTACAACAGCAGAAGACCCCACCGGGTACCACTCATCTCCACTACAAATAGGAAAAAGAGGCTACAATTTGCACGAGCTCACCAAAATTGGACAGTTGAAGACTGGAAAAATGTTGCCTGGTCTGATGAGTCTCGATTTCTGTTCAGACATTCAGATGGTAGAGTCAGAATTTGGCGTAAACAGAATGAGAACATGGATCCATCATGCCTTGTTACCACTGTGCAGGCTGGTGGTGGTGGTGTAATGGTGTGGGGGATGTTTTTTTGGCACACTTTAGGCCTCTTAGTGCCAAATGGGCATTGTTTAAATGCCACGGCCTACTTGAGCATTGTTTCTGACCATGTCCATCCCTTTATAATCACCATGTACCCATTCTCTGATAGCTACTTCCAGCAGGATAATGCACCATGTCACAAAGCTCGAATCATTTCAAATTGGTTTCTTGTACATGACAATGAGTTCACTGTACTAAAATGGCCCCCACAGTCACCAGATCTCAACCCAATAGAGCATCTTTGGGATGTGGTGGAACGGGAGCTTCGTGCCCTGGATGTGCATCCCACAAATCTCCATCAACTGCAAGATGCTATCCTATCAATATGGGCCAACATTTCTAAAGAATGCTTTCAGCACCTTGTTGAATCAATGCCACGTAGAATTAAGGCAGTTCTGAAGGCGAAAGGGGGTCAAACACAGTATTAGTATGGTGTTCCTAATAATCCTTTAGGTGAGTATACGTCCTTAATATATCAACTTTAAATGTTTAAACATCTAACAAAGTATAGACGCTAAAAAATATTTCTGTACATTTCAAGTAAGCCTACAGTTTACCTTCATTTTATTTAACATAATTTAACTATATTATTTAATACTTTAATTAATTGTATTGTTTAATTGTATTATAATTTTAATAAGTCTAATTAATTAAACAATTTAGAACTACATGAACACAACAATTCAATATATGATCTATTTACAGTTACTCATTTTAAATAATTCACTGTTAAGCTGCTCATTTTATATATAATTGATTTGATTGCTCTAAACAACTGTATTTATTCATATTTAATCTGCCATAAAGTACATACTGTGTGGAACTTGTGTCATATAAACAATGATTTGATTGCAGAGGTGAAAAATACATCTGATAGCAATATATTTAAAGAGATTTTGTTGAGCCAATGTAGTTACTTTTTGTAGCTTGTATAGCTATTTCTTTAAAAGGATAACTTGTTATCAGTAGCCTGTGTAACTAGCTTTCAATGCTGCTCAAACCTCACAGTTACACAACACTGACAGTTTGATGCTGGAAGGCAGAATTAGGAGCAGGTACACACACACAAACACACACACGTCTGGTTCACTATCTTTGTGGGGGACTCTCCATAGATGTAATGGTTTTACTGTACAAACTGTATATTCTATCCCCTTACACTAACCCTACCCCTAAACCTACCCATCACACAAAACATTCTGCATGTTTACATTTTCAAAAAAAACTCATTCTATGATTTATAAGCTTGTTTCCTCATGGGAACATCAATTTAGGTCCCCACGGTGATACGAGTCCCCATTAGTCTGTGTGCATTCAGATTGAAGTCCCCACCTGGATAGAAAAACATGAACACACACACACACACACACACACGTTACATCACATGGGATCTGTCAGACTTGCAGCAGTGCATGCACATATACTTGCATACAGACAGTATACACATTTTAAAAAATGCACCTATAATAAAGCATACTGCCAAATAATTCTTAGACAAGAACAAAACATGTCTGGCCTGCATAAAGTTCAGATCAGAACCCCACTGAAGACCTCTGGAATGAAATACAAACTGCAAGTCAGGAGCAATCACCTAACATCAGCGCTTGAACTCACTGATGCTTGCGCGTGAGTACAAATGGGAGCAAATCTCTTCATCCAACATCCAAAATTCAACATCCAAACCTTCCCAGAAGAATGGAAGATATAAAAGCAGCAAAGGGAGGTCCAGTTTATCTATTAACAGCAGGGGCGCCTGAAGATAACCAGAGGTATAAGGATGAAAAGAAAATGCCATTGAAATTCTAAACTTTCCTGGTTGAAATGTGATGAGTTTACAGGTATGATAGCAACACCATAAATTAAACATAAAGTAGTCATAATTAATCAGTAGTAGATCAAAGCAATTGCTTACCATTTTTGTGAGATATTGCAAACTGCTTTGAAAGGACAAGCATGTAGAACGCGCAACAGCATCGCGTTTTTACTTTGAAACAAGCAGTACTCATTTATTTAATAAAAAATTTAAAAAAACATTTGACGTTTATCATGTTAAGCCATATTAAGTGATTCCTGTTTTTCCATCAACAAATTAAGACTTTAAAGCAGCAATGGAAGACAGTCTTCAGATAACTATAGAAAGCTGTCCAGTTCAAGCTTTACCGAAAAATACGATTGTGAGTCCTGAAAATGTACAGGTGTGTGTTTGTTTATAGAATGCATTTGTCACTGCTGTAAACTCCCATATATAAAGAGAATTATTTGAAAATAGTATAGCTATAGTAGCCCCCTGGGCTTCAGTGCCTTAATGCGCCCCTGATTAAAACCCATAGTTTTTACATTTAAATGTCCTCAAGTACATATAGGTGTAGTGTTTGGGTGTACTGTGCACATACCTTTGACCATGTAGTGCATTTAGTTATAAATACACACACAAATACTAAAATTAGCCACATTCATATCCCTTGGGCAAAATGTCACCATCAATCTACATAGAGACTGTGCTGATGAAGATGAAATCATTGATAATAAATGAGAGAGCCAGGACTGCAGAAATCACAGACAGCCATTATTTTTAAGATGATGAAAATAAACACTCCAAAGTTTACAGAATCGCTTCAGGGATGTGTCTGAATACTGCTGTATTTTCTTCGAGTATTTTTAGGGTGTGTTCACATTAGTAGTTCAGTTATCTTGGTTCTTTTGGTCAGGACCAAAAAAGAGAAATATACAGTTCTGGTTTTCTTAGCGTTCACATTGTCATTATTAACACTGAACCTAATTTGAACAAACTGCTTTTATGACATATTTTGTGACAGAACTTGTCAAACTTGTTGACAGAACTTGTTTGCTGTGTGCTGGGCTAAATGTGTTCATTGTACACTATATTGCCAAAAGTTTTGGGATGCCTGCCTTTACATGAACATGAACTTTAATGACATCCCATTCTTAATCCGTAGGGTTTGATATGGAGTTGTCCTACCCTTTGCTGCTATAACAGCTTCAACTCTTCTGGGAAGGCTCACACTGGGAGTGTGTTTATGGGAATTTTTGACCATTCTTCTAGAAGCGCATTTGTGAGGTCAGGCACTGATGTTGGAAAAGAAGGCCTAGCTCGCAGTCTCCGCTCTAATTCATCCCAAAGGTGTTCTGTTGGGTTGATGTCAGGACTCTGTGCAGGCCAGTCAAGTTCCTCCACACCAGACTCACTCATCCATGTCTTTATGGACCTTGCTTTATGCACTGGTGTGCAGACATTGTTGGTACAAAAATTGTTCATAATGTCTTGGTATGCTGAAGCATTAAGAGTTCCTTTCACTGGAACTAAGGGGCCAAGCCCAACCCCTGAAAAACAACCCCACACCATAATCCCCCCTCCACCAAACTTTACACATGGCACAAGTACCGTTCTCCTGGCAACCACCAAACCCAGACTCATCCATCGGATTGCCTGACAGAGAAGCGTGATTGGTCACTCCAGAGAACACGTCTCCACTGCTCTAGAGACCAGTGGCGGTGTGCTTTACACCACTGCATCTGATACTTTGCATTGCACTTGGTGATGTAATTCTTGGATGGAGGACCACTTCATGGCTGAGTTGCTGTTGTTCCCAATTGCTTCCACTTTGTTATAATACCATTAACAGTTGACCGTGGAATATTTAGTAGTGAGGAAATTTCACAAATGGACTTATTGCACAGGTAGTACCACACTTGAATTCACTGAGCTCCTGAGAGCGATCCATTCTTCACAAATGTTTGTAGAAGCGCCTGTATGCCTAAGCGCTTGATTTTATACACTTATGACCATGGAAGTGGGTTGAACGCCTGAATTCAATGATTTGGAGGGGTGTCCCAATACTTGTATAAACATAGTTTCTGAAAACATTATAACAGGGGCGTCCAAACCTGGTTTAGTTCCAACTTGCCTCAACAAAACTGCCTGAAAGTTTCTAGTATGTCTAGTAAGACCTGGTTCAGGTGTGTTTAATTGGGGTTGGAGCTATACTTTGCAGGACAGTGGCCCTCCAGGAGCAGGACTGGACACCCCTGCATTATATCATACTGAGATACTGTCAACCCTTCACAACTTTGGCAGTGAAGATGCAGTTATTTATATGTTCATATATTTGCATGATGTAAGTGTGACAAAAACAGATGCAGAAAAATCCCTACTGCATTTTCATGGCTGATTGTATCAGGGCCTAAGGAAGATTTTTCTCCCCCAAAATGACCTAGTCGGTGGATGGAGCGCAACAGAATGGAACAGAATGTACATCTCAAGAAGTGGGCACGTCTTAAATGCAGTGCTTTCGATGTAGCCAAACACAACAGTTTGGTTTCTATGTGATCATGTTATCAGGTACCCACATTCAATCTGTTAGAATCAATTGTGCACAGGCTCCACAAGTCACTTGAAAGCTTCTGGCTGATTAGAAGTGAGCATAAGAGAGAATGTGGGTACAAAGAGCAAGAGCAGAGGGTACAAAATGAAATGTAGTTGTTTATTATAAATTCTATTGACAAATCTGAGGTCATGTCCTCTCTGAGATATAATGCTCTTATGCTATTGATTGCTGAATGTACATTTAACATATAGATTGCAATGCCAAGATAGTGGAACTAGTATACACAAGACACCAATCATGTCTATATTGCAGAAAACATTCATATTTACAGAACTCATGGAAAAATATGTACCTGTATAAATGTGTGTAAAAAACAAATTAGGACAGGGAAGTATATATAACATCATACACTATAATACACCATAGTGTATTTTTGTAAGCTAATGAAATATAAAAAATATACATAAATTTGAACATTTTACACTCACCTAAAGAATTATTAGGAACACCTGTTCAATTTCTCATTAATGCAATTATCTAATCAACCAATCACGTGGCAGTTGCTTCAATGCATTTAGGGGTGTGGTCCTGGTCAAGACAATCTCCTGAACTCCAAACTGAATGTCAGAATGGGAAAGAAAGGTGATTTAAGCAATTTTGAGCGTGGCATGGTTGTTGGTGCCAGACGGGCTGGTCTGAGTATTTCACAGTCTGCTCAGTTACTAGGATTTTCACACACAACCATTTCTAGGGTTTACAAAGAATGGTGTGAAAAGGGAAAAACATCCAGTATGCGGCAGTCCTGTGGGCGAAAATGCCTTGTTGATGCTAGAGATCAGAGGAGAATGGGCCGACTGATTCAAGCTGGTAGAAGAGCAACTTTGACTGAAATAACCACTCGTTACAACCGAGGTATGCAGCAAAGCATTTGTGAAGCCACAACACGCACAACCTTGAGGCGGATGGGCTACAACAGCAGAAGACCCCACCGGGTACCACTCATCTCCACTACAAATAGGAAAAAGAGGCTACAATTTGCACAAGCTCACCAAAATTGGACAGTTGAAGACTGGAAAAATGTTGCCTGGTCTGATGAGTCTCAATTTCTGTTGAGACATTCAGATGGTAGAGTCAGAATTTGGCGTAAACAGAATGAGAACATGGATCCATCATGCATTGTTACCACTGTGCAGGCTGGTGGTGGTGGTGTAATGGTGTGGGGGATGTTTTCTTGGCACACTTTAGGCCCCTTAGTGCCAATTGGGCATCGTTTAAATGCCATGGCCTACCTGAGCATTGTTTCTGACCATGTCCATCCCTTTATGACCACCATGTACCCATTCTCTGATGGCTACTTCCAGCAGGATAATGCACCATGTCACAAAGCATGAATCATTTCAAATTGGTGATCTCAACCCAATAGAGCATCTTTGGGATGTGGTGGAACGGGAGCTTCGTGCCCTGGATGTGCATCCCACAAATCTCCATCAACTGCAAGATGCTATCCTATCAATATGGGCCAACATTTCTAAAGAATGCTTTCAGCATCTTGTTGAATCAATGCCAGGTAGAATTAAGGCAGTTCTGAAGGCGAAAGGGGGTCAAACACAGTGTTAGTATGGTGTTCCTAATAATCCTTTAGGTGAGTGTATATCTGTTTTTTGATGGTCTCCCTCCATCATACCTGTCAAATTGATTTTCAGTTACTGTAGCTTCTTATGCAACTGCTGCTATAATATTTCCAAGTCAATAAAATATTGAGCATTTTCACCAGAGGGCATTCCTCTTCACAGAATATTTTCAAGACATCGTGACAGACATTATACAGTGCTGTGCAGGAAAGTTTTGAGAATTTTTTCAACATTTTATTGTCTCATTAGGTTGAAGGTGCAGTCACTGTAATATCTACATACACTACTAGTAAAAGTAGTCTCTGCTCATTCCAAGGCTACATTTATTTGATCAATAATACAGTAAAGCAATAATGTGAAATGTGACCCTGGTCATAAGAGTCAATTTTTTTAAATTGAGATTTATAAATAATAAATAAACTTTCCATTGATGTATGGTTTGTTAAGATGGGACAATATTTGGCCGAGATACAACTATTTGAACATCTGGAATCAAAAAGCAAAAAGTCCTTAGCAATGCATATTACTAATAATAATACATTTTTTATATATTTACGGTAGGACATTTACAAAATATCATCATGGAACATGATCTCTACTTAATATCCTAATGATTTTTGGCATAAAATAAAAATCGATAATTTTGACCCATACAATGTGTTGGCTATTGCCACAAATATACCCATGCAACTTGTGACAAATATTATCACAATTTCAAAAAACTGATTTCTATTATAATATATTTTAAAATGTAATTTATTTCTGTGATGCAAAGCTGAATTTTCAGTGTCGTTCCTCCCGGCTTCAGTGTCACATGATCCTTCAGAAATCATTCTAATATGATGATTTGGTGCTCAAGAAACATTTCTTATTATTATTATCAGTGTTGAATACAGTTGCGATGCTTACCTTTTTTTTTTAAGATTCTTTGATGAATATAAAGTAAAAAACAAAAGAATTTTTGTGACTATACATTTCTTTACTGCCACTTTTAATGAATTGAATGCGTTGTTTCTGAACAAAATTATTTCTTTCCTACTGACCCCAAACCTTTGAACGGTGTAGAATCTAAGTTTCTGCTCTGACTTCGGTAAGATAACACTAAGAAGAGGGTGATGACTTGAGATGCAGATGGTTTCCACATTTAGTAGAGAAGGTGAGAAGCTGTGAGTGTGTTCACAGAAAGACGTTTACACAACGTTTCTACACCAGAGATTGTAGGTGTGAGAGCATATGTATGTATGTCTCGGTTTCACTAAAATGATCATTTTAATTACTGCTCTGCTAGACGTAGGAGCCGCATTTAATGACGTTTGGTTTATTTTAAGACACTGCTCTAGGCAAAACCTTATACATTCTGCATTGAACCACTTTATTCCTTCACAATATGGATTTCTTACATGGTACTTAAGTTGTAAATGGCAAGATATTTATTACATACTATTAGTACATTTACAGAAGATCTAAACATTGCTAAGATAGTTACATCTACTCCAAATGGAATATGAAATGCATAGTGTTTAATCGCTATGCAGTCAAACAATTAATGTGGTGTTTAAAAAGATGCTCAATGCTCACACATGACTGTCCCATTCCCACTTGAGGATATTCTGCAAAATAATTGTTTGCCATTTTTTCCTCAAACCTTGAAAGCTATTTTTTAAAACATAAAACATTGAAAATTCAGTCGTCATTTACTCACCATCATGTTGGGGTGGGCCAAACCGGTATGACTTTGTTTTTTCTGTGGAACACAAAATTCTGAAAAGTGAATTTTTGGTCCATATAATGAAAATCAGTTAGGTTAGGGTTTGGACTCCACTGACTTTCATTATGGACAAAAACAGTTTAAAATATCATATTTTGTGCTCCGCAAAAGAAAGCCAGTCCACAGGTTTGGAACGAAGGGTTTATAGAAGCACAAAGCACAACATATCTGTGAGCAAATGTCCACAGCGGTGCATCAGGTCTGCTATGTATCCAGTGCAATCGCCTCGGTCATTCCTAAGTGGTAAGGCAAGCTCATTGACTCACACGTGCGAGATTGAGTCCACCACATCGACAGATTCAGATTCTCAGCGTCCTCCCCACAAGAGTTGGTTGAGTTGTCAGCGGCGCCTCCTGGAGATTTGTCTTGATTCTGCAGGCTGAATATTTTTGGGAGGGAGGCCAGAGCCAGCGCTGAGGCTGGGGACGGGCCACAGAGGCGCAAACGCAAAGCCTTGGCTGAGCGGTGGAGGTCACCAATAAAGCAGTAGCAAAAGGGGTTGAGAGAAGAGTTGGTGAGGCCTAACCATTGTGCAAAGGGCCTGGTCTGTAGGAGCCAGTCCGGTGGATGGCGCAGCTCGCGGTCCAGCCAAATATCAGTCACATACATAGGCAACCATGACAGAGCAAAGAGCAGCACCAAAGCTGCGACCATACGTGCGATCTGCCTGCGGCCCTGCAACCTCGTTTCATGAAGCGCCTGTGAACGGGGGTCCAGCTCTGTGAACCGACCCTCGGTGCCAGTGCTGCGCAGCCGGCGACATGTGAGGAAGGCTAGGGTGAGATTAAACGCAACAGGTAGGCAGTAGAGTGCGCTGAACAGCAGGACGTTGTAGGCCTGTCGCAAGAGTGGCTGAGGCCACACCTCTCCACAGACAGGCAGCACGATGGCCAGCCCTTCAATCAAAGCTACTTCATCACGCCTGGTAACTATTGCAACTGGCATGCAGATCACTGAGGAGATAAGCCACACGATTGTGACAGAGGCGAGAATGCGTCGACGAGTGAAGTAGGCTCGAGATTGTAGTGGCGAGTGAACCGCATAGTACCGGCTGATGCTGATGACCGTGATGCTCAGGACGCTGGCGGAAACGGACACCGCTTGAGTGAATGGCACCGCGCGACACAGGAAGTCACCATACACCCAAGGCGTGTAGATGCGGTGGCCCAAGGTGACGGGCATGCACACACAAACCACTGCAAGGTCGCACACCGCTAAGTTTATCAGCAGGCAGCGGGTGGCGCTCGCACCAGACAGACGCACACTTCCATGCTGGCCAAGTAGGACTTTGATGGACATGACATTCCCAAAGAAACCCACAAGGAAGGAAATAGAGTAAAGGACAGTCAATATAATGGTGGCAGGCTCTCGGATGGTGAGGAACAGCTGCCATTCTAAAGCAGCGTTATCCTGGAAGAAGAAGGAGCTGTTGAAGAAGCTGGCTGGAGTCGACCTGCTCTTGTTTTGAGGTTCACGTCGAAGGTCCAATGCCCTGGGAAGGTCATAGAACTGGGTTGGTGGCTGATCTGGGGTCAGATTCATAGTGGTTTTCCTGTGATATTGAGTGGGTAAACTATAACAGAACTACATCATGACTAAACTACATGGTAACAGTTTGAGTGTTTTACTTTACTTTTCAGGTGCCAAAATTTCCATTCATGCACAAAAAAGCTTGAAGGCCATGACGCAAAAAAGCAGATGATCTCAAATCCATTGTTCTTTCTTTTGTCGTGTCATTAACTCAAAGCCAATGCATCTCTTCTTCCACACAGTATTAAATACACAATTCACTTTTACCTCCCCAGACAATATGGATGACAACAAAAGCAAATAGGATCCTCTTCTTTATCTAATATGTATACCTCATCTTCATTCCTTTTATTTGTTCCTTCACATCTTGAGGTCATCTGTGTCTTCATGTATGACCTGAAAAAGGACAGAGACAGTTACACACAGATATACACGGACATACACATTAATTCACATACCCCTGAAAAGAATGTAGAAAAGCCGCAAACACTCACAAGTAAAAGCTTTCTAAATCCTTTCATTTATTCATACTTTCAGTCTCACGCTGCATCGTGTGTGTGCATATGGGGAATTGAGATTCCCTCATTAAATTGTGCTAACAGCAGTAAATGAGACAGAAAGGTTTTTACTTTGTATAAATCAATAGCTTTATTTTTACCAATTCACCTGTCAAATGGCTATGCAGTCATGCTGATGTATAGTCATGAATGGTGCTGCAAATGTTTCAATACATTCATAAAAAAACAAAACTCTTGTACTTATTGGTAACATTTTTATTTTATGAATATAAAATACATAATTTTTATAATACCATGTATGCTGATGAAGGTAAATCACAGTGATTATTTGAAGGAGAAATATAGTGATTAAAATAGCTTATTAAAACACTACACCCTCGATTAAATGTTAATGCTATCAATAATATTTTCTAGATAAAATATATATAATTTAAAATGACGAGACGTTCAGCAGTCGACACAGAACAAATGTAATTTTAGGCACAGTTGAATTTGAAATGGATATCCTACTTACTCAAAGCGCTCTGAGGTTTCTTCCAATAGGTCAAAAGTTAAGATATGTACCCCAGGTAAAGATCAGCGTAGATTTTCCAACAGACTTCCATTAAATCCCGCGCGGTCAGCCGTCAGTTACCTGTTCACGACCTCTGGTAAAGAAGATGAGTTATCGGTTGAGGTTCAAGCCTCGTCTTAACGGTGTTCGATCGCTGCGCACATGCGCCCCCTCGCGGCAACATAAAGTCACTGATACTTTCCTCCTGCTGATGTCCTGTGGCAAGAATTAAGAGAGCGTCCAGATGCTCAAGTTAGCAGAATCATTTAAATGTTTACGTTGTAAAGCGATGAAATGTAAATAGTATGAAATTAATAAAAGCAGCCCACCCCAGTTCTTTATTTCTCTACTGTAACAAATCTCACTCTCATTAGCCTATACTGAAATACATCCGTCTGGACACATCATTTAAAAACAAATATTTTAACCTCCTAAGTATTTTGAAATATAGTATATTTCTCATGCCATCACATTGTTTAGAGCATAAGAAATTTTTTTTTTTTTTTTTTTTTTTAATTATATTTTATATATATATTTTGTTATTTTATTAACATGCCATTATAGGTATAGGCTTAAACAATGGGATTTTTTTTTTTTTCATTCACCAATCAATTTTCAGGTTTCATGATTTTTTTGTAACCAAACTTTTGTGTCGTGAAAGATATAACATAATCAACTGATATACCATTTTACTTTATGCAATATGTGGGTAAAATAGCCATACATGGGTTTTCCAATCTATACACTGTCTCTAATTTGCATATTCATGTATTCTTGGAGCAACATGTAATAAAAAAGAAGTGTAATAATGGGAGTAATAGTTGGCAACATTTTCATAATAATATCTATTTTATAGGAACATTGATATGTTATTTATTTCCCTATTCACTTGTTGTGTCACCCAAAATGCCTGATAAACATGATTTAAGTCCTGGTGTCCTCTATTGAGGACATGTATGAAATCAATGCCCTGTTTCACAACAGAAAGTCATATTTTGATTAAAAACCCCATAACATTTTCCTGAGATGTTGATTTATAACAAACAATATGAACATGAGTCGGATTTAAATGATAAATACAAAATATTACAAAATATTATATTTCCATAAGAGTGCTACATTTGACCATTCAGACCAGTTGTTGCAAAACAAATGGTATCTCTGAAAAGCCCTGAATGTGCTCTTTACATGACATCCAGACTTAAAACTGTGACATGTAGATTATGGTGTCAGAGAAATTCACTCAAATATAATGTGGCACCCAGAGTAGGTTAAATTCAGTAAGCTACTTCTTTATTACACATATAATTGTCATGAAAATAATTGCACGTTGCAAAATGTTAAGGGGCCAAAAAAAGAAAAATTTGTAGGTGCTGTAGATCTGCTGCACCCGTTCATCCGTTAATTAACTCCCACTCTGTTCTGGACGATAATGTTACTTTCACCTGAGTGTCAGCCTATTTCATTTGACGTTTCTCCTTTTTCTGAATTCATTATACTGAAGTGTTTCCGTTTTCTGGCACACCATATGTGCAGAATTTCTGTGCTCCGTCTGTGCCTACTGCAGTTTCTCTGGGGCATTATTCGTCCGTGATAAAGATGCAATTATACACAGCGTTGGTGGACCATATCTTAATTTAAACAACCAAGACTCGAATAATGTCATTGGAGACTACACAACAGACTAACAAACTTTCAAACTAATTTGGTTTACTAACCCTTTTTATATATGAAAATGATAAACACCAAGTTATCATTAACTATTAAATCTTCACGAATGTCAACAAAGGCTTCTCAGAGGCAGTGTGGTGATAACTATAACAGACAAACTGCAATAAAACTGTAGCCAAAGAGCATTGTAGTTATAAAATCAAGGTTATTAATCCAAAGAATTTACTCTCATTCTCGCTTTCATCGCCAAAATTTAGCGGGCAATCACACGATTTTAAAAAGCCATGCATGTGAGGACGATATACAGAGTTCTAAAAATCGTTATAAATAGCAGTCCACACCACAATTAAAAAGGCTCGTTCACACCAAGAACAACTATAAAGATAACCATTAGCATCCACACCAGCGAACGATATTGTAGCAATTCCAATGTTTTGCTGTGCCTTTATCGGTAGTTTTCAGTCACTCCGACCAGAGACCTGGCGCTGGTGAGCCCACACAGATCGCGCCCCAACCCGAGGTGGACACGTCCGTAGTGACAACGATGCGGTTCGTCACCATGCCCAGAGGCACGCCCCGCTTGTACATGTCTGGGTTGCGCCATGGTTTCAGAGCTTTGATGCAACTGTGATTGACCGGAATGCGCATATAACCCGATGTCCACGATCTCAACGGGACTCGAGACTTGAGCCAGAACTGAAGCGGGCACATGTGCAGGAGACCCAGATGGCAAACCGAGGAGGCGGATGCCATCAACCCCAGAAGCCTCTGGAATTCCTTCAGTGGTACGGATCTGCCCGGTTTGACCCACCGCAGGGCAGAAAGAGTGGTCTCCACACGCTGATGAGAAAGACTGGTCCTCATAGTTATTGATTCAAAGCAAACTCTCAGAAAGGTTATCGACTGACACGGGGTGAACATACTTTTCTGCATATTCACTCGTAGACCCAGGCTTTCCAAATGAAGCATCAACGCGTGTGTATGACTGATCAGCACATCCCGTGAATGGGCTAGAATCAACCAGTCGTCCAGGTAGTTTAAGATACGAATACCGCTCTGTCTGAGAGGGGATAACGCTGTATCCATGATTTCACATTTAAACACAGAACATTGCTGCACACAGAGGGGACATCTTGGGGAACATGCCGCTTCCTCTTGGGGGCGGGATCCTGCGTCGGGCATCTGCTTGAAAGGTCTCTGCTCGGGGCGACGCACTGATGAGGAACGGGATCTAGGCTGTGCTTGGAATGAGCGATGAGGCATTATGTGGCTCATAGCTTTTGTGCCTCAGCAAAACGCTCAACCACCGACTCCATTGCGTCACCAAAGAGGCCGGAGAGTATAAGGAGCGTTGAGGAGGGTCTTACGGTCCGAGTCCTTCAGGTCAGCTAAGGTTAGCCAAAGGTGCCTGTGGAAGACTACCATGAAACCGATAGCGCAGCCAATGGCTTGGGCGGAGCACTTGGTTGCCATGAGGGCGAAGTCCGTTGCCACGTACAGGTCTCTGACGATGTCCATGTCGAAACTGCCGTCATCCAGTGATTGCAGAAGCTTCGCCTGGAACACCTGCAGCACTGTCATGGAATGCAGTGCAGACGCTGCTTCTCCCGCCGAGGCGTAGGCCTTATCTGCCAGATGGTCCATGAACCTGCAAGGTTTGGAAGGCAGGCTGAGCTCCGACCCTAAGGAGGTAGCCGAAGGGCACAGGTGCGCGGCGACGGTCTCCTCGACAGGGGGTATGCACACATATACGTGGGCCTCTGCCCCGTCCACCTGGGAGAAGAAGCGTGGACGTGCGCCGATTGGGGTGCAGACCACGCCTTAACCACATGGTCGTAGACGTCCGGAAAGAAGGGCGTCCTCCTTTTCTGGCCGGCCTGGGGGCAGCCCGGGAGATACCAGGAATCAAGCCTACTCCTGGCCGGTTCGCCAGGAGCGTTCCAAGAGAGGTCCAGCTCTCTGACTGCTTTCTCCAGCACCCTCATAAGCTCCTCTTGGAGGTCTAAGGGGGCGTTGACGCTCGGAAGCAGCCCAATCCTTTTCCGACGCCGAGATAGACAGAGTCATCCTCTCTGGATGCGCCGAAGGAAACAAAGTCGGCGAAGACAGTGGGAGGATGGAAAGCCTCCCCCAAGAAGACAACTGGAGAGCGGGAAGAACGGCGGTCCCAGGCATCATCGGCGTCTCCTTGAACAGGGCCCACCAGCGGCTTGTTGGTGGGGGTGGGCCTTGTTCCTGTAATTGAACGTGCGTGGTCCCTCCTGACTCTCAGGATACGAGCCAGCAGCTCCGTGCAGTGGGTGCCAGAGTCCAGGAAGGCCGTTTCAGCATGGGCCAGGCCCAAGCAAGCCATGGTGGTTGGTATCCGGTGGGTTAAAAGATCCAGAATGCAGCGGCGAGAGTGGTCTTTAATGAGCCGAAGAGAGCGCACATCACGCCTCTCTTCATCAGTCTGCACTGGCTGCCAATAGCCACTCGAATCAAATTCAAGGCACTGGTGCTCGCCTACAAGGCAACCACTGGCTCTGCACCAACATACCTAAACTTGCTTGTTCAGACTTACACACCCTCCAGAAGCTTGCGTTCTGCAAGTGAACGGCGCCTTGTGGCGTCATCCCAAAGAGGCATGAAATCCCTCACAAGGACCTTTTCCTGGTCCGTTCCCACCTGGTGGAATAACCTGCCTGTCTCAATTCAAGCAGCCGAGTCGGTAGCCATTTTCAAAAAATCTCTTAAAACACATTCTAGCAGCACCTGACCAATAAAGAATTGCACTTATCACTCTATTCGTTTTCTGTTTGTCTATTTAAAAAAAACATTTTCTGTCCTGTGTTCTGTGCTAGATTAACTGAGACTTGTTACAGCACTTGCATATTGTTGCCCTTGACTGTTTTTAGTTGCTTCTATTGCTTTCATTTGTAAGTCACTTTGGATAAAAGCGTCTGCTAAATGACTAAATGTAAATGTCAATAGGACCCGTGCAGATGCAACGATGAGCGTGAAGAAAGAGGTTCTGAGGTAATTGCCGCGCTCCTCGCCTTTTATACTGCAAGGTTACCCCCAAAGTATTAGCATGCAATTTGCATATCGCGCAGCAATTGGCCAGTTTTCTTAACTGGCGTTAGCCTATAAGATTTCAGGAAATTATAGAAAAAGGTCCACATACAGCATCTTCTGCAGTATTTCAATCACTAAAAACAGCAGGACATTTTTAAAACGCTTAACGTGAAAAAAACTTTAGGGTGGGTTGCACCAGAGCCATCGAAAAAAACATTGCACCGATGTTTTTAGGGTGGGTCGCACCGGATTCAATTAAGAAAACCTTAACGCTAATCTAGGATTTCTTGATATGGGTTTTATTTTAGATCGAATTGTTGCACCACTTAAATTTTAAACACAGATTAATTACGCAGTAAAACCATTAGAATTATAGAGCTGATCAAGCAGCAGACGAGGGTGAACTGACACCAGGCTAAAGAATCCTTATTTGTGCAACCCACCCTTAAAGTTTATGACCCATATACAATATACAGACGAGCAGATGAGCCCAGGATATGAACACAACGTGTTTTGGGTTTTGATGGGAAAAATACGCTTAACAAGATTCCTTGTGCTGCATTAATATTCTGTGTTCATCTACTTTCTTGTACAAAGTATGCATCATCAATAAGGCGTAGGCCTATACTGAATTTGTTATTTTAATATCACTGTCTTACTGCATTAAAACTTACTCGAAACCTGGTAAAAATGACTGGCAGGGAACGGAGGAAAGCCTTGTTTTGCCCTCCAGCTGGGCGTTCCTATATGTTACGTCACATGAGAACTCATTTAGGCCACATCCAACCCTCTCCATTGACTTTGTATTGCATGAGGCTGCCTCCTTGTCATTTCTGACTTATAACAAAAAACAGAACAATGTCTAAAAGCTGCTATGTGACAAGGTTTACAGCAAACAAGCTAAAGTTTTTATAAGCTACCGAACCGTAAAAGCCAGTCTTTAAGGAGAAAAAAGTGGATATAGGCAATAAGACGTGAAGTATCAGCAGGAAGAATGGGTACATTTTGGGATCCTGACACTCAGTATGCCTACATATGCAGTAAACATTTTGTCACTGTCAAGTCAAATATCCAAATGTCAGTTTTATATATTATATTTCCTGGTGCCGATTACGCTCCCCTCCAGTGGGTGTAGATTTCAGTGTAATAACATGTCTTGCTCTGTCTCAATTGCCTGTATCCACTTTTATGTCCTTAAACGCTTGTTTTTTGGGTCGGCGGCTTATAAAAACCTCTGTTTTTGGTTCTGGGTTTTTTAGCTTGTTTGCTGTACCTTGTCACAAAGCAGATTTTAGACATTGTTCTGTTTTTTTTGTTATAAGGAGGCAGCTTCACGCAATATAAAGTCGATGGAGATGGTTGGATTGTTTCCCCCGGTGGGCGTGGTTTTCAGATTATGACGTGTGTCGCCCTGTGTTGTGAACTCTGCTATTCTTTAATATTGAGAACGATTTTTAGAACTGTATCTTTATCGTTAACCTTATAGTTATGGTGTGAACGGGCCTTAAGAGAAACATTATGGAATCACTCCATAATGTTTTTTTCCCCCAGCTGATGAACGATAAAACACTGACAGACAATAATCCACCCTGTTTTAAAGAGCTTTTATTTTTTAATTAAATTTTTACATAGGCTATGTAACATTACCTGAAAGGACTTTAGATTATATATTTTATAATGTTTTTGTGTGTGTAAATGAAAACGAGGTTGTTGTATCGGTGCAATACTGAAAAGAAAAAAAAAAAGTCTCTCCAGAAACCGTGGCGACAATTACACGTGACAGGAACTTACAGACTAGCATTGAACGGATAATATGCATATGTATTACAGACTTTCTTTTTATTCACAAAAATGTAAATATATTATTTACTTTTTTTATGAACCCAACTACCCATTCCGGTATAGGCTATGTGAAAAAGAGTAGCCTGGGCCCTGGAAAATCTGCTATATACATTCTTCTAACAACACGAGGGTGAATATGAAAAATTATTTTTCATTTTTGGGTAAACCATACATTTAATACCAAATCAATGTCTATACTAGCGATATCAATGTATTTTCTAGTGTTTAGTGCTTTATATAATACTGGCTTTGTACAGATGGCATCCCAGGAACAACACACACGTTTAGACTACTTTTCTCTATGGCATTTAAACATATAGCAGTTTATTAACAGCCCAACTGCATTTATTTTGTTGTTCTACTACAACATGATCTATTTTTAAATGTACACCTGCTCACAGACTTCATGCAGTTTTCAAACAAACAAGTGTACAAATTATCTTCAAGAACTTTGGCATACGTTCATAGCTTATCTTTCCATTTTAAGCGTCAAGATTCCAGGGCCAATAAATATATATATATTTTTTTTTTTTTTTTTTTTTGGTAGAGCATACCTTAATAATTTTTTTTTTTTTTTCTGTCTTCAGGCACTGATGCTCAACACCCTGCACCAGATAAGTTCATTTTAATATATTATTAAAACATTGAATCCAGGCTCAGAAAATCAAGTTTTCCTGACATGTACAACATCTCAAATCACAAATGAAAAAAACATAAAAAACATGAAAAATCCATAAGAATTGTTATCAAAACATCAATTTATGACGTATCATTATTCACATTTAGAAAGGAGTGAGTAGGCTCATTTGTTATGGTCTATACAATAGAAAGCTAACAATACGCTAGAGAAAAAAATGTGTACATTTACAGAAAGAAAGGTTACTGTATGAAAATGTTAAGAAAGGCAGAATATTTCTTCCTCATATTTCCTTCAGTCATGCAACTGCATCATATGGTACAGAATCAAAGATCCGAACATTTGGATTGTCTATATAATGGTTAGTGGTTGAATACATGTAAATACTGTAAAAAGACTTTTTACATTGTGTCTATTGAGTGGTAAGGTGCATCTTTATCCACTATGTGACTTTTTCTGTAATATTCTGTGTTTATGTGAAACATCTAGTGTTGCATTGTTGCTTTTTGTGCATGAGTGTTTTGTAACTTCATGGTTGCCTGACACTACATGGTCAAAGCACATCTGTGCATGAGTTTTGAGGGTTAGGGATACAAGCCCTTTCCTGTTTGCATCCAAACACAGCATCCACTATCGTTACACAATAAGATTTTTCAAACAACACGCAACCTCAATCGACTGAGCGTGTCAAAAAGTCAGAAAAGATACAGCATTATAGCATTTTCCAGTTTAAAATGACATTTCTACCTGCTAATGTAATTTATGATATTTATTAAAATCAAAAGAATTCATAAACACCTACGTTCAAGAATCGTGATGTTTTACGCATGATAACATTAGCGGTTGATTGGCGTCATGTCTGTGTCTAAACACTTATGTCAGTGTTATGACACTGAATGGATGCAAGTAAATTAAACCAACAATACTGCACTTGGTAAAGACAGCTAGGTTATCTTACACTACATCCACACAAGTCTTACTTAGTGACTGCATGACAAGGAGGAACTTTCCACAGGTTCTTTGTCCCATCAGTTTTTTTTGAGGTACAACCACAAAAGTCCTGTTGGTGGCACACGTCCAGTGTCCATATTGCAGATTCATCAACACCACAAAGTAGTGTTTCCCCATTGATGTAAAACAGAAATAAAAGAAAAAGGCTGACCATGGTGATAAAGACAAAGAAAAATCTCCTGCTAAAGAATGTGAAGCCTGGACAACGTGCTTAAACAGAAAAAAAGATTTACATGTGGGGCAGCGGGGAGCCATTTCTCTTTTTGTCCAGGTATCCCTTCTTCTCCTTTTCCACTGAGCAAATTTTCCTCCGTTAGAAATATTCACATTTAAAGTGTGCACATACACACGAGCACCCACAAGTGTATTCACAAATTCAAGTGATATGTCTACAAAACATGTACTATTATTTCATCACGGAGTTCATTGACAATTTTTTTTTACAGGTATTCTTCACTGCAGCTTTAAGCCACGGCAGATGTCGCACTGTACTGTTACACAGAAGATTAGTGCACCAAGTGTTGATCATTTAGACATTTTTTAAAGTATAAAAACACTTACTATTTACAAAGAGCAAAGCTGTGAGTTGTGCCGTGTTAAAACACACTCAACTAATGCACAAGGCAAACATGCCACGCACACAAACACACTGTTAGTGTGCTGTGAAACTGTTTCCCTTCTATATTAAGATACTGAATGTGCATAATGGCTCAAAGGCTTGATGGCTGTCAATTCACACTGTGGTACACCATAGATTACACTGTACTGTAAATACAAAGAATGGCCTTCGATGACAGGAACATTTGTCAATCCACAGAGTCACAAGTATGCAGTGAACTCATGAACATTTGTAAACATCTGTTTACATTAAATTGCAATGATAGATACCTTGGATTGTGGCTGTACTAGTAGAACACTGCCATATTGTCAGGAACTGCAGAGAAAGCGCAAAAGCTGCATTGTTAAAACCTTGTTAAACTATATCGACAACAGTGTAATTTTGCAAAATACTTAAAAATAGAATTCCATCATAAAATCAAATGTCATAGGTGACATTTCTTGCACAGCACGGCAAGACTCTTAAAAATGACAGTGGTATAAACCATTATCCTGCTGTGGTAATGTGGTCCTGCAGTCCTTGCCAATATGGCTGCCCTGAGAGACTCTCTGTGAGGGTAGTATGGGAGTAACTGTGCAGACAACTGAGAGGAGTCCTCCAGAAGAGGGCAGTGTAGTTGCTCTGATGCATTGTGTGCGATTAGAGGAGTAACAAAAAAATGGCAGTTTCAACAAAAGTTTGGTTGAATGGAGTCTTTGAAAAGCCAGAGTAGATAAGCATGGATGGCTGATTCCAATCGGATAAAGATGTTAGGGTGAATTTCTTTACAGGCAAAGGGCTGAACATCAAGGTGGAGAAACTTTGTACTGGTGGACTTGACAGGTAGATCAATGTTGGTTACGCATTCGAGGATGGTTAATGGATGGCGGAGTGGGGTCGGTGGATAGCTGAATTTGGTCGGCTATTGGGAGCGGAGCGACTGATCAGGTCTGGTCGCATGTTGGGCTCCAGACCGTTCTGGGATTCTGATGGCCTAGACGGGTCTGGATGGCTGGTTGCCAGATATTTGGCCCTCATGCTTGAGGTGTACTGCAAAACAGGGTGGGAAAACAAGGAAAAGGGGGAGGGGAAAACACCATCACATCATTCTGAAGAGTTTTTTTTTTACTATACAATACAAAACAGAATATGGTTCATAAAATGATTTAGTCAAAGTAAGGAAAGGTTACAGTGTCAACATGGCCATTAGGACAGCGTATAGCCATAGTGTCTTACAAACATGAAGCACATATAAATATGAACCTCATTCTGTCGCTCTCACTAACTCACTCACATGCGTTACAGACAAACTGACAGTCATTTGGACAGCCTGATGTTCTTTTAAAGCCAAAAGTTGCTGTGATGATGCACATTAACATTATGCGATAAGATACTTTACACCTTGAGATCGGCTTTTGAGTGCAAATTCCTTTAAAAAGAGTGCAATTAATGTGAAAATAAATAGAAAAGAAGAAAATTTGACACTATAACAAATAGGAAAATAAAACAGCAGTGAATGAGTGAAACATAGGTACCGAAAATGCAGCTATATGAGGGGGAATATATAACCGTTTAGGGGTGGGGTTATAATGTGAGACAAAACAGACATGCATGAGGTATGTTTTTCAGATGGGTGAGACAAAATTCATGCATATTTTGAATCATAAAATCCAGAGAAGGAGAGACTATTCCATAATATATAGGCTATTCCAATTCCAGCATGAACAGGCACCAAAAAAAGCAGCATCCTGGACCATGACATTATTGAGAATCAGATTACATCCTTTCAAAGAAACATGGTTTCTTGGGTGGTCTCTCCAGTCTGGAGTTTGAATACGCATGCGTCACGTCCAGGGCCCATGAACACAGAATCAAAAGGAAAAAAAGACACCTGGAAAGTAAGACGGAGTGAGAGCGATGCTTAGAACTCTGAGTGCTCTTGTTTTCTGAACTCAAACTAATAGGAGGATGAAGGATGCCCTTGCATGCCAAGTCTGGTTAAAAGAGCTGCGCTGTTCCTTCAAAAAGAGTACCATGCTCCCCTATTCACCGCGCTTGAACCAGAAGAAGCATTCTCTGGTCTCGTCATTGACTATACATGCAATCATGCAAACTCCAAGATTTTGTAAAGCATTGCAAAACCCACTTCCACTCAATGAGGGGTCTTGACTTGGAAAATAAGAGAGAAAAAAAAAAAAAAAAAAAAATCTATGCCGTCTCCGAATTTGCTTTAAAGGAATTGTTTACCCAAAAATGCATAATCTACCACCATTTACTCCAAACCCATACAAATGTTCTTCCATAGAACACAAAAGGAGAAAGTTAGCAAAATGTTCATGCAGCCCTTTTTTCAATCAATGCATGTGAATGGAAATGTACCACCAAAATGACAAAAAAGGCGCCATAGAAATATCCTAAAAGTAGTCTATACAAACCATGCATTATACTCAAAGTCTTCTGAAGCCATACAAAAGCATTGTGAGGAACAGACTGAATTGCACATTATTTACAGAGAATCTTCCTTTTACATCTCACTAGTGTTATCGATTTTTCAATACAAATCGATTCTGAATATTTGAAAGCGTTTTAATGCTCCTTTTCCAAAGCACCGATACACTGGTACTCTCTCTCTCTTCTCAGATTTTTGTGGACATGATTATAGCATTTCATACTTTCAAGCAGATTTGCAATAAGAAGCGTTTGTAAAACATTTGCGTTTGTGAAGTAAAATAATCAGTGTACTTAAAGTATTTTTTTACAGTGCATGTATTACAATAGTAATATAATTCTGTCATAATAATAATAATAATATTATTATTATTAATAATAATATTATTATTATTATTATTATTATTATTATTATTATTATTATTATTATTATTATTATTATTAATTCCCATGGTATTAAAAGTGGTATTGAATATCAGTATTTTCAAGGTATTGTATCAAGTTTGAAACTCCAGTATTGTGACAACACCACATCTAACAATTACAATTTAGGTCTGTTCCTCAAATAAAGCTATCGTAAGACTTCCTGGTGTATAAATAGCTTTTACAGTGCTTTTTTTTTGGTTTTGTTTTTGTCATGTTTGGACCACGTCATTCCCATTGGCATTTACATTTATTGTATGGAAAAGAGCCTTCATTTCAAAATAAGCAGATCATGACAGAAATTTGGCTCGTGCCATCTCACCTTGTTTTTTTGTGGCGGTTATACAAAGACGACTTATAATTAGCGTCGCATACAGGCTGCCAAAATGACCTTCCAGACTCTTTATGTGTGTGTTTGAGTTGACAGTGTTCATCAATATACTATAACTATGCTAAAATCGAAGTTTGTCAAAGATGGTAATTACATACTCATCAGTAAGAGACAGGCAAAAATACTACCACTGTAACATCCTGTTTACTGAATTATCTAAACAACTTAGGGCAACTACAAATCAGTTTCAATCATGGCGCAGGGATGCAGGAAGATCCATGATATCTAATAAAAGAGTAACTGAATGTGTGACAGTTCGCTAAATAACGACTGTACATCTACAGACATGTGTGTTTGTGTAAATGTGCTTGTGCACTTACTGACGGCGGGGGGGATTCTCTGCCAATGAGTGGCGTGTTCTCGCACCGAGGGGTCTGAAAGTTAGCATTCTGGCTCCTGCGTCACAAACGAGACACCAGTTACTCTGACTCCCTCTTCATGGGAGGGATTTCCACACCGCGAAGCACTAAACTTTACAAATCTGACATAAAGCTTTAAACTGCAGGGTAGGAGTAATGCGCAAAGCCATTGAGTGATACCTCTATGCACTTTGAGTCATATCCACTATATATTTAGAGGTACATGAAAGATAGCGCTTGGGATGTGTGAAACATCAATAAAATAATAACTCATTACACAAGCTGAATCATTTACTTTAGGGCTGCACAATATATTGTTTTAGCATTGGTATCGCAATGTGTGCATCTGTATGTTAAGTATAGGGATTGTAATTGATCCGTACGTACCAAGCACCACGTTTCGAGATGCATGTGATTCTCGGATTAAATTGCAAAGTTTAGCCATCTAAGAGCGAAAGTTTATTATCTGCACGCGTTTAGGTCTTGTCAGTCAAGCCTTTTTAAACCATTCGAGTGCAAGAACATGCAAAAGAGAACTCAATTTGGAACTTGCACGCTGTTTTCTGTGCGCACACACAAAGCAGACAGCATGTGAACACCGAATTCAGTTCTCTTTCACGTCTATTTGTGCTTGAACGGACACATGCATGTATCCCCGTAAACACAGTCGCTTATGGCTTATTTGAACATAAAACAACTGAGAAAGAAAGCAGATGCTTATTATATTGGATCCGTGCATTCAGTCTTAAAGTGACAGCAGCCTAATATACCCGCTGCTGTCTGAGTCATTAATGTTGAATGTTAATCAAACAACAAAATACAAAGAGAAAAATCACTTTTGTAGCTTTAACAAAGATTAATTATATTTAATTTATACAGTGAAGACTATACAGTGCAGTGTTATTTAATATTTCTGTACCTGAATACTGTTAGACTTACCTGAAAAACATAAAAGCACCGTTTATTTCATAAATACATTTTGTTCTATTGTATTTATCTATGCTTGCAATTAGTTGCAGTATTTATCTATGCTTGCAGTTATTTTCTATGCAGATTCACTCCCCTACAAAACCACCCCAATCATTCTAGAATGATAATTTTTTCTTCCAAATAGAGCTATTAAAGTTATCTGGTGAAATTGTTTTCATACCGCGCAATATATATACACACACCGCAGAAAAGCGAAAAACATTTTTTTCCACTTTTTTTTTTCCAATATCGTGCAGCCCTAATCTGCTTATACTTCCCATGCCATAATATGTTTGTTTCTACACGCCGTTTACGGGCTCTATATTTATAATAATTTTAATCAAGAAGTAAAACCCATGCAGTATTAACTGAAATCTGAAAACCTACAGTAAATACAGCAAAGCCCATGCAGTAATCTATGCTTGCGAACCTATACTACAGGACCTGTAAAACCGATACGGTCCTTCAATTCCAGCCCATGCATTAGGATGGCTACACTCACATGTACTCAGTGACTGGTGCGTTGCTGACAGTGTGTGCCGCAGCGGGGAGACTAGCCTCGCTGCCGTAGGTGCTGCTGCCACAGCTGTACAGGCTAGGCATGTGCACACGGTACAGGTTATCGTGTGGTGCTCGCGGGCCGAGTGTGGCCGAAGTCTCATCGCCATCATCCTCCTCAGACCTTCAGACAAATTAGCACAGATCAAACACGTGCCCCTGGGTCGGAGGGGAGGGCAGGGCAAAAGTCTCTCCTCTCACTAGACTTGAAGACCACTTTAAAACCAGTTTTCAGGCCGTCTTTATATTGACTTTACAGCATACTGATGGGTACTGTCAAATTGACATGTTTAATGCTTTACAAAGGGAATATATATATATATATATATATATATATATATATATATATATATATATATATATATATATATATATATATATATATATATATATATATATATATATATATATATATATATATATATATATATATATATATATATATATATAAATTTTTTTTGAGAAAAATAAGAGAGTCATTGCATGTATATATTATGGAAGCCCGTTTCCACCACTAAATAAAAAAATAAAAAGAGTAATTGCGACTTTTTATCTCAGAATTCTGACTCTTTTTTTCTCACAGTTGACTTTTTCTCAGTCAGAATTCTGACTTTATAACTCGCTATTGTGAGAAAAAGTCAGAATTGTGACTTTATATCACGCAATTGTGAGAAAAGAGGTCAGAATTCTGATAAAAAGTCGCAATTACTCTTTATTTTTTTATTTAGTGGTGGAAACGGGCTTCCATAATATATGAATTACATGCATTCTGATAAAATGTTATCTTATTTAACTCTACACTTACAGTGAGTACAACATTGGTTGATAAAATTCTCAACCAATGTGCTTTTGGAGATATATTGCATGATATTTTAGTATTCAGGGTGTATAATAAACAAAAAAAAAAAAACAATTTTAAACTTTCAAAATATTCAAATCAAAAATAGTTATTTTAAATTGTAATATTTCACAATATTACTGTTTTTAATTTTTTTAATCAAATAAATGCTGCCTTGAACATAAAAGATTTCTCCCAAAAACATTTCTTTTTAAATTATTGACCCCAAACTTTTGAGTGGTAGTGACCATTATTATATTTTAGATCTTTTTATAATAAAATAAATATTGTAATAAAATAATTAAAATGAAATAATTTGACCTCTTTGGAGTCAGACTGCATGAAATCTTGATGCTCTCAACTTTTGATTTTAAAAGCCACTTTTAATATTCATGATTTTTAATGGCTTACTGAATGTTGTGGTTGAACTAATTAGGAAATAAACTAATTTTATCTGACAACTGATGGAAAAACTAGGCTCATTACACCTATTTTAAACCAAATCAGTAGTCATCTGTGCATTTTTAGAATATGCGTAAAATTGGCAGTCGGGATGGTAAAACAAACAACCAACAAAAACTTGTGGTCATTTTAGAATGGGTCAGCATCTCCATTTAATTTTTTTATGTATTTGCTTTAATACATGTGCATAGTCAATGTAAAAATGAATAAATAAATAAATAAATACATACAAGCCAAAACAATCCTACAGCCATAGAGAAAGTAAAAGTACTAAAATTATGCTAGTCAGAAGCAATTCAAGAGAACTTAAAACAAATATCTCACAAAAACTACTGTGGATGTCCATTGCATGTCCAATGGATTGTCCTCAGTAACCACTGAACGTTCTCTCAGTGATTTGAGTCATGCATTAAATCAACAAACACCCACTATGAATCGGATTTGAAACGTAAAAAAGGGGGGAGGGGGGCAATTTAAAGAAAAGGGATAAAAAAAAGAAAAAGTGGATCTGTGAAGGTGTAGATTTGGATGCCACTTTAAATCAAGCTATCTTTTTTTCGGGTAACTCTTAACAGACCTATTCCAAACCACCTTGCCAAGTGTGTAATCTAGGCAAATGAACAGTTTCATCACATCACCAACATAGTTTCAATGATGATGACACTTTACAAATGCACATCAGCCTTGCTTGCAGTTTCAAGATAGTCCAAAGGGAGGCAGTATCTTCCACAGAAATATCAATCTGCCTTTGCACAGAATTTGGAATATGGTCTCTTTGTTCTTTCCCTTTACAGAGAAGCACACGCACTGAAGCAGACAGATGCTACACCGTGAGTCAAATAGCTCCATCGCCTTAATTCAAACTACTCCTTTCAAAATATACTACTATTTTTCTTTCATATGCAAGCTATTTTTAGGTAACCCATTGAGCACTACAAAAGCAAGTGTGTCACTTACACATACTATGGGGCAGTGGGTTTTCCAAATCTATGACACAAAGAGGAATGAACGAACGACAAGACAACAGAAACTACACACAGTCATGAGAAGATGATTAATATGTGAAAACAGGAGCAGATGTGAAAAAAAAAAGCATTAAACACATGACTGGCAGTCAATTCTAGGTCCATGAAATGAAGTCCTTGTCTATCTACTGGAGCTGCGTTTAAGGTACTTTGCCCTCCTGCACCCCCCCTCCTCTCTTTTGACCCTTGCCCTCTCACCTCTTGCTCTGCCAGGTGTGAGGCACACTGCAAACGATGGAGCTAAACATTAGCGCAGTGACGAATGAGAAAAGGACCAGATAAATGAGACCCTCGACTCCATCGTAACACAGTCCAGTGAGAGCTTGGACATAGTCCTGTGAGACAAAGAAAAAGATGAACAGTCAAATGAACAATCTGTTCTTGTTTTAGAAGTCTTTGCACACAGTAATGGAGGTGGCATAAATGTATTTGCACAGGAAATCATCTTCCTTCAACTTCGGGCTCTCCCAGGGGTTGATTTTTATTAAAATGAACAGATGCTCTTTCTTTTGCTTATACACTACTGTTCAAAAGTTTAGGGTAGGCAAGACTTTTTAATTGTTCTCAAAGAAGAAGTCTCTTAAGCAAACAAAAGCATTTATTTGATCACAAATGCAGTATAAAAAAACAATATTGTGAAATAGTACAATTTGAAATAACTCTTTTCTATTTTAATATATTTATAAATGTAAATTATTTCTGTAATGCAAAGCTGAATTTTCATTACTCCAGTCTTCAGTGTCACATGATCCTATGCTGAATTGGTTTTCAGGATTCTTTGATGAATAGAAAGTATAAAAGAACAGCATTTATTTGAAATGGAATTCTTTTGTAAACGTTATAAAATGTCTTTACTGTCACTTTTGAACAATTTAATGTGCCTTTGCTGAATAAAAGTATTAATTTCTCTCTCTCTCTCTCTCTCTAAAACGTTGTAACGTCATTTATTTTTGCTATTATTTGCAATTATTGACTGTTTTACCCTTGTCCCAGACCCATATTTTCAATATTATAAACTATTAAAATCTATCATAAAAGTCACATTTACAATAATGATGATACTCTAAGCAAAAGATAACAACAGTGAAATAAATAAAATGAATTGTGCCTCAAATCAAGTTTTTGTAAGACTAGGGGTCAGAGGCAACACAGTATTTTATCATTCACAATCATATTTTGTCATTACACAGAAATTCCTTGCCAGTTTATAGACATCTAAAGCGAAGTAAACAAAAATATAACTTTGTATATTTTTCATCTTAACAGATGAGCCATAACGAAGCCCTACACAAAAACACACGTACCATGTGCAGGCTCCGACAATCGACCAGGGCAGTGAGGTGGTGGAGGCTGACTTCAGTGGAGTTTAACACCCCCTGCATCTCCTCCAGGTTACTCTGATAACCAACCCAGACAGAGGCAAAGAAGATTAACCGATAAACGTCCAGATACTCCGTAAAACCACGCTCAGTTTTACTCTTAAAGGGATAGATATTTCACACCAAAAATGACCCCATGATTTACTCACCCTCAAGTCATCCTAGGTGTATATGACATTCTTCTTTCAGATGAATACAATCAGAGTTATATTAAAAAATGTCCTGGCTAATCCAAGCTTTATAACGGCAGTGAATGGCAGCCCAAAATTTGAAGCCCAAAAAAAAGTGCATCCATCCATTATAAAAGTAATCCACACGGATCCGGAGGGTTAATAAAGGCCTTCCGAAGCAAATTGAGGGTTTGTGTAAGAAAAATATTATAAAGTAAAATATCTAGCTTACGGCAGACTGCCTTCCGTATTCAACATACGCAGTAAGTATAACGGCTCTCGCAGTTCAAAACGCTTACGCTATGTTTAACGCTATACGTGCCGCGAGTTCAGTGGCATTGCAGGGGCAATTGCAATTTGGTAGAAATCGCGTTAAATCGCTTCCGGTAGAAATGAGAAATCGCGTTTGCAGGGGCAGTGCGTTGCGATCGAAAAAGGCACTTTCACGGTTAAAGGGGCACGCTACTGTGCGAGTTAAACTTTTTTCATAAGTTGAATATGGAATACGGTCTGCGGAAGCTATAAAAGAATAATGTCATATACACCTAGGATGGCTTGAGTGCGTGTAAATTATGGGATCATTTTCATTTTTGAAATGAAACTATCCCTTTAAAAGACATCCATAAATCACACACCTTTGTCTTGGGGAATTCTCTGATAGCTGAACGCAAGAGCTCAGAAACATCATCTTGCATCTCCACAAGAGCTTTATGGCTCCCGGAGAGTTTCTGCAAATCAGAAAGAATAATTTATAATTCATGAAAGAGAACAAGATGATCGAGTGAGTGAGTGAGTGAGTGAGTGAGTGAGTGAGTGAGTGAGTGGAGGTGGTGGTGAGTGAGTGAGTGAGTGAGGTGAGTGAGTGGAGGTGGTGGTGAGTGGTGAGTGGTGAGTGAGTGAGTGAGTGGTGGTGAGTGAGGTGGAGTGAGTGAGTGAGTGGTGAGTGAGTGAGTGAGAGAGAGAGAGAGAGAGAGAGAGAGAGAGAGAGAGTGAGAGAGAGAGAGAGAGAGAGAGAGAGAGAGAGAGAGAGAGAGAGAGAGTGTGTAATTATGTACCTGCTGAAATGGGTTGGTCTGTCCCATGCTGCACTTCAGATAATACTGGAGGATATCTAACACACATATAGCATAAATAATAATAAATACATATGAATTCCAATAAACATGATCATTTGTTTTACTCATCACATAATGACAGGTTTCCACAACATTCCTCTCATCTTCCGTTGGTCAACAAACAGATAATTCTTGATTAGATACTGAATTATTCTTGAAATCACTCTGCAAAGAAAACAGCTGATCCAAACTAACAAACCATAGCAGTGAATCTGTTGGTAGCAGTACATGCATCTGCCTCTCATGAGTCACTGTGACCCACTAGTTCATTATTTACTAAGCCAGCTGGTTGAGATTACCGACAATGCCAACTAGCTTCATTTGTTAGGATATTAAGTTTTCTGTGTGTGTGTGTGTGTACACATGCGAGAGAGATGACTGTAAAGACAATGGATTGTTCTGAACCATATTACTGCATGTTTGTGTGCTAGAAAAAAAGAGAATAAGAGGAGCAGCAGTGGAATGACCTCAGGCAGAGGTTTAATGATTAATTAACCTCAGGATTATCTAAAATCACCACACTCTTAGTAGGTTCAAACGTAAAAATAAATCATGAATAGTCACTGTGAAAAATCCCATGTACTGGCCAATAAAATAACAATTTTCACTTTAAAATAAGTTTGAATGAATTGTAATAAATATTGCGTAAACATTTTAATTTCAGTAATGCA
Source organism: Paracanthobrama guichenoti (assembly GCA_018749465.1). NCBI lineage: Eukaryota > Metazoa > Chordata > Actinopteri > Cypriniformes > Gobionidae > Paracanthobrama > Paracanthobrama guichenoti. The sequence continues at coordinate 9,386,908 of CM031943.1, forward strand.
CTTTTCACTTTTTTTTTTTTTTTTTTTTTTTTTTAATTCTAACCACTTACATACACGTGGGGTACTCTGGGTTCGGGCCAAATTCCGAGATCGAAGCCCTCCCCCCAGACAGCACACCAAATATGCATTTAAATTTACTCTCTCTATAAATTATATGCAAGTCTGAACTCTTATGTTCAGCAAGGACCGCATTTATTTAATCAAAATACAGTAAAAATAGCAATAAATATTGTGAAACATTTATATAATATTATTTAAAATAACTATTTTCTATTTTAATATATTTTAAAATGCAATTCATTTAAAATAAGATTGAGTGAATTTTAATAAATATTGTGTAAACTAATTTTAATTTCAGTAATTTTGTGTATTTATCATTTGCTATTATTACATGATATCATATACTACCTTTCAAAAGTTTGGGGTTGGTAAGTGTTTAAGTTTTTAAAAGAATGATCAGATACGTTCACTAAGGCTGTATTTATTTAATCAAAAATACAGTAAAAACAGCAATAAATATTGTGAAATAAATATTCATATAATATATTAAAATAGAAAATAGTTATTTTAAAAATATATATTTTAAATTGTAATTTATTGCTGTGATGCAAAGCTGAATTTTCAGTATCATTACTCCAGTCTTCAGTGTCACATGATCCTTCAAAAATCATTATAATATGCTGATTTGGTACTCAGGAAACATTTCTTGTTCAACATCAAATGTTGAAAACAGCTGTGCTGCTTAATATTTTTGTACAAACTGTGATACACCTTTTTTTATTCTTATTATTCTTTTATGAATGTAAAGTTTAAAAACAAACATCTTTACTGTTGCTTTTGATCCTCGCTGAATAAAAGTATTTAAAACATTAATATGCAGGATGAAGTAAATACACAAGTAAAATTATTTACAGGATTTATTGGCCTTCAGACATGCCTCCCATTCCCTTAGCTTCAACAGTGGAAAAGTGAATGCCTCCAGCAGTAAAGCATAAGCGTGTATGCAAGTGTGAATGAGTGCTGATTGTGAATGTGTTGTGTAGGGGCTGAGAGGGTCATGAATCGTATCCCCTGTGGGAACTAATTAGCAATGACATTCATGTCTGTCCAGGAAAGCCACAGTCTGAGAGCAGGATACAAAACCTGCTTTGTACATAAACACCCTTTAAGAAAGCCTCCTCTGCATAGCAATGCTTCAGAACATTTGAAGCGATGAATGAATGAGTGCGATTGTAAGCATACACATTTTCTGTGAGGAGCCTTGAGTTCAAGTCTTGATACATAACAATATGCATTGAATTATCAGTGTATAATGCAATTAATAAAATGCAAATAAGCAAAAAAAAAAAAAAAAAAAAAAAAAAAAAAAAAAACAGATTAAAATGAATGCCACAAATGTGTTGTGAATTTGAGTCCAACATTTAGTACTTGCTTTAATCCATACTATATACTATATTTGTTAACAACATACTGTATGTATCTGTCTGTATATAATTGTCTTTTTTGTGAGCCTTGTCACAAGCATTTCAAATGCTCAGTGAACCCTGCGTAAACTGTACAAAAGACAAATAAACTGGACTTGACTTGGGACTACATACCTTGGTTGATAACGGCGTTCTCACGTGTCACTTTGGTGATGTAAGAGTCAGGGGCAACACAAAAATCACTGGCAGTCTAAAAGGAAGAGAACAATTTTTTTGATTTTGAACATAAATGCCGCCTTGCTGACCATAATAGATTACTTTCAGAAACATTAAAAATCTTACTGAGCCCACACTTTTGAACAATACTGTACACTCACCTAAAGGATTATTAGGAACACCATACTAATACTGTGTTTGACCCCCTTTCGCCTTCAGAACTGCCTTAATTCTACATGGCATTGATTCAACAAGGTGCTGAAAGCATTCTTTAGAAATGTTGGCCCATATTGATAGGATAACATCTTGCAGTTGATGGAGATTTGTGGGATGCACATCCAGGGCACGAAGCTCCTGTTCCACCACATCCCAAAGATGCTCTATTGGGTTGAGATCTGGTGACTGTGGGGGCCATTTTAGTACAGTGAACTCATTGTCATCTTCAAGAAACCAATTTGAAATGATTCAAGCTTTGTGACATGGTGCATTATCCTGCTGGAAGTAGCCATCAGAGAATGGGTACATGGTGGTCATAAAGGGATGGACATGGTCAGAAACAATGCTCAGGTAGGCCGTGGCATTTAAACGATGCCCAATTGGCACTAAGGGGCCTAAAGTGTGCCAAGAAAACATCCCCCATACCATTACACCACCACCACCAGCCTGCACAGTGGTAACAAGGCATGATGTATCCATGTTCTCATTCTGTTTACGCCAAATTCTGACTCTACCATCTGAATCTCTCAACAGAACCAGAATCATCAGACCAGGCAACATTTTTCCAGTCTTCAACTGTCCAATTTTGTGAGCTTGTGCAAATTGTAGCCTCTTTTTCCTATTTGTAGTGGAGATGAGTGGTACCCAGTGGGGTCTTCTGCTGTCGTAGCCCATCTGCCTCAAGGTTGTGCGTGTTGTGGCTTCACAAATGCTTTGCTGCATACCTCGGTTGTAACGAGTGGTTATTTCAGTCAAAGTTGCTCTTCTATCAGCTTGAATCAGTCGGCCCATTCTCCTCTGACCTCTAGCAAGGCATTTTCGCCCACAGGACTGCCGCATACTGGATGTTTTTCCCTTTTCACACCATTGTTTGTAAACCCTAGAAATGGTTGTGCGTGAAAATCCCAGTAACTGAGCAGATTGTGAAATACTCAGACCGGCCCGTCTGGCACCAACAACCATGCCACGCTCAAAATTGCTTAAAATCACCTTTCTTTCCCATTCTGACATTCAGTTTGGAGTTCAGGAGATTGTCTTGACCAGGACCACACCCCTAAATGCATTGAAGCAACTGCCATGTGATTGGTTGATTAGATAATTGCATTAATGAGAAATTGAACAGGTGTTCCTAATAATCCTTTAGGTGAGTGTATATACTTATTTTATTACATATAAATGGCAATATTTCCCTGAATAATATAATCTTCACATAGTTTGGCTCTACTTAGTGAGTTTATAATTCAAACTCTCTTTAGACTGCTATAGTGCCAAACCGAAACATCAGCATAAAGGTGAAGATAATTAAAGGCATTTCTGCTAATTTACACACCACAGCAACAGAAAACTCCAGCCCAAGTGAAGCCCAGCTGATCACAAGCGTCAGCACACCTAGCAAACAAACACTGAAGGAGAGAAATAGAGTAAGATTATGAATTACCACAGAAAATAATTTGCACTCATCCCTGTAATGTTGCTGTTTGATCATGAAAAAGGTTTGCAAAGTTACAAAGCCCAAAGTCCACTTCAAAAAAAAAAAGAGTTATTCTCACTTTCAGTAAGCACCGTTTCCGAACTCCTTGAAATGCCTTGATTGTGTTTTTCTTCCCGGGAACCAACGTGACAATACCCCTCATTTAAATAATTCCCACAAAATGCATACACAAAAAAGGGCAAGGCCTGATTAAGTTACGTCAGTAGTGATTTGAAACACTCGGTTGTGGTAAAGAGGTGTGACATTTCCAAAACACACTTGAAGGTGGTTGACTAACCACAACACACTGGTCCAGACAACCTATCAGAGCACCTTGCACTTTTCAGAAGGATGGGCTTCAAAGAGACCGAAACTAAACAGAGTGTTACTGACAGACTGGGAAGAGAGGTGCTGCAACATGCAAAATATGTGACATTTTTGAACATTCAAGCATGAAAACCTATTCTAGTAGACCCCAAAAACAAAATCAAGGGCATAAAATGGCCTCCATAAATACACAAAACTGTACAAAAATGGGTGTTATTGGAGTTATTTTAATGCTGGTACTAGGCGAATGAGCTATTACTGTAAAACAAAGCCTAAATGTTTCTGTTTTGTTTATGGATATTTTCTGGTTGGTTTCATTTTTGTTGTTTAGGCTCATGGTGAGTAACCCAGTTAGTAAACATCTCTGGGGATTCGAACAACCTCCCACTGACCAAATGTGCTTCTAGATACACATGCACCCTCAAACACTACTACAAACACAAACAAATAAACACACACACACACACACACACACACACACACACACACACACACACACACATGCGGCAGAAGAGGTGTCTAATTGCAGCAGAAGGAGTGAGAAAGTGAGTCAGAGTGAATCAAGGGGAGATCTTCACCCTTCCTTGTATACTAAATGGATTTTGTTTCGCCTGAATCCATCTCTCCACTGACAACTCTCTGATTCGTGCTCTCTCTCTCTCTCTCTCTCTCTCTCTCTCTCTCTCTCTCTCTCTCTCTCTCTCTCTCTCTCTCTCTCTCTCTCTCTCTCTCTCTCTCTCTCTCTCTCTCTCTCTCTCTCTCTCTCTCTCTCTCTCTCTCTCTCTCTCTCTCTCTCTCTCTCTCTCTCTCTCTCTAAAGGCTTTCAGAGAATGGATCTCAATTTTGCATAGTTACAGGCTAAAAATAGGTATTTTCACACAACGATTTTCAACCTGGAAATTTCCAAACTAAAACTGTAAAGTTAGTAGTGCATTTTAACCTGAGGCCCCTCCTGCAATGCACCAGCAAAACAAGAAAGGCCCTTATTATTTATCCTGAAATATCATGTGATCTTGTGTAACGCTGACATTCGGTTTTCTTTTTCTTACACTTTAATATTTCTTTGTTGCGAGTTAAAGTCGGTTATTTAAGTTCTTGACAATTCAATTCCGGGTCATTTCCAATCTCATTCTGCTCACCCTACATTGACATGTCACGTCTCAAACTGCCCTGCTGAATTCAAAAACGCCAATAAACATAATAAAAAAACAGTGTTATTTTAGTAGCATTTATATACTATTATTTGTATTAATATTTTGAATTAGCTTTTAGTAATTTTGTTGATTTTTTTTTAGCTTTTCCTTTCCTAAATATTTCTATTTAGACTTTATTTATTTATTATTTAATTTACTAAATAATTTTAGTATTTTAACCATACTAGTACTTTCACTTTCAACTCATTTCAGTTTTTCCTGATAAAATTCTCTTTCTATGTTTTTCATTTAATATTTATTTAATATTTATTTATTTTAATTTTATTTTATTTCAGCCTTATTTCAATTAAATAAAAATTTTATATAGTGATACTGTAAAAAGTATTAAATACATACAACACACAAATATTGGGTCAAATAGTGTATTTTCATTTTGAAAAAACAAACAAAAAAACAAACGTTTTGGTACTAAATTAAATTAAAAACGATAAAAGCAATGCTATATTTTAAGTCATTATAAGTCATTCCTTAAAGGTACAGAAAAGGTTCATTAGGCACTCCTTTGTTATAGATTATATGGGTGACTATTGTGTGTGTGATATTAACTAATAACGTGTTAATCATTTTTGCACTCACCTGATCAAGATGCTTCTAGAGTTGCGTATGAGACCAACCAAAACGAGTAGGCAGATTACAACATCAAAGAGCAGCAGACCCAGATAACCCAACCACCTACAAAAAACACACATACACATGATCACTTCCAGGTGGCTGGACATTTCTTTATAACTTTCCAAAATTAGGAACAGGTCTGGACTTTATCATTGAAAAACTCTATTGTGTCCTCTACTTTGTAACGTCTTTGAAATTTGTGTCGCATTACTTATATCTAAAAGTCACTGAATTTCTTGTGTGTGTGTATAATATTATTTATATTTATATATTTATATATATATATATATATATATATATATATATATATATATATATATATATATATATATATATATATATATATATATATATATATATATATATATATATATATATATATATATATATATATATATATATATATATATATATATATATTTATATATATATATATATATATATTTTTTTTTTTTTTTTTTTTTAAATCAAAGCATGTGTCATCTGCAAACAAATCATATAAAATTGTTGTAAAAACCAACAGGATTTAAGAAACCACCACTCTCTGGGCTTAAGACATTTGAAACAAATGTAGACACCACAGAGCAAGATGACTTGACTTCATAATTACCTGTACCAGTCATACTGCTCAGTGATGGATGCTAGGTGATCCAAAGAGAAATCCGTACTGCTCCAGAAAGGCACATCCACCATCAGATTGATCAGCTCATCCAGCTGACCCTGCAGTTTCTGGACGATGGACAGGTAATCTGTCTGCTTGGAGTACACGGTCTCCAGCTGCACCAAACCCTCCTGCAGGGTTTCATTCAGACTGCTGGTGCTCTCTGATACCTAAAATACAAACACACACACACACACAAAGGAAAAATGTAAGTCTCAATACATCAGATCCATAATATTCTGCCCCCTGAATCAAACAAGAAGATTACAATGATATCATTAATGATAGACCAGGATGATGAATTCTGGAGAATTGTCTGCCTGGCTGATTACTGTATAAGAAATGTTAAAAGAGTTTGGAGCCATAGCCGTATGGGTAAGTGCTCCAACATATGGTGCGGTTGCACTTCGGCGACCCGAGTTTGAGTCCTGGCTCAAGTTCCTGTCCCGGCACAATTCCCCTCTCTGAATTCCTGTCTGTCTACCTGCTGTTCTATCTAAATAAAAAGCCTAAAAAAAAAAGAAAAAAGACAAAAAGACAAATCGAAGGGACCGAATTCCCATATAAATACAGTGACATTTAATTAGCGCTTCTAGCAAACTTGTCTTTTAGGGCATTTTCACACCTGCTTTTGTTTGAAGCGCTTCTTTCAGAACCTGGTACGTTTTCTCCCTTAGTTCAGCTTGTTTAGGCATATATGAACACCGCTATCGCGTTTCGAAACAATCCCAAAAAATGTTTTGCATGCTCCCTCCCAACCATTCTTTCACAGTTTGAGCCGGATGAATCTTGACATTGTCATCTTGGATATGGCCATGATGTGTCTTCCTACATGGCTGTTTAAGAAATGAAGAGCTACACACTCATCAGTTAGTGTTAGAAGAACTGTTGCCAAACATATAACATCCTAGAAACATAATTAGTCACTGCAATAATGATCCAATCATATAGTCTTAAGCTTTTGCACATTTAAATCCAAACAGCGCCTTTTTTTATGAACAACAGCAGGGTGAGTAAAAGATGGCTTTATTTTCATTTCAGCATGAACTATCCCTTTAATAATCTCTCTGGTTCTCTAAAGCCCAAAGTATACTTTATCCTCTGACGTACTACTGTCCACGTGACAGTTTTCATCATCAGGAGGGTCTGCGTGCAGGCCAATTTTTGTGTCCGTGTGGACAGTGCATGTACAACAGTGTATGTGCGAGTGACTTGAATGCTTGAAAACAAAGTCCAAAAGATACAGAAGATAGTGCGTACTTGCCAAACGAGTCTTTCTGCGCTCATGGCCAAAAGAGTATACATTCTGGAACATGTAAAATTAAGTATATCCAGGTTCTAAAAGTCAGAACACTTGCTAATGGATATTTTTATACACATAATAACCAAACCCACCAAAACAATTACACCCTCAACCTTATGAATAATTTAACATTTAACATTTAACAACAATGCATGATGGGGATTTTAACGATGGCAATGGAAATGCAGTGAAGTATTTGGCAAGAGAAGTAGTGTCAAGTTAAAGTGTTCATCAAAGGGCAATGAACTCTCTAGCAGCAGCGGGATGTTCAGTAGAGGCGATGGTACATTTTGGGGGCATTTAAGTGTCTTTTGAACACTTGGATACAGCAAATTGTCCACAGCTTAGAACCAACAAAATCGTGAATGACTCACCAGTTTATCGATGCCTGCCACTGTTTGGTTAGCATGGCGCAAGGAATATGTCAGCCGTGTCACGCCATCGCACGTTTCGCCGTTTCCATAGAAACCAACTGCAATGCCAGCACTGCGGGAAAGTCATCAAAATAGGAATTAGCTCATGTGACTGTGACAGACTCTTTTCTATGGAATGTAATACAACACTTTCACAGAAGCAATGTCTTTTGTTGAATCCTAAGACTACAACAAACTCTTAAAGACCCTGAAAATTACCAGGTTAGCAGATCTGAACTTGACTGAATCAACGTTGTGTTTTTTGCTTTTATAAAGACATTAACACACAGAACCATGGTCGTTCCCTATAATTACCAACTTGCATCAGTAAAGTATAGCACATTGTTTATAATCAATGACAATATACAGACAACAACTGCAGCCACTTATTTTGCCTGCACAGATTTGGGTCAGTAAAATTAAGATTTGTTTTATTAATATTTTTATTCACCAAATTAAATTATTGTTAGGATCATGTGACACTGAACACCGGAGTAATGATGCTGAAAATTCAGCTTTGACCTCAGGAAGAAATTACATTTTAAAATATTTTAGCATGGAAAACTTTCTGAGAAATGTTTTCTGAGGTGCACTTATGTTAGTATGATTTTTATATCAACAATTGTCAATTTAGGAACAAGTCCATTTTCTCCCCTGATTTTAGCCCTCTGATTTGAATGGGTGTGTCCGCTGCGAGACTTCAATGTAAACGCCCACTGCTATGACTGGCTAACATCTTTGCATAAGAAATAAGTATTACATGTGGAACGCTCTCGAAAACTTTTATTACTTTTTTTTTTTTTTTTTTTTTTTTACTGCCGAGATTAAATAACCATGAAAAGTGTTGACTATAGCATTATATTTAGATCTACTCCCATCGCAGTGATGAGCATTGTAGCCAATGACAGACATGTCTGGTGAGCACACGAATGCCTCTTCACAACTTGATCTCTGCACTCACAAATGCTTTCATTATAACGAACAGTGCAACACAATGTAAATGAGAGATTCATTGTCCAGTGTAGACCGCATCATTGACTATAACAGGAGTTTTGGCAAGAGTCCAGAACTTAGTCACTGATAAACTCAAGCTGTGTGATTGAGCTCCAGCGATTATATAGGAAGGATTCTTTGATTGCTTTCCGTTTATAATTTAAATCAGTTAAATGATTATTTCCATGCTACTAAGAGAAACAATGTGATGTACTGATTTACCAAAGAATCCACAGTAAAATGTACTGAACCAAATAATGCCCTGAGACATTCACAGTTGAAAATAAATAACCATATTCCTAGTATTAGGACCCTTTGGAAGGTAATGTAATTTTTAGTCCAGTGATTCTGTAGCTCTCTTTTCTTCTCACCCCGCACCAGTGGGTGGGGCCAAAGATGCAATGATGTAGAAGTAGGCGTTGATTTGATTCTGCAGATATAATGTCATAATGTGACAAAATCCAAAATGTGTCATTTTCAGAGCTTGGTTTCAATAAAAGCTGTTTTTGGACTGATGAGGAAGTTTTGAGTTCTGAAACTTACAGGATGTTTTATTATTACAATGACCTCTTAGAAAGGTTCTCTCTCTCAATTCATGACCCCTTTAACACAAAGGAATTATTGTAAGACAATGACATTTATTTCCACATTACTACATTATTCTCAGGGCAGTTTTAGTGCGTATGTGTGAGGGTTTTTATCTGATGCCAAGTGCACATTTTCCTGCATGTGTTACTCTTTGTCTCGGTCACTCAAATACAAGAGGATTTAGGCAGGAGAGCCCTTATAAGCTTAAGAGTGTGTGAGACCAAGAGATATCGAGAGGGAGGTCACACTGTCATTCCTTGTTAAGGTCAGGAGTCACATGGCTCAACTAGGCTTTCCCTCTCTTACCCAGAAACCCTTACTCTAGCACCACTGACCACAATCACTCGCTTATGTGCTTATCTGTTAGATCGAGTGAGTGGGCACATGTTAATAGTTCTGTTTGGAGAATAATAGTAACTGTTACCAAAACTAATTGTTAAAGTATAATGAGTAAGAAAATATTTTATTCACAAGTGCTACAGTGTTTGCTTAAGACAATAATGCGATATTTAATTATTAAATCACACTTAACACACTTAAAGCACAAAAAAAAGGAGCAAAGGTACAACCATTTTCTTTTTGAAAGTACCATATAAAATACAATGGTACATGAAATTCAGTACAGAATTGTGAGAGTCTGTGTGGGTTTGTTCAGAGATGCATTTGGCACAGACATATATGGGTCACTTTCAAACATAAATGTGAAAAGCCTTAGACTTTCAACCTTAACAAGATCAACTCAGGTAAAATGTCACTGTTGTGGAAAATAAGCCTTAAACAGAATCGATTCTGGCTTGATGGGTCAATTACTGTGTAAATAATAAGCCATAATAATACTTGTTCTACATAAACCAAATCAAAATGACTTAAAATAATTAAACAGTGGACACAAATACTTAAAGATACAACCAGAAACATCTTTGTGAGAATCTGGCAGTTAGATAAGAGATATTGAATAACGACTCTATGCGGCTATGGCACACATACACACACAGGCAGAGAGACCTGCAGTGCATTATTCATCGCGCAGCTTCAATGTTCAAAATCTGATTCTGTTGCTATGGCAACATCTCCAAGGCACCGAGGGGGCAGCGCCAGGGAGAGATGGGGAAAAAACTGACGTGAGGGCGACAGAAAAGAGAGAACATAATACAGGATGAAAATATTTTTGTCTGAAACGAGTCTCTTTAGCCCAGGACAAAACCAAACACCACACACACGTACACACACACACACACACACACACACACACACACACACACACACCTAAAAACCCTATTCTTAGTAGCTTTGTCTTATTTTTTTCGCTACACGTCAAAACATCAGCGTCAAAAACTAAAACGTATCTGTGAAGCAATACTGACTTGTCAATAAGACTTGTTTTCACAAGTTGTTTTTGAAGCATAAACCTCACTAAATTTATTATTTTATTTATAATTTTCTAACACAAAATATATGGTGTACAATAATATGTCAAGAATGTCCATTCTGTAAAAATCTGAAAAAAGTAATAAAAATAAATGATTGGAATTTAAAAAAAAAAAAAAAAAAAAAGACATGTATATAAATCTAAATTAAGGGCACATTTACATAAATGTACTAAAAACGGATACGTTTTTCCTTTGTGTTTTTCATGTGTACAGATGACAACGCTGCGAAAACAACTAAAGACGATGTATTATACATGTGAGGCCAGTAGTTGGTGATGTCACTTTGTAAAGAAACACTACGCCACTTATAGACTGAACATGTAATACGCATGCACATGACGTCTCCGGTTTCACAAATTCATGTTTCTGTAGTTTAAACAGAGACTATAAATGGTATAGTTTTTAAAAACCTTCACTTTGAAACTCGTTTTCGAAAGTTTGCCTTTTCAGGCCACGTTCACACTGCGAGTCAGTCTCAATTCCGATTTATTGCATACGAGTTCACATTGTTGTGTGGCAAATATCAGATTCCAATGTGAACAGATCATGGTCCTGAACTGACCCACATACGCAAAAGAATGATAAAAAGACATCACGCTGTCATACGGAAGTAAACATGAAAGACATTAAAGTAATCGATCACGCGTTTATTTATAGTGTGATCTGCTGCCAAAGCCAGCAAATGTGTGTGGATAAAAAATAAAAAGAGCAGTTTTTAAACATTTATGATACAAGCCTCATGTTTTGTTTGTATTTAGAGCAGTCACTAATACTTATGAGGAGTTCTGACATCACTGTCCTACCACTGACTAAATTTCACAACTGTCTTAATATGTCGGGTATGTAAAATCTTTGCAGTGACTCCCATGAGCGCAGAATTGTGCTCTAGAGTGACGTAAAAGTTGCATAAATTCCGATATGACTGTTCAGACTTAAGTCGCATTGCAAAACATCTGACATGTATCAGATTTAGTACCACATATAGAAATGGCACAAATCGCAATTGAAAAGATCAGATTCCATGTGGTTTGTGCGGTTCACACGGTCAAGAGAAAAACAAATCTGAGTCACATGGGAGTGGAAAAAAATGCATAATTTTTTTTTGTTGTTTTTAGTTTTAAATGACTAAAACCTGAATAGTTTTCTCTGACCTGAATCCATTCAAATTCCAATTCCAATTCCATCAGATTCCAATAACGGTTCTTTTGGGGAAGCTCAATAAAAAGGGACCAGTCAAAATTATTTGTGGTGCTCAACATTACACTAACTGTTGTTAAAGCCTAACTTGTACTGAACCCTATCCTTTAATGGAACTGAATGTCATGAAAATCATTTGCTTACAGTATTTTGAACTGTTCTGAATGAACATTCATTGAGCTACTGAAGCTAAAAGACACAAAACATTAGTGATATTAAGTTTTTAGGAGAGCGCCACAGTGTTTTAGGTCACCCCATGAGCATGTGCTGTGCACTATTTGATGTGCTTAATGATGCATGAGGCACAATGTGTTTCATCGGAGCCATCATGTCAGCATGACATCTCTCATCTCTGCCATGGACCCATCACTCAGTCTGATCCGCAACTCTCTCTCTTTTCTCCGTTAAGCTTTATCTGCATCTCGCTCAATCACTCAGACATCATTGTCCTTTTCTCTGGTTCTTCTGCATCCATCTTGCTCTAAGGGAAATAATCTCTTCTTTGTTTGTCAATCACAGCATGAACGGAAGAGCATGAAGTCAGATATAGGACAGACGTATGCTGATGAGGGAGAGGAGGAGGGAGGGAAGGCAGAAGGGGTGGAACAGAGGGGAGGACCCTTGTGGGGGGATAAATGGGAGGAGAGCCCAGAAAATAAATCAGAACAGAAGACAAAGGAAGGAACCCAAAAGCAATTAGAACAATAATGAGTAACAGTTAATGAAAACAAAACAATTCATACGCAAAATGATGGCTTATTATGTACATAAATTAGAGTTTCATTTAAACTATTATGGTTTTTCGAATATTCCCTTTTATGCAGTGTAATATAGCCATTTGTGAATGTAAACATTCTGCAAAGTTGTAAAGCCGAAAGTGCACAATAAATAGTTATTGTCTACCAAAAGAAAGAATCAAATCAGAACCACCTAAACAAGCTGTTTTTTATTCAAATCCCACTGCGCTATGGTTCTACGTCACTAGAAAAGATATTTGCATAATGGCCACCTATGTTGTACATCGTCCGCATGCGAACAACTTGACCAGCCCTCAAATGTCATTTTACTGAAAAGTGCTTCTCAAACGCAGCAGTTCAACGCGGGATTCGCAAAACGCTTGCTCTTGAAAGATGGGTCAGTACCCAGATCATTTGGACCAACTTGCTCCTCAGAAATCACAACCTGCAAGTATGATTAATTATTGATGTATATATTTTCTACCGTATTCAAAATACATAGTTTTGTGTTTTATATTGTGTAGGTCTCCGGCTAACTGATAAAGATACGGGTTGAATAACTAGTCCTTCCAATGTTTCATCATTGGGCTCGCACTCGGATTGATATGGTAAATATCGATGTCTTTATAGTGTGTACAATCGCTGAGCTTTAGGAAGCATCTGCAGTTGAAGTTTATGGTAATGGGCATTGTGTTTCCGATGTTGGCAAACTGGGCCGTCTGCCCAATCACAGCAGAGTAAGCTCTCGGAAAGGAGGGATTTAGAGAGACTGATTCATCCAACGAGTCGTTTGAGAATCATTGAAAAATGTGGTGATGTGCAACGTATATTATGAGAAAATTAGTGTTTTTTGACCTTTGATGTATGTAAACCTGTTGTAGGAGACCTCCAAAACTAAATTAGGAAACTTTAAAATAGCATAATAGAGGCACTTTAAAAGCATTTCCCTTCAATAGCTACATATCAGTTTCTTTGCATACTTTATGATTACTTGCAAAGACATTAAAATAATCATTATTGATGTACAGAGTTGTAGACTTGAACACATGCGGTATTTGCATGGGGGACATTTTTGCCCCTGATGCCAATTCCTGGATTTTACCTGCATAATTTCACCCAACAACTGTAAATGTGACCTCAGTCACCGCACCTTTATTGTTTACATAAATGAAGGAACCTAAAAATCCCAGATCTTGCAAACATCCCAACAGGTCATGACAGACCGTTATATTCTTTTACTGACCAAGTGTGAACAACTACAGCAAAGTCTCCCACTTAAAAAAACTAAACAAAAACCCCCCACAGTATTTCAGCGAAGCTTTTATTTCAAAACCAATCCACTCTATGTCTACATCACGACCACAGAAAATAGCAGCTGGTATTATTAAACGGGGTCATTGCAGGACAATTTAGCCGACATCATTTTAACCCCAAACTAATGCAGACATTTGATTAAACTACTTAACCTCTGTGTTCAGGGTTCAGTGTGCAATGGCTGCCAGCCTGATCTGACCTCTCAACTCTGTCTATATTTAAAGAGCTCTGACAGGAATAAGAGACGTTTTAACTAAAGACCACAACAAGATAAACTGCACATAAACCCCCTCAATATTTACTGAATTAAACCAATTTAAAAGGAAGATGAAACTCAGTATTATGTCAATCTAAAGAAATGATTTAAAATGTTGAGGTTAATTGTCTAGGTCAACTAGTGTAACTGATTTATCAGAACTGACAAAAAAGCAGGCGGAAGTTTGTTTACCTAACAATCAGAGTCAGATGACAGCATGTGGGTTTTGAAAAATGTCCCAACTATCCTAAGCAAGAACGGATTAACACAGCCGAGTGTGTGCAGGATGCTGTCAGTTGTACATTGAGATGCAGACATGGATTATCACTAAAAATACAGACGAGATACCATCCATTCCTCACTGCGCAGAGAGAAACACACACCTACCATTTCACATGAATCATGGACAGCGGCGCTCATCAGCGTGGGTTAGGCGTTTAATAAGCTAACATATGCATTACATGAATAATGTGTCATACAGCTATTACTTGAGAGCTCTTCTGTTCTCATTTGTTTGGCTTTTAACTCTTTCCCTGCTCTTCTTTAGAAAAAAAACCTTTTATTCTAGCTTCGTGCACTTTTATCAACACTTGAAAAAACTGCAACATTTTGAACAAAAAGCTGAGTAAATTATGTGAGACTCCTTTGTAAAGGAGTCAAAATAGCACCAGGAATTCCTCCATTATACACAAACGAAGATTAGCGGCAAAGAGACGCATTTCTGACGCCTGCACCGAACTGTAATGGGCAACGTAGCTCCTATGACGGAAAAAAAACAGGTATGCTTGAGCATTATGTCCTTTTTAAGGTCACATCACATTGTATTTATATTCAGTCAAACTGCACCTGAGTTTGTGTTCAGGGGTCTCTGTCCACTTGTTTGGTGTGCTCCAGGGTTTGAATGGCAGCGTTCACACTTATTAAAATGAACTGAACTAACAGGGCAATCGAGTTCATTTTAATCTAACCAAACCTGCCAAGTGTGAACACGCGCTTAGTCTCTTGTGCCCTTGAAGAGCTTTTAAGATTAGCCAACTACAAGCTTACATTTCAGGTTGCTGCATTATTAGGTGATGAGTGTTTTGTGTTGAAGTGTATAAGCATGCAACTCACGGACCTGCACACAAGAGTGGCGATGATCACACACCAAGCGGTGCAGCAGCAGTCAGCATTGGGAGAGTCCTGGTTCTTCCTACGACGGCAGCACAGCCAAAAGGAGTAGAAAAGGAGGAAGAGGAGATCCAGTGCCAAACATACCAATGCTGCTGCACCTAGCAACAACACAGACTGCAGAGAGAGAGAAAGAGTCATTTAGACCTCACTGTTTTTAGTGAACAGAGATATATATATATATATATATATATATATATATATATATATATATATATATATATATATATATATATATATATATATATATATATATATATATATATATATATATATATATATATATATATATATATATATATATATATATATATATATATATATATATATATATATATATATATATATATATATATATAGAAAAGCATTTCACACACAAAGAAATATAATAGTCTAAAATTATGTGTTACTCCAGATTCCAATAAAAAGAAAATGTGATACTGTACAATAATAAAAGATTGTGATTTGTGAAAGACCCAGCCTTCAGTGGTGTAATTGTATTCTTTATTGTTCTCGGTACATTTACTGCTTCACTAAAAACAACAAGAACGGATAAAAAAAAGACCTTTTCAGAAGGAATCCTGCATGTTTAATCCAGATCTACATACAGAGCTGAAGTGCACCAGAAGTGTCATGAATTATCTAGAAATTTTTTTTTTTTTCAAAATCCATGGCTACTGTGTACCATGAAAATCTCCATATGCAGCAAATGTAGGTCAGGCTGAACACGGGAGACTTATTTTGGTCTCAGAGCTGTAAAGTAAGGGCTCAGAAGTTCTACTGTATACAAGTCTGCATAACCACACACACACACACACACACACACACACACACACACACACACACACACACACCACACACACACACACACACACACACGATCTTCTAGGACATGGTTCTGAATCAACATCCCTTGTTAGTCCTGGAACAACGTTCCTATCAAAATCACAGCCCGAAAGTCATTCCCAACCATAATTTAAAAATCACAGTGAACTTATCTTCTGAATGTTCACCCAGCACTAACAAGAATGCTGATCCAGAAACATGTCCTACTTGAGTAAATCATATTAAAAATAAAGCAACAAGGGTTTGGTTTCAGACTTTTTCTTTGGGTTTTCAAACATGTGAATACAAGGGAATTGCTAGTTTCTACTGGAAAACCATATTAGGAATGTTTGTTTATTGGGATATATTGGGCATACCTTTATTGTTGTTTATACTTGCAGTGCAATCTTCATATCAATACATTTCTTACTACAGTTTTTCATTTAAGTCAATGTGAGTGGTGCTTGCTCATGCAAAACATGTTAGGGTGGTTGCCAGGGCATTGCAATAGTTGCTAAGTGGTTGCGAGGGTGTTCTGAGAGACTGCTAGGTTGTAGCTAGGTGGTAGCGGTAACATCCAAGGAGTATGCATGATGACTTACAATTATTTAAATATTAGTATTAATATAATTAATATTTATATTAATAAAATATTAAAACAATATAACAATTTAAATGCTAAATAATAATAATAATAATAATAATAATAATAATAATAATAATAATAATAATAATAAAATAAAGATATCATAACGACATCATGGAGCTGCTGGATGTTAGATACATGGTGCTTCACCTTCCGCTTGAGGATGCCCCACAGGTGCTCAATAGGGTTCAGGTCTGGAGACATACTTGGCCACTCCTTCACCTTCAGCTTCCTCAGCAAGGCAGTTGTCATCTTGACGGTGTGTTTGGGGCCATTATGTAGGAAAACTGCTGTTCGGCAGGGAGGCCATTATGTTCTGCTTCAGAATGTCACAGTACATGTTGGAATCCATGTTTCCCTCACTGAAGCACAGTTCCCCAATACCAGCAGCACTCATGCAGCCCCAGACCATGATGCTACCACCACCATGCTTGACTGTAGGCAAGACACAATTTTCTTGGAGCACATGCTGGACACCATCTGAGCCAAACAAGTTTATCTTAGTCTCATCAGACCACAGGACATGGTTCCAGTAATTCATGCTCTTGGACAGGTTGTCTTCAGCAAACTGTTTGCAGGCTTTCTTGTGAGCCAGCTGCAGAAGAGGCTTCCTTCTGGGACGACGGTCATGCAAACCGTCTTGTTGCAGTGGTCAGTGTATGGTCTGAGCACTGACAAGCGGACCTTCTGCTTCTGCAACCTCTAAAGCAATGCTGACAGCACTCATGTGTCTGTTTTTTGAAGCCAGCTTCAGCACCTGACGCACAGCACGAGGACTCAACTTCTTTGATCGACCTTTGCAAGGCCTATTCCGAGTAGAACCCGTCTTGGAAAACATCTCTATGACCCTGGCCACTGTACTGTAACTCAGTTTCAGGGCATTACCTATCTTATAGCCTAGGCCATATTTGTGGAGAGCAACAATTCTAATTCTCAAATCCTCAGAGAGTTCTTTGCCATGAGGTGCCATGTTGAACATCCATGGTCAGTATGAGAGAACTGTACTCAAAGCACCTAATTTTAACTGCTCCATTACAAGATACACAAATTTGTATGGTCCTGTCAAGCAGACAAAACATGAACAAGATGAATAGGACATGTGGCTTTGCATGGTTAAACGACATACCGCTGTTATCACTTAGGATGTACTCACGTTTGTGCCAGCTATTTTGACAATAATGGCTGTATGTTAAGTTATTTTCAGAGCACAGTAAATCTATACTGCTATACAAGCTGCTCATTGACCACTCTAAAATGCATCCAAGTTTAATTTTTATAGTATTGTCCCTTGAGAAGATATACTAAAATGGTTGCTAAAATGTTTTTGTGAGATTCTGTATACACATACACACACACACCAGTGGCGGCATTTCACAAAAGCCTAGGGCATGGCATGATTCCTTCTGGCCATACAACAACGACATTCCCAAGTAATCATGTAATATCTAAACAAAAATCAGACATACTAAAATAATGGACGGAGTCCACGGACATGCACAGACTTAACGACAATACAAAATCAAAATCAATGCAAATTCTGAAACAGCCCTATAAGCCTACAATGTGTCCTGACCAAACGCGACGCAACACATGAGAAATGTATCCTTTCCATGTTTTCTTTGTAGCCTACTAAGCAGCCGCAACTGCAATTATATTTTACATTTTTTATTTCTGAGGCACCGCGGCTGGATAGACATAGCCATATATTGTGTATGAACATATTGTGCATTGTTGCTTTCAGTAGGCTGTCTATAAAGGTCCTAAAAATATATATTTATATGCATCTGAGGATAATTCACCTCAGATCTTGAAAATAAATGAAGTGGAAACGACAATGTTCAAAGTGTCAACTCAAGATGAACAAACAAGTGTATTCTATGATAAAAACGATGATATATGATAGAAAGATTCGTGGACGCGCTGGCGCGCTGGCGCTCTGACGTAGATCGAATGCTTGGTCTTTTTTAAACTGTATTTAAAGGGGCCGCAAAGCAAACAAGCATGTTGACTGGCAGACAGACCACAAGTAGGGCATAAGTTAACCTCATAAAATCTTTTAAATGTGAAAGCAAGAATGAAGTGCATTCCCGCTGAAAAACAAGCGTTCTAGCGCCTATAAAATAGTGTTGCGTGCCTTCTTAACAAATTGCACATCACTATGAATGATCGCATCGTAAATGATAGGGAAACCCGCACAGCAATGATCAACTTCTCCATTTTGCTTGGCAACTAATGTGGTTGGAACCAAAGTTTACAGGACTGCATTCTCTGTATTTCTCTCAAGCGGAGCACTTCTACATTCCAATTGGTTGCCACCGAACAGCGTCATAGCTCATTACCATAAAGTTGAGCTGATTTCAACTCTCCACGACGCACCCTGCCGCTCTCGCCAGAGGTGTGAACGCACAGTTAGGCTGTTTAAATTAGCTTTTCAAAGCTGCAGTTCCTTCCAAAAGCCAACTCAAGCAACATAACTAACAAACAGCATTATGAGTTTTGTCTGAATGCTACGATATGGCAACTGCCATACGTAAATGCCACCCCGACACACATACACACTGTATATGAACAAGTAATGTATTCATAGGCTACATACAAACACACACACAGAGTTCTGTTAATGTTCTAATATTGCGTTGGACAGTCAGGGTTAGGGGCCTTTGAGTCGAAAAGGCTGATAACCTCTGTTCTAAAAACCTTACTGAAAGACAGTTCAGGGAATAAAAGGAAATTCAGCATCTCCAAACAGTTGATAATCACAGGCTCAGGTCTGCTAAATAGAGCAAGATCACAAATTTGTCCTCAAATGCCCAGAGTGACCTTGTCGGGTACACGTTCAGCCCAGTGCAGATTCTCATCCCGGCAGGATCACCAGTGTCACTGAAACAATGCTGGAATTTTCACCTGTAAAGTTTAATTTAAATGCTTTATTGTTATGGCATTAATATTCGTTCCTGTCTGGTCATCTGTGAGATTGAGGGACCTGTGAGCGAGATGTCAGCTTCTGTCTGTTGATGTGTCAAAGCTCATTTGAGTCACTACCAACAGCATAAAGAGATTAGAGAGGATTAATTATCAGCTCCCTACCTCCCTCCCCCCAGGAGACTAACCAGCGATCAAGACCAAAGAGAAGAGACTATACAAAAAAAAATCCAGGAGAAGATGAGAGTGGGGGAGGGAGTCTAAAACTCTCAAATGTAATTATCTTATTACCAGCCCTCAGAGACACACAGGGAGCGAGAGATTAAACTTTAGTTTGCATTGGGCGACTCAGTAGTAATAAAGAGCAGGATGGCAGGAAGTTGGCATTATCGAATTACAGGAATGCCTTAAAACCAAACCCAAATACTTCATGAATGTGCAGGCAGGAATCCAATATGTTTTTAAAGTCAAATTTGTTCTATAATCATTATGAAGCACCAGAATTGATAAATATAAATGGATAGGCAATATTAAAAAGTCACAACAACACTAGTATCATGGAATACAGTACTGTCAGAAATATGCATTTGTTCCTTTAGCATATCCTTTTTACCTAGGAGACTAATAAACAGTTCACCAATATGCCTATACCTCAAGTCTGGACAAAATAATAAAATATTTCTGTTTTCAATTTACAAAATAAGAGCACATTTTCTTGTATTTGCTTTCATTTTTGTTCACAGTATTTGATTAAAAGTGAATTTTTACAACATAACTCCAAGTGAATTTACAGTATATATTTTGCAAACTAATAGCATGAAATAAGCAAAAAAACAACAACTCAAAAGTGAATTTTGGAATAAGATCGCAAGGGTGTTTGAATTGAGATTGCGATCCTTTAAAGATCTTGCAGCTCTAGTGCTTTCAATTAAACCAAAAAATAAATCCAGACATTTAATAGGACATGTGGCTTTGCATGGTTAAACGACATACCGCTGTTATCACTTAGGATGTACTCACTTTTGTGCCAGCTATTTTGACAATAATGGCTGCATGTTAAGTTATTTTCAGAGCACAGTAAATCTATACTGCTATACAAGCTGCTCATTGACCACTCTAAAATGTATATCAAGTTTCATCCACAATTAATGTGCATGCAAATCAATAAACAGATCTTTAGGATCTGGTCTATGACAGCACAATTGTACACATTAATACGCTGTAGCACGAACTGCTATTGACAAAACCACAGAACACGTAAAATCACCATATTACCTCAATCTGTGCTAAGAGAATAATGGTTAAGCTAAAACAGTAATCATGGTCATTTAAGCACAATGACATTTACCTCTCAGCTCAGTGTTTGTGTGTCATTAGGACGTGTGTTTTTGTGTGTACAGCGCAGTGTTCTGGTGTAAATCGTTTCATCTGCACTACTCGTGACTTCCTGCCAGCTGGGCCCCTTTCCTGCCCAATATGCTTTTAATTATTCCAGCATTCCCTGCTGAGAAAAAAACCCTAGTGCTTTTTCCACGTCAAACGAGAACAGCAACACAGCTGTAGGAGCCCGTCTTCAGCAAAAAGAAATCTTCTCAAACTATTGCAAATTTAGAAAGAGCTATAAATTCCTCTAATTTTGGACACAGAGCAGACAAAATTTTTGCAGCGATTTTTATTACAGTAATGCTGAGAAAACAGAAGCCTGATACCAACCAAAACATATGTGCAGTCAGCATCTGCTAATCCCATTTCCCACATACAGGAAGTAGACAGCTAGCCCAAGGTGAACAAAGGGAGTATTTTTAGGACACTGGTAATATACAGGTAAACTTACATCTTTAGCTTAGCTACTAGACCTCCAAATAGGACTCTACAGAATAATATCTACAACTATCATAGTGTTATCTTCTAGCTCTACATCATTTTAGAGATTTGGCTCGTTTGGACACTTGGGCTGCGTTCCACTTCGCTTATGATACGATATACTTTATTGTCCCCTTAGGGAAATTTTTCTTGTGTGTATGCTGTATTTTCAAAATCACACAATAAATAAATAAATAGAATTGAATCAATTTTAGACACACACTCGCAAACTTTCCTAAGCACTTGCCCTCAGAGAAATCCCTGCCGCCATTTTGAAGTGCATTCCACTTAATGAAGTAGACAAGTGAAGTTTATATAGATAGGCCCTCGATTTTGACCAAGTCTCCTTCATATGTACACTTCAGGCAGCTCCATATACCACAATGCAACATGATTGTGACATCACCGCAGATCGCATTTAATAAAAATCTTTTTTTTTTAAAAAGACAAAAAAAACAAAACAATGCCCAATACAGTGAATAAGCACCACCTTCTAAATAAAAGCTGATTAGTAAAGTCATTGCGTCACTGCAGCTTCAGTTTTTTGTCATGACTGGAGCGTTTAGAAACAACATTCATGAGACAGTTGTCAGATTTCGTTGGTGATTTCAAATATGAAATTTAATCGTAAGCTTGGCAACAGTTTTGGAGAATTTGGTGATTCCCCATTCAAAGAGATAGGAGCTACACTTGCATGCCTGAGAGGCGTTTCAAAGATGGCCGCCAAGTGAAATTACTTGTCTTAAAGGGACTTAATTTATTTACCCCCACCACAAACAACTCTGATATATATTTTTTTTATTTGAAACAACTCAAAACACACCTATATACATAAAGAATGCTGCATGAAACAAATTTGTAAGGGGGAAAAAAGGAAATAAATCAAATCCATAGCGGATTCCAGGTGATCAAGGGCTTAGGATGTTCCAATTCAAGGGTTCTGCCAGTAATGGGCACTCGTGAGGGAAGTTAGTGAGGGAAGGGCAAAATGGTTTAAATGAAACAATTGCAAAAAAAAAAAAAAAAAAAAAAAAAAAAAAGATTATTCACAGATTAAGTCATTTAAAGTGATAGTTCACCTAAAAAGAAAAGTCTGTCATTTACTCATGCTCATGTCCTTTCAAACATGTATTACATGAAAAAAATATTGAAAAAATTTAATTAATAAAAATAGAATTTATGAATACATATAATTGTGTTTTTGATCCCATTAACTTTCATTGCATGAACAAAAACAGTTCTTGGAAAACATCACAGAAGATAAATTGTCACAATTTGAGTGACATTTTGCTTTGGGGTGAATTATCCCTTTCACAGCATTCCCAGAAGTCCTTGTGAGTTTATGTTATTGTGTTGTTGTGAAACAGTCCTAAATATTACTTGAAGGCTAGTGTTTATATTCAGGTTCTCAATTAAGTCACACAGATTGTAAAAACTCTACAGGCAAGTGAGCTACAGGCACTTGGTGAATAGATCTGACCAAATCATTAAAAAAAAGAACTAATTTAAAAGAATGATTCATTAGCGAATCAGACCATCACTATTATCTTTTCGATAGAAAGACATAAAAATGTCCAGTGTAGTTGTGGATATGGTCCATGTGGCATTAAAGTACAGAGAAAAGAGGAGGACAAAGTGCTGACATGTTTTGGCAGCTACTGGTGGGCCAGATCCAGACAAACTATTGTGCTGAGTGCCCTGAGATCCAAGCGAACCCTCCGCCGCACAGACGGTTTCAATCCAAAAGTGCAAATATATGTCTTCTCAGTGCCAGGATGTAAGCACAGTTTTAATGGTGGTTGAAGAGGTCCTTGGGGGATGAATAATGCCAAAATGGCACTGGATAGGTCTATGTGTGTGCATGAGTTCATATGGGTGCATGTGTGCCATCTTTGTCCCATTTAAAAGGAAGTTTAGTCTGTTGAACAAAAAAAAAAAAAAAAAAAAAAAAAAAAGTTTGTCCGTTTAAAAACACATGCTATATTCCACCTAAAACTAACTATTTTAAATAGCATTTTAAAAAATTTATAATTTTTTTTTACATTAAGTTATGACCTCATATTCACTTTTTTGCCACTAACATCACCAGGGGTTATTAATAAATAAATGAGTGACTAATAAAAGGTTTACTTATCTGGTAATGATCAGTCACACACACACACACACACACACACACAAACACACAAACACACAAACACACAAACAACTGTTCAAAAGTTTGAGGTCAGTAATATTTTTTTTGGACTGAAGTTGATGCTTTTATTCAGCAAGGCCATATTAAATTGAAAAAAAAAAAAAAAAAAAAAGACAATGACAGAATGACAGTAAAGACGACATTTGAAAAATCTATTTTTTTTTTCAAATAAATGCTGTTCTTTTGAACTTTCTATTCAAAGAATCCTGAAAAAAAATGTATCGTGGTTTCCACAAAAAAGGAGCACAACTGTTCTCAACAGTTATGATTATAATAAATGTTTTTTGAGCACAGCTTTTTAGAATGATTTCTGAAGGATCATGTGACACTGAAGACTGGAGTAATGATGATGAAAATTCAACTTTGCCATCACAGAAAGAAATGACACTTTATAATACATTCAAATAGAAAGAATTAATACAATTTAAAATAACTTTTACAATATAACTAATTTCACTTATACATATATATATATATGTGTGTGTGTGTGTGTGTGTGTGTGTGTGTGTGTGTGTGTATATATATGTATATGTATATATATATATATATGTGTATATATATATATATATATATATATATATATAAATAACACACACACATATGCATTTTATTATAGTATTATTTAATTACATTTTATTATATTAAAAATTATTAAATTCATGCATCAACTACCATAGTAGATATTTACAGGTTATATTTTCCATTTACAACTGTAGTGCTGGCATGTGATCTTCAAATCAAGTAGTTTACTTGCTCTCCCTATGTGTCAGTGTGAACGAGTGCAGACCTCCATATGTCCCAGCACGCATGTGTGAGAGTGTGAGAATGAGAGCGAAGGGGTACTGGCATAAAGACTGTGTCCATTTGACAAAAGGATGCCTGCAAAGCACTCTGGGATACATTAGGGATTAAACCCCATTTTCACAGAAGCCCACAGAAAGGGGTGCATTCATCTTTTATCAAAAAGAGAATAACAACACCCAACCCCCCTCCTCTTCCTGTCCCTCTTCTCACTCACCCACCCACCCACCCTCCCTCCCCTTCTGCTCTGCCAGGCCAGACAGACCCAAGGGCTTGTCATGACCTCATCTCATACAGATTTACCCCCACATACCCCGTGGCTTTCCTGTGACCTCGGACCTAACAAGCCAACCAACTAGGCCAATCTCATCTCAGCATCCCAGGAAAAATCACACCTTATTGACTGAATGTTAGTACATTCACATGCAAGCGCATCGGTTTCAGTTGTCTTTCAGCACTAAGTTGAATGTAATCACTTATAATATGTCTTGACCTTGGAAAATGATTCAGAGCAATGAAAATGCATTTGTATTCAGCTGAACTTGCAGTGATTAATGAGCCCATGTCTCTTAAACGAACTTTATAAGTTGATGGTGCATGGCAGCACTGCATTGCATTCATCCGATGTCTCCAAACAACAAGATCAATTTCTATCACTGAATATATTTTCAATCGCAGATTTCTTTTTGGAAACAAGTGACTGTTGTTGGCCATTTTGACATGCAGCACTGGATGTGGTCATTGACAGCTATAGCTGGTGAGCAAAGGCAACCATGGCTGCAATTTCACGCAGCTGGATGCTATTTCCTACTGGTCCTCTGGAGAATGGACGCTTTGATAAAATAGCCTCATTTTATGAAGTGGACAGTAAACAAACCTTATTGACATTTGAACTTGAAAAGTGTCTCTGTGACCTTCATCTCTGTCTGAAAGAGGTCTATGGGCCAGATTTACTAAACAAGGCAAATTAGCATGAGAGCACAATCCCATAAAAGCACAGATGGGAGTAGAAAGTTCTGCGCATGATCTACTGACGACGTGCAAATTAAACGCATCAGGATAATTTCCATAATGACCAACAAAATCTACCAAGAGCAGCACAAATCGGTGTCCGCTTTGAGAGATGTTGAGCGGAATCGTAAACACCTCTGACTGGCCATTGCGCTCACGCGGCCATCAAATATGTCTGTGATTGGCTACAACGATCAACGCTGTAAATATACATTTTGGGCGATAAAAAATAAATACCAGTAAATTGACTAGCAAACCTTAGTATGATTCATTTAAATACTCTCCTCCCATAAATTTGGCGCGAGAAAGGGAACCTGCTATAAATGCATATGCAATTGCAAAAATAACCCTGCCAAAGCCTTTTCAGCGCTAATTTTTCACTGTGTGTCAATCTTGAGTACCTATAGAGTAGTATTGCATCCTTCATATCGCCCAAGATTCTTTCGTTTTATCATATTTATTAAAGACAGATATGCTGTACTGATTCTTTCACAAAACAGCCGAAGCAGTGGGTGGGGCTAAAGAGTCACAAGCATGTGCCGACTGCCAACAAAACACACACATTTGACAGTTTCACTCACCACCTGCGGTTTCGACTCATGCCCGGGAACAAACTTGCAGAACTCCTGCTCCGGAAAAACAAACTGCATCCACCGTTTCCTTAGCACTGGGTTATTTGGGAAGCTGAACAAAGTTATCTTCCCTCACAACCAAAAACACTTCTTTAGTGTTGACTTTGTGGTCTAAAATCAAAATGACAGCGCTGCCAACGGCTTCTGTAACCCGAACAAAGCTCGTTGATGGGCGCGCTCTTGCTCTGGTTGATGTGCGCACGCGCTCATCCGGGAGAGGTGCCCATACAAGGAAATCCATCCTTTATGACGTCATACAGGGCCATACTCGAAAAAATTATACGAATCCTGAAGGAATGTATTTGGCACAGAAATACTGCGTCATATGTCCAACTTGTTTTTCATTTTACTTTCATGTTTAGCATAAGAATCAAACTCTTTAACAGTGTAAATAAGTCAGAATGCATGAAATCGTATTAGACCCTTGAAAGTTGGCAGGACATGAAAAAAATAAAATAAAATAAAAATCACCCTACTTTGAATTAAAGTTATTGATCTTATAGCAAACCATTCATCCATGCCTGTTTTTTATGTTTTATTTGACCTTGTAATTTTTAAATAAAAATTTCACAACACAAAAGCACAGAGCAAATTTGCTTAGTAGACTATATGAAAACATCTATTTGATGTTTACACCAATAACCATACTGACAAACAGGTTGCTTTTTCTTTTTTTGCAGTATTCCCTTAATTTTGCGGTGACTGAGATATAACAGTAATCTTGAATGCCTCTACATTATACATATGCCCAAAGGTTGAATATCCATGCAGAAATGCATTGTATAGGCACAAGCTCATAATGTCTCCTACTGGGTGTTGATATCTATTTCCGTGGGTGGGTAAATAGACAAACACTGACTATCTCCACACAGCTCCTAAGCATAACATCATTTCTGGACAGTAACTGCTCAGTGATTGGACAGTCTGTTCTCACGTGCAACATGGGGAGCTCAGTAAGATGGTGAAGTCATTAAAACTGATTACAAATCAATGCCACTCCTTTTAGGTGTAAAAAAAAAAAAAAAAAAAAAAAAACCTTGAATTTTCATAGTAGTTTAAACTAGTTAGTACTGATCAAGCTACCTCATCAACAAAGCCATGCTACTAACCAGTAAAAACCTAAATCTGGTTGACCAAAGATGCCGAGCCTGGTGGGGAACCAGCATACCAGTCTTTTCAGCCAGAGTGCTTTATTTAAATAAAGTATTTGTACTGTTTTAAATAGACAAGTATTGTCTTACTGCATTATCATTGTCTATTCGGGGTCAACTGAAAATTATGTATGAATCACACATTTTGTGTATATTATTCATAACTATCCCTTTAGCTGTCAAATATGTGACACTCTGAAAGCTCACAACCTAGTACCTCGAAACATCACTAGTTGCCACACACTGCAGTAAAAGCCTTCAGAGGGTTACGTCATGCTTGAGAATAACCTTTGATGTTGCCGCTCTGCACGCACACATCGATCTTGACGTCGTCTCATATTTCCAAATCGTGTAGCACTTGAACTCGACCTACCTTTTGATATTCCGAGTCCTCCGGTCGGAAATCACTGCTGGTCAGCTGAAACTGTAGGTTTAAGTGTGGAAGGCGATGGAAAAGGTTAACCCACCACGGCGGAGAATAATTCACCACTGCAGCCATCGTGTTCATGCAGATCTCTGACTGTAAAAGACACAATGATGCATTCAGCAACCAATTCCGGACTTCGACTGTTCCATCGCGTCGCATTGCATCAAATGCATTTAAAGTGTCTCTTTACACGCTACCTGCAGTTAAGCAGGGGTTAAAATTTGCACCAAAGACCAAACAAATGGCTAGTTTTTCCCTAGAATTACGTGCCAAACACTCATCCGTTGCTCTTAATTACATTACCATACAGATTTGTTCTGAAATGTAATAATTAACATAGCATGCATTGTTTATATACTAGGACTTAAACCGCAATTTGCTCAGGCAGGCTTTTGTTATCGGGAATCCATGCTTACCCGTTATCAGCCTAAACCATAGTTCCAGCAAAAACCTGCGATGATCTCAACAACAGACAAATGGCTCCTGTCCTTCGATGTTTTGGTCGAAAAGCAGCAACAGCGGGGTTATCTGTGCTCAGCAGTCAGCATGCACCGAGTATCTTGTCCAACGCAGCCCCTGCGTCACTGCCGTCTGCATGTTATCCAGCGACACGCTCACTGGAACTGAAGCGAGAGCTTTAAACGCCTTTGATGCCCATTGCGCTTTTGTTTTAAGGTAGTCCTGCGCCGCTTTCTTCCAGTAGACGCGTGTGTTCAGCGCTTGTGCATTTCTGTTGCGTTAAAATCGAGTTGCATAAAATACGCGATGATATCACACATTACGAGGATGAACTAGTGATTTGTGAGAAGACTACAAACGGGCGTGATTGTCAATCATCTAACGTTACGTCCATCTATTTCAATACTCTAATGGATTCGTGTGTTTACAGACCTCTGGTGGCCAAATTACGCAAACTCAAATCATATATCTAAGCAACATTGTATTAAAAGTCTTCTTTTTATTGTTCTCATCCGCAATTTTCTGCAGTTTTCCTACTTTTTATAATTTGTTTTCCTTAATTCAACGGTTATGCTAATGCTAATTATGCTACACAGGTATTAAACGTTTACGTTATAAAAAGGGTAACATCAGCACATTTTATAAAAACTTTATTTAGAAGTATTACAAATGTTATAGTATAACAGTTATACAAATATGTTTGGCTATTTAGGTTATAAAAGGGTAACATTAACGTCTGAAAATTTTCCCGACGATGATGACGCGATTCCCATCCTTCTAGCAATTATTTGCATACTGAATTGTATACTTTTGTAACAATTATGGGCAAAGGCATGACAGTATTACAAACAGCAGAACGTATTATTATGTTTTGTCTTTTTCAACAAAATGTTCAGGAGGTCAAACATTATAATTCTATTTCTATTTTCGCAACCCTGTTAACAAACCGGCTACTTCACCTCTAAATTTCTTAAATTAACAATCAGGTAGCCATTGCTACACTAAATGAGGAAATGGTATTTAAACTCATAGCACAAAGGACAAAAGTTCAGAGAAAACAAATCTTTAATAAAGAAAAATCAAGCATAAATTCAAAGACAATGGCACAAAAATACTGTGCTCTTAGAGCAAAGCATCAGTTTTAATAAGACAGACACAAGCAAACGGCAACACATTTTTTCAGTGCTATTATTGGTTCAATACAGACTTGTCTATAATAACATTAAACACACTGACGACATTTACCTGCATTAACAGCATTTACTGTCATTTCCCCCAATCTGAGCTCTCTTATACAGCAATATGTTTGTGGAGATTCACAGTTTGTATCAATCAGAGGTGTACATTAAATGCACACAATGGCTTAAATATACTTTATAAGATATTCTGCTTAGTGTAATGTGTATATTTATCTACAATGAAAAGTATATGAAGAATATTAAATCCCTGAACCTCATTTAGAGATGATCTTCCAACACAAGGCACTTTTGGAGTTGAACTTCTAAAATGTCTACCTTATTTGAAGGTTCAGTTCCTATAAGTCAAAAGAATGTGACCGTAGCAGAATAATAAAGTGTGAAATCATAAAACCATAAAGATCTATCATCCATGATCCATGCTCTTCTCTGTCCAGTCATTATTGCCCATATAAATGACAGTTTGTTTCAATTCCCTTTTAAGTTACTCAGGTAATAAGTGTGTGTGTGTTCTAAGTTAAGAGAGAAAAGGCATTATTTATGAAACCATTTGAGGTCCAAATAGTACAAAAAAAACAAAACAAAAACTAAGAGCTAAATCAAGTCATTGGCATTGAACGGACTTAAGCATTTTTCTCTTTTCTCAGTGGCCTTGAAGGCGACACAATGATGTCATCAGAGTCGTCTGAATCAATGGTCTTTGGAATTTCAGTGGCTGGTTGCTGTTGGTGGATCTTCAGGTATTCTTAATACAACCAAAACAAAATCATACATGTCATTACATTAAATAGATGAATGACTATACTATAAGCATAATGGTAGATCAGAGATTATTCAAAGGATTATTAAGAGGTATCAGAGATTATTCAAAGATATACTGGTTGTACCACTTCTGTATTTGAAAATATTTTAAAATGTAATTGATTTCTGCGATCAAAGCTGAATTTTCAGCATCATTACTCCAGTCTTCAGTGTCACATGATCCTTCAGAAATCATTCTAATATGATACTTTGGTGTTAAAAAAACATCTTATCTTATTTAGTGTCTCTTATTATTTATTTACTTTTTATAGAAATCATGGTAACACTTTTTACAATAAGGTCTCATTTGTTACCATTAGTTTATTAATTAACATGAACTAACAATGAGCAATACATTTCTTACAGTATTTATTAATCTTTAAAATACAGCTGGTCATTGTTTGTTCATAGTGCATTAACTAATGTTAACAAATACAATTTTTGTTTTTAAATATGTACTAGTAAATGTTGACTGAGATGAATTAATGCTGTAGACTATTGTTCATTTTTAGTCATTGTTAACTAATGAAAACTTACTGTAAAGTGTTACGAAATCATGATACATTTTTTCAGGATTCTTTGATGAATAGAGAGTTCAAAAGAACAGCATTTATTTGAAATAGAAATCTTTCGTAACATTACAAATGCCTTTACTGTAACTTTTGAACAATTTAATGCATCTTTGCTGAATAAAAGTATTAATTTCTTTAAAAGAAACAAAACAATCTTACTGACCCAATGGTTTGAACGGTACTGTACTAGGAATGAGTTATATATTCTAACCTGGTATTGATATCTTGTCATGTAGCTCATCGTTATAAGCAGGATTTAGTTTCTCTGCAGTTACACCTGAATATCATTAAAAAGCATCCAATACAAGTTGCAGTGAATATGTCATAATATGAGTCTGATACTGCTCCATTGGGCTGTGAAAAAGGGGCATGTTTCAATCAAGCGAACCAGGAAAGAAAACGCCTCTGCACTCAATTGGATAGACCTACAACCAATCAGAGCAACGGAGTAAGTGACGTATGTTGAGCAACGCATAGTTGTCAACAGAACTCAACTGCACGCACGCTGGAGGAAGTAGAAGAAGATGAGTGTAAACGATCTTTGCCGGTATTGTGAAAAGAATTCAAGGATACACGGAGTACTTACCAACACGATAATTTCTGAGAGAAATTGTTTTGTAAACAAATTCAACCCAAGCGCTCTTTGGTGACGTGGATGATTACGTTACTGTTGAGCATCTGTCCATCATCGTATAAAGCCTGCCCTGACAATTTGATTGGTCCGAACAGTTCTGGTTCGAGCATAGTTGCTCCACAACGGATCAAATCCAGACCGAACTTCCCGACCTCAAATGTTCAGCTGGCATCCAGGCTACAAGTTTGTATCTTAGTTTACAAAATGTATTTTTGGTTCATCAAACCAGTCTAAACCTGAAAACCAACTAAGTCTTATTGATCCTAGATTAACAAACAAGAAAACTAACATGAGGTCATATCAATCTCTTCAGTGAGAACAAAGCACATTATTAAAGATGAATAATCACCTGAGGTTTGCGTTTTGTTTGTAAATATGGCCTGTGGGGACCCTGTGGGCAGCAGTGGAGGGGTGGAGAGATACTGCTTTCTCTGATGAATGAAAGATTCAGACTGTGTCACTGTAGATGCCCTGCAAAGGGAAGTCAACGTATGTCTGTCAGCAGACCACCTGGCCATGCATGCAAACATATTTATTCAAACCAACTGTTGTGACTGCATTCTTGCATTCTCTAACCAGAACAATCATCTGTGCAAGGTTTATTTTTTAATGGAATTGATATAATTCTGTGTAGTATAGTATGTAGTATTTCAGTGCAGTATAGTATGTAGTATTTAGTGTATAAACTATGTATCTAAATCACCTGTCCATCCTCAGAGTGCTGCGTTTGAGATGAGCCCTTAAGACAGCCTGCAGCAGAGTCACTTCCTCTTCCTGTACAGCCTGAGTGTTAATACCTGATTGGATCTGAAATATATGGCCAAGGAGTTTAAAAGGAATATTTTGATGTGAAACATATCAAACATTTCTTTACCAGGAGGGTTATGCCCAAGAAGTATTACCATTGTTTTTGGACATGTAATACAAACCCGATTCCAAAAAAGTTGGGACACTGTACAAATTGTGAATAAAAACAGAATGCAATGATGTGGAAGTTTCAAATTTCAATATTTTATTCAGAATACAACATAGATGACATCTCAAAAGTTTAAACTGAGAAAATGTATAATTTTAAGGGAAAAATAAGTTGATTTTAAATTTCATGGCATCAACACATCTCAAAAAAGTTGGGACAAGGCCATGTTTCCCACTGTGTGGCATCCCCTCTTCTTTTTATAACAGTCTGCAAACGTCTGGGGACTGAGGAGACAAGTTGCTCAAGTTTAGGAATAGGAATGTTGTCCCATTCTTGTCTAATACAGGCTTCTAGTTGCTCAACTGTCTTAGGTCTTCTTTGTCGCATCTTCCTCTTTATGATGCGCCAAATGTTTTCTATGGGTGAAAGATCTGGACTGCAGGCTGGCCATTTCAGTACCCGGATCCTTCTTCTACGCAGCCATGATGTTGTAATTGATGCAGTGTGTGGTCTGGCATTGTCATGTTGGAAAGTGCAAGGTCTTCCCTGAAAGAGACGACGTCTGGATGGGAGCATATGTTGTTCTAGAACTTGGATATACCTTTCAGCATTGATGATCCCTTTCCAAATGTTGTACTAAAACTTGGATATACCTTTCAGCATTGATGGTGCCTTTCCAGATGCAATGTGAATGCCACACTCACTCATGCAACCCCATACCATCAGAGATGCAGGCTTCTGAACTGAGCGCTGAGAACAACTTGGGTTGTCCTTGTCCTCTTTAGTCCGGATGACATGGCGTCCCAGTTTTCCAAAAAAAAATTTTGATTCGTCTGACCACAGAACAGTTTTCCACTTTGCCACAGTCCATTTTAAATGAGCCTTGGCCCAGAGAAAAGGCCTGCGCTTCTGGATCATGTTTAGATATGGCTTCTTTTTTGACCTATAGAGTTTTAGCCGGCAACGGCGAATGGCACGGTGGATTGTGTTCACCGACAATGTTTTCTGGAAGTATTCCTGAGCCCATGTTGTGATTTCCATTACAGTAGCATTCCTGTATGTGATGCAGTGCCGTCTAAGGGCCCGAAGATCACGGGCATCCAGTATGGTTTTCCAGCCTTGACCCTTACGCACAGAGATTGTTCCAGATTCTCTGAATCTTTGGATGATATTATGCACTGTAGATGATGATAACTTCAAACTCTTTACAGTTTTTCTCTGAGAAACTCCTTTCTGATATTGTTCCTCTATTTTTGGCCGCAGCATTGGGGGAATTGGTGATCCTCTGCCCATCTTGACTTCTGAGAGACACTGCCACTCTGAGAGGCTCTTTTTATACCCAATCATGTTGCCAATTGACCTAATAAGTTGCAAATTGGTCCTCCAGCTGTTCCTTATATGTACATTGTGCTCACCAAGACACCATTTATTTGATGAAAAATACAGTAAAAACTATTAAAGTGACAAAATATTGTGAAACATTATTAACATTTAAAATATGTTTTTCATTTTAATATATTTTATTAATTCTGGACGTTGAGCATTGTAACCTTGCAGATCTTTTTTGCTCAAATAGCAACATTACACACTAACTAAAGTTGAAAAAGTGAAAAAGCATAATAGGACCCCTTTAATAAAAATGCTCACTCTTTCTAAAGAAATGTGACAAATATATGATATTTGATCAATATTTTTTCTAAATGTGTAATAGGGTGGTCCATAATGTAATGTAAAAATGTAACGATTAAAACTTTGCATGGAACCCCTTAGTTTTTTTTACTCTTCATATAACAAAGCCAACTCCTGGAGCAAACTCCTGCCAAGTTTTATTGAATGTTTTGAGAGGTTGCTCAAGATGAATTATGGTTCACATGTACGATTTCTGTTGGTCGTGCAAAAATATCAAAAATCCAGGACTCAGGTATGATGTGTTGGATTATTCTATTTATTTTACTTATTTACTAATTAAAGTAAATATGTTTACACATTCACTTCACTTCCTGTCAGACATTTTATTGCACATTATATAATTAGTAAAAATTCAGTGAAAAGTACCAGAAAATGGCTGCAAACCTCATAAAGGTTTACAAATCATTGTTCAGTATTGATGCAATATTTTAATTGTGATGTGAATGGTTAGTAGGACTGGATATTGACACAAATTTCACAATTCGATTAGATTTCAATTCAATTCAATATCGTATATATATATATATATATATATATATATATATATATATATATATATATATATATATATATATATATATATATATATATATATATATACACATACATATATATATATATATATATATATATATATATATATATATATATATATATATATATATATATATATATATATATATATATATATATATATATATATATATATATATATATATATATTGGATATATTATTTTTACAATGGTGCAAACAAAAGAAAACAAATCTCTTATATTTCTACTCCAATTTGTTTTTGTTTTTTTGTTTTTAAATATAAACATTTAAATGGTGGCTGTCATTTATGATTTTAAACTTTTGAATTTAATTAAAAATGTTCTACTTGCTCCATCTTCATTTTCCAGTAGTTAATTACTTTAATGTGTTGTTTTATAATACATATTGCATTTGCTGACTCCTTATCTGATGTGTTTAAGTTTCTTCTTTACCTTCCGGGAACTGGAGGTGAACAACAGAAATAAACAAAACTCAAGAGCACGGAGCAACCTCTAAATGTTAGTAAAATAAACCAATATTTTGCAGGAAAATTCTAATAGGCTAAGTAACAAACTGAGAGGGTACCATGGTTGAAATTACAACTTTCATTTTTGTGGACCACCCTAATGTGTAAGCCTATTGAATTAAAAGTCCAATGGAGTTGTTTTCTTCCGTTCCTGTGATCACATATAAACGGAAGCAGGCTCAACTGAATAAGTTTGATTCAGAATGACAGATGTACAGTAATTAATACATTTTATTTTAAGTCACTGGTCAAATATCGATGCTGGAATCTTAAGTCTTTAAGTAAAGACCAAGCGTTTGGTTCTGTCCTGCTCATTTTGCAATCCAGCTAGTTTTCAGTTACCCCCATGCTGGTGATAATGTTGTTAACGGTAGGGTTGTGGGAGGGTTTTTTAGGGAGGGTTATAGGGTAGCGTTGTGGGGCTGACTTGATGTCTGAGGCTATTGGCCCTTCACGCCATGTTGATAGCCCTGGCTCATACTGGCCAGACAGTGGAACATCTGTAAACAAACTGTGTATAATAAAACATCCAATCAAAATGACAAAAATAGTTACCATGGCAACAGGGACGGTTACTGGGTCTGCTTGGTTCTGTCCATCTAACTGCCTCTGCCTGATTAGGTGCCCTCTGAGACAGGATTGCAAGAGAACTAGATCCTAAGCAAAGGAGCAGAAGATTAAAGGAGGACATGAATAATCTACATTCCTTGTGGGAGAACAGTACATGTCGATGTGTTGTACCAACCCGTGTTCGGTGTGAGAGCCAGTGTGTCTGGATGATCTTAGCAGCTCTGTTCGTCTCTATTGACGCAAACGCTGATGATGACAATGGTTCTGTGAGTGTTAATGATAAAGAACCATCCCGAACCTGTGAAATGAGAAAATATATGGATTGTGGTAACAGTTTCATATTTATGGTTTGTCATCTTCACGGTCTGTTCGTGTGTAGCTAATAAGTATTTTGAAAGTATTACCTGACTTGGATCTTGTACTAATCTGAGTTTTCTCTCCTCCTCTAGTTTCTTTTTTAAACAGTTGATTTCTACAGTTAGTGCCTCCACCTCCTGCCTGTAAATAAAACATGAAATCTAAACTGACTTTACATTCTTTCTTAATAAATTTCCTTGCTCATGATTCACCAGTGCATGTTATTCTACAGAAAAAAAACAATTGTTGCCATAATCATTCATCAAAATGTAATAACTTCCTATACCTTTGAAATAAATTTTCTTTCTTCACACGTAAGGTTTTTCAAATGTCAAAAATGTTACAGAAGTAAAAGAATGTTTTGTTTCCAATCTTCCAACAATATCCACAGAAAATAATTTCTTTAAACATCTCTAAAGGAGCACAAATGCTTTCAATATGGAAAGAACTGTTTAGAGCATTGGAAATATAAATCAGGATTGAATAAGTTTGTCTTGCATAACAGTAACATGATCACCTATGTGATTCAATCTAGTGAGAACTCAGCGTCTTCCAGAACACCACCACAATATAGTTTTAATTCTTGATTCCTTTATTATGTTCACATCACAAACCTGTGTTTTTGCATCAGTCTCTCATGATCTTGAATTCGTTCCTTCAGCGCGTTTTCTACCTCTTTCAGACCTTCATCCTTCTCAGCAGACAATTGCTTTATCTCTTCACTGATAAGACATGACAAATACTTTTAATCAGAATTACTCTCAAATACGTTAAACATTTAAGAAGTATAAATATAATAAATGGGACATGTTTTCATTGTTTTTAACATTGATAATAATATGTCAACATATTAGAATGATTTCTGATGGATCATGTGTCACTGAAGACTGGATTAATGTCTTTTTGGTAATGACTTTTTAAAATATATTAAAATAGAAAACAGTTATTGTAATAATATTTCACAATTACCTTTATTCATCAAATAAATGCAACCTCAAAACATTTTTAAATTCTTACAGACCCCCAAAATTGTAATGCTAGTGTGTATGCTGTGAGTGCACTCACTCTCTCTGGGTTAGTTTTTCTTGTAGTTCCTTTTTCTCTTCTGTCAATTTCTTAACTGCTCCCCTCAAATGTGCATCATTCTCTGTAATCACAGGCGGCTCCATCTCTGTGTTGACAGAATCACTCTCATTGGCCGATTCTGACTCAGTGCCTTTCTCCTCTGTGCTCTTCTGTGAGTCTGATGCTTTAGTAATATGAAGATTCTTTATCTGCTCTGCTCTCTGAAAAAATTAGACAAACTACAGTCACATGATGAACATGATCATTACCTTCTACCAGTAATGTTTAATATATACACACACACACACCTTTTCAAGTTCCAGGATTCGTCGCACAAGTCTCTGTTTACTCCAATCCATATAACCTGTAAACATAAAAATATGATACATCATTTGACTATGTGCAGGAATAATTTTATATACTAAATATTTTGTTCTGGCTGGCTGGTCAACTAAACCAGTTAAACACCAAATTGGCCAGGTCAACTGACCAGCTAAGACTAGTTAATCATCTTAGGCTGGCTTAAGCCAGTATGGTTGTTCATAGAAAACAATCCCCCAGTTTCACAGACAAGGCTTAAGCCTAGTCCTGGACTAAAATGCATGTTTGAGCTGTTTTAACGGAAAGAAACTTGCACTGACATATCTTAAAATACACAGATCAGGCATAACATTATGACCACTGACAGGTGAAGTGAATAACACTGATTATCTCTTCATCACGGCACCTGTTAGTGGGTGGGATATATTAGGCAGCAAGTGAACATTTTGTCCTCAAAGTTGATGTGTTAAAAGCAGGAAAAATGGGCAAGCGTAAGGATTTGAGCGAGTTTGACAAAGGCCAAATTGTGATGGCTAGACGACTGGGCCAGAGTATCTCCAAAACTGCAGCTCTTGTGAGGTGTTCACGGTCTGCAGTGGTCAGTATCTATCAAAAGTGGTCCAAGGAAGGAACAGTGGTGAACCAGCAACAGGGTCATGGGCAGCCAAGGCTCATTGATGCACATCGGGAGTGAAGGCTGGCCCGTGTGGTCCGATCAAACATACGAGCTACTGTAGCTCAAATTGCTCAAGAAGTTAATGCTGGTTCTGATGGAAAGGTGTCAGAATACACAGTAAATCGCAGTTCGTTGCATATGGGACTGCATAGCCGCAGACAAGTCAGGGTGCCCATGCTGACCCCTGTCCACTGCCGAAAGCGCCAACAGTGGGCATGTGAGCATCAGAACTGGACCACGGAGCAATGGAAGATGGTGTCTGGTCTGATGAATCACGTTTTCTTTTACATCACGTGCATGGCTGGGTGCGTCACTAACCTGGAGAACACATGGCACCAGGATGCACAATGGGAAGAAGGCAAGCCGGTGGAGGCAGTGTGATGCTTTGGGCAGTGTTCTGCTGGGAAACCTTGGGTCCTGCCATCCATGTGGATGTTACTTTGATACCACCTACCTAAGCATTGTTGTAGACCATGTACACCCTTTCATGGAAACGGTATTCCCTGGTGGCTGTGTCCTCGTTCAGCAGGATAATGCGCTCTGCCACAAAGCAGAAATGGTTCAGGAATGGTTTGAGGAGCACAACAATTAGTTTGAGGTGTTGACTTGGCCTCCAAATTCCCCAGATCTCAATCCAATCGAGCATCTGTGGGATTTGCTGAACAAACAAGTCCGATCCATGGAGACCCCACCTCGCAACTTACAGGACTTAAAGGATCTGCTGCTAACATCTTGGTGCCAGATACCACAGCATACCTTCAGGGGTCTAGTGGAGTCCATGCCTCGGCAGGTCAGGGCTGTTTTGGCAGCAAAAGGGGGACCAACACAATATTAGGTCATAATGTTATGCCTGATCAGTGTATGTCAGTGCCATTGTTTTGTCTCAAGATGCACACCAGTAATGTTTTTTTCTAAGACATGTTTATAAAAGTTACTTAAATGTCCTAATTGAACTAAGGCCTAATCCTGGCTTAATCTAAGCCCTGTCTGTGAAACCAGGCCCATGTTTGGTAAAATACCAAGTGTGCATCTAAGTTAAGGTGTGCCTTTGTAAATGTAAGTACCCTTGGCGCGGCACACAGGGCTGTCCATCATGCTCATCTCTTCCTCTGTCAATTCTTTTTTGAGTTCTTGGTTCTCATCTTCTAGTTGTTGAACAGTCTTTGTGAGTTTCAGAACCGTCGCACTAAGGGTCTTGTTCTTCCGCCTGATGTCTTTGCTCTCCGCCTTATTACTGAAGAGAGTAAAAATAGTTAGAGAGTTAGAGAAAGACTGATTCAAATCACTTGGAATCAAGAAGAACCATCAAACTATGAGTCAAATTAACAAAATTAACAATGTTTTACCTTCTTTCAGATGACTCTAACAGTGCTTGCAATCTTTGAACCTAAGCATGAAAAATAAAGAATGCATTACTAAAAAACCCACAGAACTTAATATATAGTGAACTAAAATACAGTTCTATATAAAATAATATAAGCTACCTCCTCAAAGTAGGTTTCGACAGTGATCTTCATTTCCTGCATGTTGGTAGTTTTGAGGTCACTCTGAAGCTGACTATAATGGCAAATACACAATTCATCAGTTTAGGTACAACATACAATACATTGGGTCCAATACATTGGAGTCTCTTGCTTATATCGAGATAAAATTGAAATACTGAGTGAAAATTGAAATGGAAGTTTCAGAACATCTTTGTTTGAACTAAATATCTTTCAGGTTAAATTATTTTTTTAAATATTTGTCAACTAAGATTTTTGGACTCCACTTAGCCTACATGTCTCACGTTGAAGTTCTGTTAAGTTCATTCATACTGTATTGATTCACCATAACCAGATTAAATGCATGACTGTATAATATAAATGAAGTTGGCATCAGACCTCAAGGCATTCTCTTTTTCTTTGCACTGCTGCTCCAATCGTAGAATCCTCTGTTTCAGTCCATTAATGATCTGGTGTGTTTAAAAAGAGACATTTTTTTTTATATATATATATATCCATAAATATCAAATTAAAAACATTGATCTTAAGAAATGTGATTGTTTTTATAATGGCATACTCACCGATCTAGGATCTGTCTTTCTGTCCACTAAACCCCTTGCATAATCTGGGTCCTATATGATCAATGCAAAAATGATTATAAATTATTATAAATCAATAAGCTCTGAGTGAACACTTTTATTTTACGCTACCATTCAAAAGTTAGAGGACAGTAGATGTTTTTTGAAAGAAGTCTCTAATGCTTACCAAGGTTGCTTTTATCTGATCAAAAATACAATAAAAGAGTAATATTATAAAATATTATTACAGTTTAAATAATGGTTTTCGATATTTATTCCTATGATGGCAAAGCTGAATTGAAGCCTTCAGTGTCGCATAATCCTTCAGAAATCATTCTAATATGCTGATCTGCTTCAAGTAAAAATTCTTATCATTATCACATCTGAAAATAGTTTTTTTTAGGATTCTTTGATGGACAGCATTTAATTTAAATAGATAGTTCACCCAAAAATGAAAATTACCCAATTATTTGCTGACCCTCAAGTCATCCTAGGTGTATATGACATTCTTCTTTCAGACGAATACAATCAGAGTTATATTAAAAAATGCCCTGGCTCTTCCAAGCTTTATAATGGCAGTCAATGGGAGCCCAAAATTTGAAGATATATCCATATTTAAAACTTTATAAAGTAAAACATCCGCTTCCACTAGACCGCCTTCCATATTCAACTTACGGAATAAGCGTAACTGACGCGACGTATGACATCGGACGTAGTGTAAGCGTTTTGAACTGCGAGAGGCGTTGCACTTTCTTTCATAAGTTGAATACGGAAGGCAGTCTGGGGGAAGCTAGAAATTTGATTTTATAAAGTTTTAAATATGGATATTTTTCTTACACAAACGCATCGCTTTGCTTCAGAAGGCCTGTATTAACCCCCCCGGAGCCATGTGGATTACTTTTATAATGGATGGATGCACTGTTATTGGTCTTTTTAATATAACTCTGATTGTATTTGTCTGAAAGAAGAATGTCATATACACCTAGGATGGCTTGAGGGTGAGTAAATCACTTTTGATCAATTAAATGCATTTGTGCTAAATAAAATAATAATTTCTGAAAATTAAATAAAAACATTTCCTAATAGTATTTTAAAAGATCTGACCCCCAAACTTTAGAATGGCAGTGTACTATGTCTGACAGTAATCCACCCTGAAAATAATGGTTTTTCTGTTGTTTTTTCTTGAAAAATAAAATATTCAATAAAATAGAAATCATATTATTTTCAGTTTGAACAGTGTGACTGAATAATGGCAGTTGTGCTGCTTATGCATGTGGTGTGAAAAACAGGCCACACACACTAAGCTACTATACACTAAGCAATTGCTCATAAAAACTATTCAAGCTCATCTCTGCTGCTGGATTTGCTGACACTTGCTCATTACCTTCATTGGATCCAGCAGCTGTTCGATTTGTCTGTCTTTCTTAGTGCTGTCTTCTTCAAGACGACGCAGCTTGGCTTTCAGCTTGTCAGATTCAGTCTTTTGGGATTGGATGGTCTGGGAAAAGGGAAAGGAAATATGTGGGTACATGCAATTTCAGTGTGCATACTTCTATATCAAAGAAAGCTACATTCTAGGCTGGTGACAGGAAATCTTAAAACAAAATTATGCAATACTGAAATAAATCTCAAAAAACATTTCCTCCACTTGCACTGCACAAGGAATTGTAGGTAATATTAACCCAAAACGTTTGCTTTTATATTTCCTAAAATCCAGTGGAAATAATACACCATCCAGGAACATTTGGCATGCTATTTTTAACAAACTATGATTTGGGACACACTAATCCTAAGAACTAATCCCTGGTATACATATAGGACTGATAGTATTGAGAATTTACATAAAGCCCAATTCGTCGAAAACATGCAGACTGATGTTAATCAAAATTCCAAAAACATATCCTGAAAAACACTTGCAGTACACGAGTGTGCGCGAGGTGAGCTTTACCTTTTTTAGATCAATTATTTCATCATACATTTCTTCCTTTTCTTTGTAGACTGGGGTCCCTGGAACATAACCTGATAAAGAATTGTAAAAATAACATGGTGACAAAAGTAGAAAAATAATAATACCTGTTATATGGATATAATTCCGGTTGATACATTTAGTTTTATCTCACCGTTAGATGCAGAGCGGGAATGTTTTGGCTTTTTCATTCCTAAGGCCTCCTTCAGGTATTCAGGTGTGCTGGTCATGAGGATGCTGGTCTGTGTGACACTGTAATCTGCTCCTTTTGGAGACTTTGACAAAGTTCCTGAAATAAACAAAATGTAACCCTGTAAAGCCTAACAAAATAGTCCGAAAAATATAATTACAAAAATTGCATACAGGTAGTTTTTTTATGTTTTGTATCATATAGGATACATCAAGCTTTTATAGACAATAATATAATGAGAAAATTGAGCTCACACTTGAGGAGATAACACCAAAATTTTACTCAGAGGCTTGTAATGTAAATACATTTTTTTTTTTAACAGAATAGCAGACTACTTACATAAAATGCATATAAATATCATTTGTCACTCTATATATCCCAATAATATGTCTTAGAAAGATAATAAATGCTTAGTTTTATGACTATGTAGTTTTTATGGTGGGGGCAAAACATGTAATTTAATGGAATACAATGAAGACGTACCAATAAATGTTTCTCAAAAGCCTGATGTATCATATTTGATACTAACATTTTAAACACGATTTTCCTAAAAATAATGCATAGACAATCAAGTAAACCCAAGTTGCTTCAGTCCAGTCTAGTTCATCTTGAAATATTACTAACAATATAAAAAATATTCTTACATTTACTTTATAAAAATCAGCAAAGATTTCACAGTAAAAAGACGTGCACCATGTGAAGTGGACATTTTTAGATCTATACTAAAAGGATTTTTACTT
Source organism: Paracanthobrama guichenoti (assembly GCA_018749465.1). Lineage (NCBI taxonomy): Eukaryota > Metazoa > Chordata > Actinopteri > Cypriniformes > Gobionidae > Paracanthobrama > Paracanthobrama guichenoti. Next base: position 9,430,194 of record CM031943.1, read on the forward strand.
GCTAAAAAGGTATACACCATCAATCAGAGGGCAGAAGGCATGTAGTAGATTGTGCACAAAAGGTTTTTTTAAGGAACATTTTAATTTGGAGGCTTTAGAAATTAATGCATCAATATGAAACAATAGGCTTTATAGAGTTAAATTACATTTGCATGTACAGGTTTGCTTTGAATGTAATTTCTGTGATGATAATCTATTTTGTCTAGTTTTCCAGAAAATTTCTAAACACCTTTAAAACAAAATACATTTATCTGAGAAGCAAAATTGCATTTTTATGTTGAGGTGCAAATCTGAACTTTGATTGGTTTTTAGAAAGTAAACATTTTGGTAGAAGAAAATGGTAAAATGCAGAGTTATATATATTAAAAAAAGACCATGTCTATCATTCTGTAAGTGCAGCCAGACATCCCTGGGTGTACCAGCTGGAGGGGTTTTACAGTCTTGGAGCTGTGTCCCTTTCACCGTCCTCCATGATGCTACTGGGGTTTTCTTCAAATGCAAGTTTGCACTGTTCAGGTATGGTGACTCTATATTTAAATAAAAAATATGTATTATTTTAAAGGCATATTTGCAGTGTATATAGTTGCAATAAGTACTCACAATGAAACAAGTGAATTTCACATATTTACAATACTGTGTTGATATAATGCGCAGGAAAAAGGTTGTGGCATTTTTGTGGCAGTCTTAAACTTACTAGGAGAAGGAGGTGGTTTGCCTGAAACTTTCTTTTTTCTTGACTTCTGAAAAGAAATCCAACAATCAGACATGTATACCAAATGTATACCATATTGGCACAAAGATTCAAGAATTAAAAAAACAACAGCTGAACTATGGAAACCGGTTAGCCTAAAATCTTAAAGCCGCAATATGTAATTGTTCGCCGCTACAGGTCGCTTATTCAAAACAAAAGCGTAGCTTGATGACGCCTTGATTTCACAGAGCTTTTATTATGCGGCAGGCGACCTCTTCCACTCGTTCGTATGTGGGGTAACGCAGCGCTGTTTTATCATATTAGATGCATTATTTGAGTGTGCTGAAAGTTACGTTATAATGCTACTCTGTGCGTTCACTCGGCAGCTACTATGAGACACTTGTTGCACACTGCAGTAAGGCTAGATTGATATTAGGCCTGGTAAAACATGGTACTCGTGGTAAATCAAGAAAATCGAGATTTAAACAATAAGACTAACTGTGTTGAAGGCCCACTTTGTTTAACATTATTCAGTGGGTTGACGTAATTTCCACTGAAACAGGAAGACAGGGCGGTAGTAACATATCGAACAGCTCCTCCTCTTTAGCATTTCGATTATGTCACAGCTGGCCCAGAGCTGTTGAGCTTGGTAAAGTTGCAGTTACCTTCTAATCTCTAACCGTTTCTTTTCCCAATCTACTACATATTGCTTTAAAATACAGCATTCTGTGCAGAATTCAAATGGGTCCGATACATTTTCTGGTATGCGCTGACTCACACATATGATCCGTTCTGTGCTATCGTGTCTCTGGAGTCTGGACTGGAGCAGACTGGTTGCGTGCTGCGGCGGTTCACAAAACACTAACGTGATGAAACCAGACTTCATTAGCTCCATTGGAAAGCATATTTACACTTTCTGAATGTGCCATTCATCGTGTAAAAAATAGTAAATGTGTGAATGAGTGACTGATTTCAGCACAGATTTACCATCGATTTAAAGTGTTGGGGGCGGGACCCTTCAGATTCTAGACATCATTTGATTGGACAGAAAATCTAATGAGAAGCTGACGTGCTGAGTGATGTCATCAAAATCATTGAGAGACTGTAAGTGTTGAATGCTTATATCTTCTAAATGAGAATTTTGTCATTGTTTTGGAACACACTACCTCATAACAGGTTAGGCTAACCTATTCATACTAAAAGCCAAACTTCCATTTTGATTTCATGGGGACTTTAAAGACTATCTATCTCACCTTTTCAGTGTCAGACACATAGCTGCTACAGAGACTGCCCTCTGCCTTGAAAACAAACAATATATATGAAACATTAATAAAATTAATGAATATATTTATATGAAACACTGATGTAAATATAAATAAAGTAGGCTGCTATTAATGCACTACCATGAAATATTCATATGACATACGGTGCCTGTATTTAGATAACATTTTTATAAAGGGTGGTACCCCAATGTATTATTACCATAGTACATCTCCAAAATACATGGTATTGCATGGTACTTTTTGCTATAGTGTTACAGTCCAGGAGATAACTTATACGAATTAAACTGTTACTTACCAGATCCTCCACCTCCTCTTCCGTTACAAGTTCTCCAGCTACTACAGACATTATAGCCTATGTGATGGCCTGTGTTTATTTTATCATCCCCTTTTACAAACAGCAGGACCATAATACTCTCTCATACAGTATGCTCTATGGAGGTACCTGTGATGTCCCAGTTTTATGATGCAGCAGGAAATCGTATTTTTCTCATTTCAAAGATGTGTGTAAATCCTAATATAAAACAGCATAAACGAGCATTGACATGGGTAGGGGTGCTAAGAAGTTCCCAAGATGCAGCTGTTTCCTGATGTCGCCGTTAAGAAAAGCAACAGATTCACGTCAATATTGCATGTGAAAACTACAGTTAACGCGATAATATTGCAGAGCGTCGTTTCGCGTCTCTCTTCGCTGTACGGATGTAATGTGCATTGTTGTCGTCTAGCAACCGAAAATGTTTAACATGACAATAAACAGCACATCAAACGTGTTCATGTGCGTCAGCACTGCGCAGCACTTGCGCAACACTGTGATTGAGCGGTCGTCTGTTTGAAATACAGCTCCATTCTTTTAGGAAAAATATGTGTAGTTTTCCTTAAAATATGTGATTTCGTAAAGCACCATTTTTTCCCCATCGTTCCTCTTTTTTGTTATTATGAATGTAGGGTTAGGGTTGTAGGCCTATGTTTAAATCTTCAGATGTGTAATTGCTTATATTATAAGTAGAAACATGCTGGGCTTTATGTGTCACTTATTTAATGTACTTGAAAACTGTAGGCTATAGCTAGGCTACTATATATATATATATATATATATATATATATATATATATATATATATATATATAGAGAGAGAGAGAGAGAGAGAGAGAGAGAGAGAGAGAGAGAGAGAGAGAGAGAGAGAGAGAGAGAGAGAGAGAGAGAGGCTACATTAGTCTATATTTGTGTGCCATGAATGCAAATATAACTTAATACAGATATAATTGACAGAATGCTGACTTACATTCACAATACTTAAAATACTTTTGGACATTTGAATGGGCTATAAAAAAATGTATTCTATAAAAAAATAAAAAATAAAAATACATCACAACACTGTGTCTTGTCTGACAATAAAGTATTATATCATATCACGCTTTTAATGCACAAATGAATATATATATATATATATATATATATATATATATATATATATATATATATATATATATATATATATATATATATATATACTATATTAGTGCTGTCAAAATGATTGCAAATGTTGACAAATGTTTGTTTGCATAATATATGTGTGTGTGGGCTATGTATAATTATTATGTATATATAAATACACACTTATTTATGTATGTTTCAGAAATATTTGCATGTATATATATTTAATTTATTTTAATTTATTATAATATTTTATATACAAACAACACATTTTTATATATATATATATATATATATATATATATATATATATATATATATATATATATATATATATATATATATATACACACGTGTGTATTTATTTATATGCATGATAATTATACACAGTACACACACATATTATGTAAACACAAACTTTTATATATATATATATATATATATATATATATATATATATATATATATATATACACACACATACACACACACATTTACACATATATACATACAAAATTGTTTATTAAATAGAAAGTGCGATGCTTGAAGATGGCAGTGATGTCTAGTCATTAAAATAATGTTATCAGAAAGAGGAAACAGTGAACAGCTGCAGCGCTACAGGGGACTAATCCTGCTCCACTGCAATCATTTGATATTTAATGGTAACTGTGGGGAAAAAACAGTGATGACCTTGCATTGGTCATTTAGTTCTACCACACATTACCCACACGTGATGATAGACGTCTCATAGATGGATTTGGTTTGGGGATTACATGTGTATTATCTCTCTAATAATAATGCACATTATCTCTCTAATAATTTATCTAAAACTATTTATTAAAATAAGAGGTTATTATTTAAATGAAATGTAAGTGTGGGTAACATGAGACACCCTCTCTGCTTGTCTGTAGTTATCAAACAGCTCTGTTGCAAAGCTTTTAAAGTCTGTATAAAAACCCTAAATCTTTGCCTGTGGCCACTCTCATTATTATAACCCAGTTACATAAGCTTTAATTCCAGATTGCCTTCCAAGAGGCTGTGATGTTTTTTTTAAAGAGGTCCTATCCTCTTAAGATGATTAATGCTAATATGTATGTGTTGAGGGATGCAAAGAGAAGGGGAGGGAAAGAGCAAAGCAAGAGAGAGAGAGAGAGAGAGAGAGAGAGAGAGAGAGGGAGAGGAGGGAGGGAGGGAGGGATGAGAGAAGAGACTGATATCTGATCTGTTGGTGTTGTTGGTCTATAGTCACAGTCAGGCATTAAGCGTGGAGAGGGCATTCTAGGTGCGAACGAAGATCTCTTGAGGATTGAAAAGCGAAGCCAACTTCATACACATCAGAAATTTGGTAAGTATATGAGGAAACAATCTTAAAACCATTTCACTCAAAAGACCAAGCAATATTTTCATGTGGGCTTGTGCATTTGATGTGCATTCATATCTACAAAAAAAAAAAACGATAGGTATTTTAAATGATATTGCTTTTTAGAATTACTATCATTGGAGACACTTTTTAAATCAAAAGTACAAAGAACTATATTTATATTTCAAGGCATATATTGATTTCATTGCTGTGAATGTTCAAGAAAAGTGACGGCCTGCCTTTGTGTATTATAGGACAGTGTTTAAAACAATGTTAATGTGCTTTGTCATCTATATGTGAATTATAATAGCAAGTTCTCATCTTTATTTCAAGGCCAGCGCATTGCTCTTGAGGATCACCTGAAATCACCCATTGCCCCAGTGACAAGGTAACAAATCCTATTTTCACAAAGAGCTTACAGACCCTAAGTATACACAGAGACATGAGAGAAGGACAGACAGCATAAAGATTGTATTTACATTTAAGGTATATGTATAAATATTGAATCATTCATAATTAAAATAACCACAAATCATGCATTTACAGCCTATGCACAACAAATATAAACCATCCCACTGTTATTTATACAAAAAATAGTCATGGTCACTCGTTTGAAGCATAGCTTGTGTTATCTGATGTGAAATAGGTCACTTTGTTCTACAGAAGATTAAAACGCTTCACTTAAATCATATTGGGGATGATTCTAAATCCATCACAATATTCCCTGTATGTTTCTTTTTTTAGTAATTTGCATGAGTATTATATAATACAAAATGGATATTGAATTTTCAGTTAATCAACCTTAATTATTTCAAATGCGTAAATCATCCTCTCATCTACAGAGTAAAAATAACTGATTGAATAACAAACATCAAACATACAGTAAAAACAATAATATTGTGACATATTGTTACCATTTAAAATAACTGATTTCTGTTTTAATATATTTTAATGTTATTCTGTGGTGGCAAAGCTAAATTTCCAGCGTCATTACTCCCGGCTTCAGTGTCACATTGATCCTTCAGAAATCATTCTAATATGAAGATTTGGTGCAACATTTCTTGTTATGACCGTAATCATTTTTATTTCAGGATTCTTTGATGAATAAAGTTCAAAAGAACAGCATTTATTTTAAAAAGTGGTAACATTCTATAATAATATCTCATTTGTTAGCATAACTAAAAAGTTAACTAACAGGAACAATGAACAATATATTTTTTAATTTCCACATTTATGTTAATGTTAAAAAAATGTTCATGTTCATGTTGTTTCATTTTGATTGAAGTTTTGACCCTCAAAAATCTATTAGTAAATGTTGAAATTAACTGAGATGAATGAATGCTGTAGAGGTAGTCTTCTTTGTTAGTTCATGTTAACGAATGTTAAATTCTGAATGGTATAATAAAGAAATTTAGATAACACAAACACATAAAAAAAAAAAAAAAAAAACTTTGATTTTCTATTTTTTGTGTTTTCTGTTAGTTAATGTAAAAAAAAAAAGGCAATCTCGTTAAACAATATGAACCTCAAAAACTTTTCTATAGAGCTTTTCAATAATTTGACCCTCCTGGAAGTCACTATATAATTTGCACACTGTTAATTGGACCTTTTATGCCTTTGTTGTCAGGTGCAAAGAAAATGCATCTGGGTCAGCAAAGCCCCTGGTGGATGGGCTGTCACTAAAAGAGCTGGGGGACAGTGTGCTGGTGGAGATAGAGCCCCAAAGGAAAGGACTGCCCTTCCTCAAACATGTGGAGTATCGTATTGTTAGCAAGGTAAACTCAGTTATAATACTTAAATCATACCTTTTTAGTACATTGCATCAGAGACGGACAGTAGTGAAGTATTTTTACTTTCCAAGTAATTTTATTTTTCAACTATATGTACTTTATCAGTGTTCTTCTATGGAAAATGTTTACTTCACATTCCAAATGATTATATTGTACTTTTACTGCACTACGTTTCATATAAAATTTTATTTAATACTTAATTACATTACAAATCTAGTACTTTCTTACTTTTACTCAAGTAAAAAAAAAAAAAAAAAAGTAAGAAAGTACTACATTTTTAATGTATTAAAGGTAAACAAAATAAAAATCCCTTTAATTTATGTAATGTAGTGCAGTAAAACGTAGAACATTATGGTTTGGAATGTAGTGAAGTAAAAGTTTTCCAAAGAAAAACAGTGATAAAGTAGGCCTACATTTACTTAGAAAGTAAAATAATTTACTACTGTCCACTTCTGCATTCTAATTCACACACACACACACACACACACACACACACACACACACACACACACACACTAGCGCTACGTGATTCTAGATAAATCGAGAATCATGATTTTTTAGTTGAAAATAGAGATCACGATTCTGAATAGACAACTAAACAAAGTAACATGCAATTTACTAGAGGTTCTGACTCTAGTAAATTGTTGCTGCAGTCTATTAAAAACATTTAATTACTTTAAAATGTCGGTTTGAATGAATAATTCAATGACTTTGTTGAGACTTCATGTGTTTCATTACTGGATGAATCGGCGTTTTCGAACGAATCTCTTGAATGACTGATTCAATGACAACATTTTAACAGTCACTTGACAACACCTACTGGCATAACGACGTAATTGTGAAAATCTTTATTTGAAGCGTTAAGTTACTTTAAAAAGGTAGGCCTTTTTAACTATAACTAAAAACTATAAACTTTTATCCCAGTATGTCTGTAATCATTAGAGTTATTTTAATACAGGAATAATGATAGTGTGGTTGAAAGGACCGTGTGTGAAGCTGTTTCGTTTCATATTTAAGAATGATATTCATATCCATGCGTCGCCTGTCAATGACGTCATATCCGCGCTATACCTTTGATATCTGTAGAAACCATGGAAACACCAAAGACTCTTTAATATAATATGTATTTTATTAAACAGGCAAGCAACTGTTTGGATATACATTTATCAACAGAAAACAAATCATTGTTATACAGCACAACACGGTTGTTTTATTGTTTGAAAAGATTTGACCATGCCCCAGAGACAACACTTTTGTCAAATGGCTAACATAGCATAATCAGAGAAAGCTTTCTCCATCATACAATGTATTTTTTAATTAATTGCATGTCATTTAGCAACAGTCATTTAGTCATCCTTTTTTTTATTAATATGAAATTATAATATTGCTCTAGATTACTGCAGTGCAACAAGTCTTTCATACCAGCCACCGAGTGAACATGCAGAGTAACGTTATAACATAACTTTCAACACATATTTAGAATTGGTAGAGGATAACAGTTTAGGACCCAAGACCAGTTGTGAAGAATGAAGACCAAGAGTCAGGATTAATTAAAGAAAAATGTACTGAAGAATAGTTAGTAGTTTCATCAGCAGAAGCCAGCTTCAAGTCTCACAAGGAGTTTGTAGGCCGCGCTCGCCTTCTACCCACTTTTTTCGTACATAGTTTCTCAACAGTTATACTGTTTTCAAGGTCTAGCCATGTCATTACTGTAAGCTGAATGATTCTGATTGGCTAAGAGAAAATAGACAGTCATGGTAAATTTCCACACATTGTCAGTTAATCAGATGCACGTCTCCATAGATCACTTGTTGACGCTTTCACCCCACAATTAGGCACATAGTGACCTTCCAGGTCTGGAGCAGGCGCCAGCTTGTCCAGAACAACATACTGTCACTCTCCCTAGGATGCCCGTTGTACACCTTCAATACTGATCTGTAACATAGAATACTGTGTACATATACACAGATACATAGTCTCTCCAAGGTTGGAGTTGATTGAACTCCAGTTCCAACCAGAAAGTTTCCCAAAACATACAGATAACATGTCCTTTCTCTCAGTAAGAGGTACAGACAGCATTCAACATAATTCTTTAGTGTTTCAGTAAAAGGAAATAATATAAAATGAATAAAATATAAAATGAAAGACAAATCCATATTTCATCTCTGGAAGCCGGGCTCAGTGAGCAAGCACTGTTACTGCACTCCTGGCATGTTAGGGGTGTGTGATACCTCCAAAATCCAAACACACGACAACATGTTGCTATCAAGTGTTTAGCGACACATCACACATCTCTAGGCCAGACCCTCAGTCACCACTCAGAGACTACACTCACCTAAAGGATTATTATGAACACTTGTTCAATTTCTCATTAATGCAATTATCTAATCAACCAATCACATGGCAGTTGCTTCAATGCATTTAGGGATGTGGTCCTGGTCAAGACAATCTCCTGAACTCCAAACTGAATGTCAGAATGGGAAAGAAAGGTGATTTAAGCAATTTTGAGCGTGGCATGGTTGTTGGTGCCAGACGGGCTGGTCTGAGTATTTCACAATCTGCTCAGTTACTGGGATTTTCATGCACAACCATTTCTAGGGTTTACAAAGAATGGTGTGAAAAGGGAAAAACATCCAGTATGCGGCAGTCCTGTGGGCGAAAATGCCTTGTTGATGCTAGAGATCAGAGGAGAATGGGCCGACTGATTCAAGCTGATAGAAGAGCAACTTTGACTGAAATAACCACTCGTTACAACCGAGGTATGCAGCAAAGCATTTGTGAAGCCACAACACGCACAACCTTGAGGCGGATGGGCTACAACAGTAGAAGACCTCACCGGGTACCACTCATCTCCACTACAAATAGGAAAAAGAGGCTACAATTTGCACAAGCTCACCAAAATTGGACAGTTGAAGACTGGAAAAATGTTGCCTGGTCTGATGAGTCTCGATTTCTGTTGAGACATTCAGATGGTAGAGTCAGAATTTGGCGTAAACAGAATGAGAACATGGATCCATCATGCCTTGTTACCACTGTGCAGGCTGGAGGTGGTGGTGTAATGGTGTGGGGGATGTTTTCTTGGCACACTTTAGGCCCCTTAGTGCCAATTCGTTTAAATGCCACGGCCTACCTGAGCATTGTTTCTGACCATGTCCATCTCTTTATGACCACCATGTACCCATTCTCTGATGGCTACTTCCAGCAGGATAATGCACCATGTCACAAAGCTCGAATCATTTCAAATTGGTTTCTTGAACATGACAATGAGTTCACTGTACTAAAATGGCCCCCACAGTCACCAGATCTCAACCCAATAGAGCATCTTTGGGATGTGGTGGAACAGGAGCTTCGTGCCCTGGATGTGCATCCCACAAATCTCCATCAACTGCAAGATGCTATCCTATCAATATGGGCCAACATTTCTAAAGAATGCTTTCAGCACCTTGTTGAATCAATGCCACGTAGAATTAAGGCAGTTCTGAAGGCGAAAGGGGGTCAAACACAGTATTAGTATGGTGTTCCTAATAATCCTTTAGGTGAGTGTAAATACAAACTTTAGAAAACATTTATGAAGAGACAATAAACAATCAGTGGTTCTCTTAAGTAATATAATAACTGGAAAGAATAATAAAAAATCATTACAATAATATAGGAGGATAAATACTGATTACAGCTTTGATTATAAATTTTACTAGGATATATATATACACTAGGATTTCAGAATCCGCCCCCTTCAGTATGATTGTTTTAACCATGTAAAACAGCACTTCGTTACCCCACATATACGCAACAAAAAGTGCGGAAACGGCCGAATGCAGCATAAGCAAAAACTCAGAGACCGGTGTTTCACGCAGGAACACTGCTCTCAGTGCATCCTGCTTCATACCACCATAACGTTCATAAAACTTTAGTACATTTGCTCATTCATAAACATGATTTCTGCCCTAGTCCGTCGGATTCATTTCCATCGGCGGTGGACGCGGAGAGTCAAGACTCCCATGATTCCATGCTCATTCACGCGTCATCAAACTACGTCTTTGTTTTGAATAAGTGACCTCTAGCGGCGAAACTTACATACTGTGCCTTTAACGATTCATTGTGCAGCTCTAACACACATTGGGCCTGTCCCTAAACAATATTAAACTATTCCATCTCTTTTACATAGTGTTTCCAGATCCCGGTTCAGCGCAGATACAGTGATTTTGAGGTGTTCCACGGTCTGCTACTGCAAAAGTTCATCTACAGGATGGTCCCGCCTCTGCCTCCCAAGCGCATTCTTAAAGGCGGTAAGATTTGAACTAACTGTCCTCAAATGAGCTTGCTTCTATTATGCCACTAAAACTCTCTATGTTTCCCCATTAACTCTCAGTTTTGAACTCAGTATCAGACCGAGAGTTTAACGATAGTCGCCGCCGTGGTCTACAAAGGTTCATGACCTTGGTGATCCGACATCCAGTCCTAGCAGGAGATGAGTTGGTCAGCATCTTTCTGTCAGTCAGCAGCGCAGTAAGTCCTGCAAACCAGCAGATGGCAGTAAAACTAATTCAACTTTGGAGGCATAGTTTGCTCAAGCATTTGTTCCAAAAGTTAAATAAATGAATCAGGTTTTGTCCTTATTCATGTTACAGGATGTTCAAAACAAGATGCGTGATGCATATAAAAAGACAGGCGATGAGTTTCTGACCTCCCAAATAGCGTTGCATGGCAAGGTGGGTAAAAAATAACAAAGACATGAAATGCTAAATGATATTCTATGTAAATATCATGGTATTTGTATACAGTGTTGGGTAAGTTACTCCAAAAAGTAATTAACTACTAGCTACAAATTACATCTTCAATGTTAGATTACTACTCTAAAAAGTATTGCATTACTTATTACTAATTATTACTTTCTAAATCCCATTTCAACCTCGACCAGTTGAACAATACAAGGATAGACATAAAATAAATTATATAAAATTGCATAAATTATTCTTGAACTGACCAAAGTATTTAAAGGGAGAAGGTTACATTAAAAACATGCATCCCACATACAAAACATACATAACATTAGACATTCAATTTTGTTGTTAAATCCACTATTGTTTTATATGAAATTGTTCTGTAGTCTACAGTACTTAATGCAAGTTATGTTCTGTTTTGCATGTGTTTCCAAATTAGTTTCCTTGGTTGTTAATTAGTCCTTCACACCTGTTCTGTTTTACCTTGATACTCTCCCCATGTATTTAAGCCCTGAGATTCCTCTGTTCATCTGTCTGGTATTGTCGGTGTTAAGCGTGGTTGTGGTTATTGTTTCCTCCTGTGGTGACATTCTGTGTGGATTTAATAAAGACTGTTTTTGTTATCTCCTTTAGTTCTGCATTTAATACAACAACCAAATTACAGTCATGAATTACTTAGTTATGATGAGTTACACCCAACACTGTTGGTATATATTAAAGAACACTGTACCAGTGTGTCACCACCTTTTGAAAGTGAAATTAACACACAAAATGAATATTGTCATTGTCAAGCTGAACCTACCTGAGGACATGCAGAGCCAGGCTGCTGCTAATCGAGAGGTCATTGCAAGTATCCACAGCAGTTTCAATAAACTCAGAGATGTAGCCGAGCGGATGGCTCAGCGCTCACGAGAAAACTCAACGGATCTGCTCATGTTTGGAAAAGACCTGAGGTGAACCATCTGTCTATCCATCTGTCTGTCTGTCTGTCTGTCTGTCTGTCTGTCTGAACAAATGAGTGAGTCATTGAATTATTCATTCAAACCGATTTTTTTAAATTATTCATTCTAATTAATTAAATGTTTTTAATAGACTGCAGCAATTAACATTTTGTCAGAACCTCTAGTAAATTGCATGTTACTTTGTTTAGTTGTCTATTCAGAATAGCTGAAATATTTATCTTTTTAATGTTTATAGTTTATTTCATTTTAATTAACGGTTATTTTATTTCAAGTAATTGAAATGTTATTAATTGTTTTAGTTTTAGTTAAGTTGAGTTAATAACTCTGATATGTAATGATGAAAATATGAAAGTCTGTGTGGACAAGTCAGAGGTTATTTCTTGCTTCTTCAACAGTGAACTGGGTTCGGACACACCAGACCTTCCAGTGAACGCTACAATGAGCAAAGCATGGAAAACACAGAGGAAGTCACTTGTAGAGCTGTCAGGAGAATTTGGTCTTCTAGCAGACAGAGCTGCACACCAGGTATTAAAACAGATCATTATTGAGCATTAGTCTAATCACAAACTAAAATGATGCACTGAATGATCACTGATCTGCACTGAACAAAAGCCTCTAAGCACCTCAATGGTATTATAATAGACATCCACAATGTTATGACTGACTGCCTTCAGTTTGCTTACTGAATATTTCCAACCCCTTTTAATACACAGGGCAGCAGAGAGGAGGATGAAGTGGTGGAGAAACTGAACCTTCTCCTCGAACAGCTGCAGTCGTATAAAGTGAGTACTGTCCATAGAAAAAATTTCATATCAATTTGTGCAACAAAGTAGTTTTTAAAGGGATGGTTCACCCAAAAATGAAAATGTTGTAATCATTTACTCACCCTCATGTTGTTCCAAACCTGTATGTATCTTTCTTTCTTCTGCTGAACACAAAAGAAGATATTTTAAAGAATGTTGGTAATCAAATAGTTGACTGTAGCCATTGACTTCCATTGTATTTATTTTCCTACTCCCAGTCAATGGGGCCCATCAACTGTTTGGTAACCCATATTCTTCAAAATATCTTCTTTTGTGTTCAGCAGAAGAAAGAAACTCATATAGGTTCGGAACAACATGAGGGTGAGTAAATTATGACAGAATTTTCATTTTTGAGTGAACTGTCCCTTTAATGGATGTTAAAGGGGCATATGCAGCTGGATGTAATTAAGGTGTTTGGTCATTTTTAATGTAACTGATGTTAATATATTTGCATATGTGTGTGTACAGGACTTGTGTGATCGGCATGACAGCGGTGTGTTACTAGAGCATCAGAGAGCGTTTGAAAAGCGCAGCGGGCCTGTGGCTACACATCTAAAATACCAGAGCAGCATTGTGCAGCCAGAGTCTCGACTCACACAGGTAACACATACAGTATTGCACCACCAACGAACTACACTTAACCAAACTGAGGTATACAGGTCTTCTGTTGCCATAGTGAAATTGCATTGTCCACAGGAAAAAACGTGTGTACAGTAATACAGCAGGGTTCATACATTCACAAAATAAAATTTTGGCTTGGAAAATGGAATGGAATGGAATAAAATTTCTTTATTAAATATACACAGATCAGGCATAACATTATGACAGGTGAAGTGAATAACACTGATTATCTCTTCATCATGGCTCCTGTTAGTGGGTGGGATATATTAGGCAGCAAGTGAACATTTTGTCCTCAAAGTTGATGTGTTAGAAGCAGGAAAAATGGGCAAGTGTAAGGATTTGAGCGAGGGCTAAATTGTGATGGCTAGACGACTGCATCTCCAAAACTGCAGCTCTTGTGGGGTGTTCACGGTCTGCAGTGGTCAGTATCTATCAAAAGTGGTCCAAGGAAGGAACGGTGGTGAACCGGCAACAGGGTCATGGGCGGCCAAGGCTCATTGATGCACGTGAGGAGCGAAGGTTGGCCCGTGTGGTTCGGTCAAACAGACGAGCTACTGTAGATCAAATTGCTCAAGAAGTTAATGCTGGTTCTGATGGAAAGGTCTCAGAATACACAGAGCATCACAGTATGTTGCTTATGGGGCTGCATAGACGCAGACCAGTCAGGGTGCCCATGCTGACCCCTGTCCACCGCCGAAAACGCGGTGGGCATGTGAGCATCAGAACTGGACCATGGAGCAATGAAAGAAGGTGGCCTGGTCTGATGAATCACGTTTTCTTTTACATCACGTGGATGGCCGGGTGCGCGTGCATCATAACTGATTATATGTATAATCTGGATTATTTATTCAGATTCCAAATACTTGTACTTGTAATAACTTGTATTACTTTTTAAAATACTCATAATCAGAATAGTTACTTTTTTATTGATTACATGATTACATAATATTTACAAAATGGCCATAAATTACTCAGAATTCATTGATTAATAATACAAATTTAATAATAATCAAATTGAGAGGGGCACAGCATAAACAAATAAAATACTGAATCATTGTTTTTAGTTCATTTTATTTTGATTGTTTTAATTTTCTAATTATTTATTTCTTATAATTTAACTGATATTGTGATATTGCTTTTACACAATAGTTTTATACATGACATTAATATTGAGTAAATTACATTTCAGACACAATTCTTTCAATTACTTTGTCCAATTTTGCTCTGCCAATGGAAAAAAATCTAACAAAGCCAAAGCAGAATCAACTGCTGAGCGTCGAGCACACACAGTAGTGAATCGTTTGAACAAATCATTTAAGTGAATGATTCAAAGCCACCTTCTGGCACAACAATGTAACCTGCAGAAAAATTCCACACCACTGACAGATGAACTAAATACTGTCATTCTGTTTTCCAACAGCAGGAAAACACAATTATCAACATGGAGATGAGGAGCTATTTCTCCCTTTTGTGTCTGCATCAAGAAACCCAGATGGTCTTCACCCATCTCCCCCTTGTAACGTCAATACTGGGGACATTTGTCCACTCACAAATTCAAGGGCACAAAGAGGTACATGTCCAATAGCACAACAACTCTATTACTTCAACTGATTATTTTAGCAGTTCAACACTATTTACACTGTGTGAACTGTGTATTTTCGTTCCTCAGATGGGTGATGTGTGGGGTGAACTTCATCCAAAACTGAAAGAACTATTTGAGAGCACTAATGAAGCCTCGTCTCGCTCCTCTTCTCAAACACACACCTCCAGAGGACAGAAGACCTGTGCTGTCATTGGCCCTGCATAACTAGTCCAGGGCAGTAAATATAAGGGAAATTCCCGCAGCCTTTTCTCAATTCCCTAAGAACTCAGTAACTGCTTCATGCCATGTGTTTTCCTTCTCTTGACTGTACATACTTCAACACGAGATAGTTATACGAGATTTAACTTTTAAATATAATTTAGGTTGAAATGATTTGTACATCCAATTTATTTATACTGAACTTAGGCAGCAACTGAAAGTTTTACTGTTGTTTTGATATTTGTGTTATCTAAAGGATTAAGGAATGACATTCAAACATATTTAATTGTGCTTTAAGTATCAAAATACTGTTTGAGGCCGCTGTATATTCAGAGAATATAGAATATATTTATTTAAAAATCTAGTATAAAAACACCCTTTGAGACCAACATGATGATGTCATCACTTTTGATTTTTTCATTGAATTCCCATTTTTCCCGTTTCTTTTAATACTTGAACTACACGTTTGATGCAGTACGTGGTTACACATTCAAATAAATAATCCCAGATCTTCCAAAACCTACTCATCTCATTTTTTTTTTTCCAGGTAACCCAAAATAATATTTCATCTTGGCAGGAACTAGCATAATATTCAAAGATTACATGTGTTGTCCTAAAGATAAGGCCAAAATTTGTGTATGGATGAAAAGGTTAATCAGAAACGGATTTTTAAAGCAAGACCAGCTGATTTAATGTTGAGACAGCACCTGTCCTCTAACGCAGGGGTCCTCCAGAAGGTTCTAAGGGGTCCCCAGAAAAGACAAAGCAAAAATGGATAAAGTCTACCAAACATTCTAACTGTAATTTCTAAATGTTTCTCTCCTTTCTTGCTGTATACTTCCCAAATTTGCTTTGTATCTTTCTAGAGAGGTTTTTCCTCACTACAGTCCCCTTTATCTTGCTCACTGGTTGTAGAGCAGTATTCTTGACGCAGTGCATAAGCTGCTTACATACATTTATTCTGAAAATTGCTTATACAAATAATTTATAATTGAAAATGTTCTTCAGGTTTATACATCCAAAATTATGTACAGCCAATTTAAGTTTTGAAACAATATGTTGTATTTATAATGTCACACTTGCTATTTATCTAACTGTTTAAATGTTTTCTCATACATACAAATATAGAGATGGATTTTAAAGGGGGTCCCTCAGAAAAGATTCATCATATTTGGGGGTCCTTGGCATCATAAAGTTTGAAAACCCCTGCTCCAACGATCCACAGCCATTACCAGTGTTGGGGGTAATGCAATGAGTTACATAATCAGATTACCTTTTTTAGGTAACGAGTAATGTAACACGTTACTTTTAATAGGATAGTTTATTAAAAATGAAAATTCTGCCATCATTTACTCACCCTTGAGTTGTTCCAAACCTGTATACATTTCTTTGTTCTGCTGAACACAAAGGAATATATTTGGAAGAATCTTTGTAACCAAAATATATATATATATATATATATTTTTTTTAAATGTATACAGGTTTGGAACAACTTGAGGGTGAGTAAATGATGACAGAATTTTTGGGTGAACTATCCCTTTAAATTTACAACAAAACAAGTTACTTTGCCTTCCCATTTTTTTACCTCTACTGTACAGACGTGAATTTGCATTTCCTTCAGCCTTAAGCTTATTAATTTCACGTTTGGTGTGAATGGGCCTTTACATGTACCAAAATATATATATATTTTGTTATTAAAAAACAAACAAGCAAGCCCAGGGGGGTATTCCAGAAAGCAAGGTTAACTTACTGTCACATATACCCTGAACTCTCGGTTGATTAGCCCAAACCTTGCTTACTCGAGGTATGCTGGTTCCAAAAACGAGTCCCGGAGTAAGTTCAGACAACTCAGAGTAAGTTCCCGGTTAACACACAATACATTCTCAACAGAGCGATGAATCGATGCTTCACCATGGAAACAGACGCTAAGAAAGAGCACGCCATTCTACTTCCTCTTCTTCTTTTGTTTAATGGCGAGTTACATAACCTACTTAGCAGAGCCAAGCCAACCTCCGGAGCAGGTTATGTTCAGAGAGTGAGTTGCTATGGCTACTTACATACTCTGAAAGTTACCTCCGTTTTTGGAACCGAAAGTTGAGGTTATCCGCTAACTTATCCTTAAACATACCCGGGTATGTCACATAACCTGCTTTCTGGAATACCCCCAGGTGAGAAAAGTAACTGTTTTGGTGTAATTTCATAAAAGTAACTATGCAGTTACTTTATTAGTGAGTAACAATATTGTAATGCATTTCTTTTAAAAGTAACTTTCCCCAACACGGCATCACACATACACAGGACAAGACCGATGTGTTTTATTCAAATGGCAGAGCATCATTTATTAATTCCAGATATGGTACAGCACAGGAGGTCTGTTGGTGTCATTGTTTTGATCTGACATTTTCGCACCAGTTAGCATGAAATATAAGCTTGCAGCTAGTTGATGCTTTATAAAAAAATTATTTCAAATATAACCGTGCAGTCAATTGCACTGGTTTACTCTCAACCGAAAAGAAACAAAACAAAGTGTAAGAGAATAAAAAAAACAATGAGAAGGAACAGCAGAGAAAGGCTAACGATGAAATCATGTCAATTTTTTTTTTTTTTACCAGTGGTGTTAATCTGAACAGTTTATGTGTACATTAGATTCAATCTTTATATTTTGAAACTCCTGTCTAAAATTAAACTCTTTAGTCACACATTATAGTCTCTAAACTTAACAGAGTGCCAAACACATCAGATACACAGAAATGGGCCTGTTTTGGAGTAATTCCATATTCAATATTGTTTTTATCATATAGAATATTTGAATATAAGATGTGACCACATGGGGAAAACATGGAAAAGGTGGTGTAATCTTCACAAGGTAAAACAAATAATATGTTTTTACAAGAGAATGAAAAGTACATTTTAATGGCCATATGTCAACTCATAATTTTATTGTCAACTAAAGTGAGTGCTCTTCCTCTTGTAAAACCATGGATACAGTAGAACATGCACACATATGGGAATAACAGAAGTATAAGAGTTCACAGCTTTGCAAAAGGGACCATAAATATCCTCATAAAGAGAAACAAATATGGGCGATGGTGCAGTCAAAGGTAAAACAATGGTTCCTGTTTGAGCTTTTGACCTGTCGTAGCCCTGCCCAAGACTCACGCTATTGGTTGAGACATGGTTGGGATTCTCTAACAATCACAGCAGTGTTTTGATCGTGCCAGAGACTAAATCAGTGTACGGATGGTTTATTTTGCCTCTGCATATTAAGACGGTCAAGGTCAAAAAAAAAAGAAAAAAAAAAGACACAAAATACAATGTCATATATAAAGAAATTCCAGGTGAAATAGTGAGAATAAAAGCTTTGCCATGTTTCTATGATAAATATGTGACTAATTCCCATCTCTGAATTGTGATAATGCCATATGCATACAAAAAGTTAAACTAAATAATAAACAATGAGTGACAAAAAACATGTGCACGTGTATGATAAACAAACTGCACAGTTCTGACATTATGATTATCATTAACCGATCAATCAATACTCCTTTTGGAATATTAACTGAACATATGACACCTAAGGCAAAATCAACAGCTCATTTAAGAGCCGACATTTGAGCAAATTTAAAGATGAACCTTATCTAGATATTTTACACCGGCCTGGTTAAAACCACTGTAAAGATACCCAATGGCACTAAAGGTAACAATGAGAGCGGAGGCAGAAAGCTAAACTGAACTGAGATTAGCAAACCGTCAACAAACCTGATTAATCTGTCAATATTTGGATAATTTTGAGATTATCAGTACCGGCCACTAAGCAAAAGTGTTATTATTAACATTCCCTTGTTTCAGGTCCAAATTCGAACAGCCTTTTTAGATGATAATAAACATTTTCTATTTTCAATCGCATGTGGATTTTGAGTAAATATTGTGTAATACGCCATCATGAAGTCATTTATGTATATATCCACATTACATCAGCCACCCTGCTCTCCAGATATCGGCAGCAGTTACTGAAAAAACCCATTTCAGTCGAACATTGCTCAACATGCCCAACTGTTTCCCTGCATGTCTGAAAGCTATGTGGAGGTCATAGTATTTAACATACACAGAGCAGTTTAGAAATAAGAACAAATGTGTTTATGTCTTGTTTATGCACGTGACCAAAACAGGGATTAATCAATCACCTGACGCACAGAGATCCAACATATAGTGATTACTTGTTTCATGCATTTCATAACATCTGCATGAATTCAACGAATGGCATGGGGGAATTATCATGGCTAGTGATTGACTGATATTTATATCGATCAGGCTAATTAATCGTCCAATATTTGGTCATTTTGAGGTTGCTGGCACTAGAGATTTGGCATACTGTTTATCATTAACATACATATTAATGCTTCCTTGTATCTCACTGATCTGTGCCCATTTTGTGTTTTAAAACTATAAATATACAATGGAGTCCATAAGTCCGAGGACACAAAATAAACAATGCTTAGCAAATACAAACATTTAAAAAAAAAAAAATTAAGTAATGACATAAAACTAAGATGAAATGTATTCGATTTCCAAGTCACTAATTCAAATAGGCAAATTTGTAGCGCTGACCTAGTAAACTGTTCTGTACAGACGGTCAGATTTTTTTTCTTGCATCCACTGACACACAAGATACTCTTTGTATGATTTTAAAATCATCAGGTTTTACACAAACTTGTGGAGTTCATACAGCTCAAGGGCTGCTGTCAATAAAGATATATATATATATTTTTTTTTTTTTACCTTTTAGTCGATTTTAAAGACTGACTTTAGCTCGCAATTCTGACTTTACGGGCCCCATTTGAACGATCTAAGCGCATGGTCTAAAGCGCACGGCGCAGGTGCACTTAAGGCGTGTCCGAATCCACTTTTCCTAGTTTAACGATGAAAAAACCGGGCGCATGTTCCAAAAGGGTTGTACTTACGTCGGCCTGAAACTAGCAAAAAACACTTGGGTCACGCCTGGCGTTGATTGCGCCGGGTGTATGATAGGGCCTTACAACTCGCAGTTCTGAATTTATATCTCGCAATTTGGAGAAAAAAAAAAAGTCAGAAGCAATGAGATAAAAAGTCATAATTATCTTTTAAAATGTTTTATTTTGTGGCGGAAACAAGCTTTCGTACTTTTTTATTGCCAGCGCGTAAACTTACAAACGAGACCTTCCCCGACTTCCTAGATTGTCTATTAAAGTCTGTAGATAAGTCAGGCATTTTTTCCGTGATAATCGAAAGAATGCTAATTTTTTCCGCGCGCTCCCGAGACCACCTCCTCCGAAATGAGACATGAATGAATGCTTATATTCACCTTATCTGTCGACGTGATGCTGGTGAATTGCAGAGCGGACTCAAACATTTCCACATCGCTATGAACATGCTATCTTAACTGCTGTTTTTTCACCGTCATTTTTGTTGTGTTTATTTTTTTATTGAGAGGAAAGCGCACAGCACATACAGTATTTATATATTCATCTAAATGGCACAGATGCCGTTGCGATGCTCGTTAAATGTTTATCACTGCAAAATTATTTCCAAGTTCTTTTTACTTCTAAGCAAAGAACGTATATCAGGGCTTTGAATCACATTCAGTCTCAGTGTGAGCACAAGCAATATGTTTCTGGCTGCAGTTCACTTAACGGCCACATGTGTCACTAATAACAGGGGTTTCTGGATTCTACATATAGCCCCTTTAAGCTGATCATTTGCAATTAAAAAGTTGTATTGAATTAGAAATATGCAAGCATGTTACTTCGTGTCCTCTGACTTTTGGACCCCATATGTAGGCTATACCATTTGTTTATCGGCATTTGACAATCGGTCACCTTGCTTTCTAGAAATCAGAAAACCCCCATTCCATTGACCACTAGAAATTATATGATGAATAGATCGTTTGTACTGCTTTTTTATCGGTTTATCTTACCCCACTGTACAAAACAAGTGCACCATATCTGTTCAGCCATCTAACATACAAACAAAGGCTGTGCTAACAGGATGTTAGCATTAAAAAATAAAAGTGAGTGTTTATATTGTGCTTAAAAAGAAATACACATTTCATATTCAGTACAGATGAAAAATAATAACAATAAAAACATTATATATGCATTCAAGTGGTATTTCTATGGCTTTTTGTACAATACAACCTTTAGTGAAAATATACATCTACACATAATTCAAGTACAAATGTACAAAATTCTTTAAACTCATACCCTTTTCTTTAATTATGATACAGTTTAATACAGTTCATAAATACAGTTGAACATTCATACGTTTAGCATTCTGATTGGCAGCTGATGGGAAGTGGGAGTGGTTTTAAGTCAAGATGGCTCCTCCTCCTCACTGTTGGCACTCCTAAAACAAACCTGTAAATGAAGAAGAAAACAGTGACAATACATCAAATGCACTGAAGCTTATACACACTAACATGGCAAACATGAGTGTTTCTGAGGTATAAAGCTGAGGTCAAATTAGTTAAATATTGTGGGCAAAAAAAGGCCCACTTCATTGTCTATTGCCAATTGTATAGCGATGCATGAAGCACCGCTCACAATGAAGTCACTTTCACATCAAGCAGCTTGTCTTGGTCAACGTAGCAAACCCATGTTACCAACTTGAACCCATTGCGAAATCTGCAGGAAATCTTTTGCCCTCAAGCAACTGTGGATTCCTATTGAAATGACTGAATTTCACCTGCGAAAAATCACATCGTGTCTAGAGTTGGTGGGCAGGCTTAACATAATGACGGCAGAGTTGCTGAGGTTCCGCGTGCTACTTGAAAACAAAGAAGCTGGCGAACAGCGGTCTTTCAAATCGGCTTTGGCCGCGACTCTGGAAGACTTCTTGTTAAACTTTTCTTTGAGAAAAGAACAAAGAACGGTACTGAAGTCATTCTTAAGAAAGGAAGATGTGTTCAGAGTTTTGCCGACCGGATACGGCGAAAGTTTAATCTATCAACTAGCTCGGCTTCACCTTCTTCGTTGCTCTGGTTGGTTGTAGCGCTATCCTATTGCGTGCAGAGGGACTTTGAAAGACAACCGTTTATCCCGCCTCTCGGATTGAGCCCTGCCAACGGTGAGTTCCCAGACCCAACATCTTGATGTGGGTCTGGCTTGTCAGGCTATTAAGTAATTTTACTTCATTATGAACTTTAATTTCAAAGGCCCAAAAGAACCGTTTGCGTCAGGGGCTGGGGGTGGGGTTACTGTGACCAACAAGACGAACACAAACTTCTGACCGCTATTTTTGAAATAGCGGCTAATCAAGCTAATAGCTGCTCGATTGTAATCTCCGTCTATACAAATTATGGTGAGCAGCATGAATGCGTTGGATTCGCTGTGTTTTGATGCCGATGTAGGATCGTAAAGCCATGTGCATCAATAGTAACGCAATGTTCGCCATTGTTGATGGAAGGCTTGTTCGAGATGCATCGGCGCAGACCGATCGCCGCATGACATGAAAGTACAACGAGAGCATATGGCTCCTTATGCTTTTGAATCACTCTATCACAAGCGATACTTTGATGTCATACACTGATCGGTCTGGCAGCGCCGATGCATCTCGAACAAGCCTGGTGTGTTTGTGTTTCCCGCTGCCTCGCTAGCGTTGCTGAGAAAGATGAGACGTATACAGTGACGTAAGACCTGGCTCTACGGTGGCTCTCTAGCATGTGGAAAGGCAAACCGGTTCTTAGAAGGCTCATCAGTCGAACCAACTCCGAATAGGCACTAGCACTAGCTCTGAACTAGCACCCGGTTCATGCTGGTGGAAAAGGGGTAATAGTGTCAGCTCATTATGTGTATAAAAGTTACCTGTCCACAGAATCTGTATCTTCCATTCCAACCTCTCCACCACCATGGGCAAGACCAAAGGGCTGTCAAAGGACAACGGGGTTGTACATGATTGTAAACCTGCACAAGGCTGGAATGGGCTACAAGACCATCAGAAAGAAGCTTGGTGAGAAGGACCCAGCTTTTGGTGCAATTATTCGGAAATTAAAGAAATACAAAATAACCATCAAATCGCCCTTGGTCTGGAGCTCCATATAACATCTCGCCTCATGGGGTAAGGATGATCATGAGAAAGGTGAGGGAACAACCCAGAACTGCACAGGAGGAGCTTGTTAATGATCTCAAGGCAGTTGGGACCACAGTCACCAAACAAACCAGTGGTAACACACTACGCCGCAATGGATTGAAATCCTGCAACGCCTGCTAGGTCCCCCTGCTCAAGAAGGCACATGGACAGGTCCATCTTAAGTTTGCCAATGGACATCTAAATGATTCAGAGAAGGCCTGGGAGAAAGTGCTGTGTCCGATGAGACCAAAATTGAGCTCTTTGGCATCAACTCAACTCATCGTGTTAGGAGGGAGAGAAATGTTGACTATGACCCCAAGAACACCATCCCAACAGTCAAGCGCAGAGGTGGAAACATTATGCTTTGGGGCGGTTTCTCTGCTAAGGGTACAGGATGACTTCACCGCATTGAGCGGCCGATGGACAGGTCCATGTTCCGTAAAATCTTGGACGAGAACTTCCTTCCCTTAGCCAGAACACTGAAGATGGGTCGTGGATAGGTCTTCCAGCATGACAATGACCCGAAACATACCACCAAGGAAACAAAGGGGTGGCTCAAGAAGAAGCACATTATGGTCATAGAGTGGCCAAGACTAATAATTCTATAATTCTATAGAAAAACTGTGGAGGAAGCTGAAACTTCGAGTTGACAAGCGACAGCCAAGAAACCTTAAGGATTTAGACAGGCTCTGTCAAGAGGAGTGGACCAAAATCCCTCCTGAGATGTGTGCAAACCTGGTGACCAACTGCAAGAAACATCTTACCTCTGTGCTTGCCAACAAGGGTTTCTCCACAAAGTACTAAGTTATATTTTAATTGGGGATCAAATACTTATTTCCCCTACTGAAATGCAAATCAATTTATAACCTTTCTATAGTGTGTTTTTTTTCTGGATATTTTTGGTTGATATTTTGTCTCTATCCGTTAAAATAAACCATAAAAATTATAGACCCTTCAGTTCTTTGTAAGTGGGCAAACTTACAAAATCACAGGGGATCAAATAATAATTTTCCATGCTGTATATATATATATATATATATATATATATATATATATATATATATATATATATATATATATATATATATATATATATATATATATATATATTAGTACAACATGTAAACCAAAATAAATACATTCAGCCCTGTAATATGAACAGAGACAGATATGAGAACTTTGGCCATTCAGAGACGGTTTTACCATTCAAGATCATAAATGGCAAACAAAGATTTATTGGCAATAAAACTAATAGATGAAGGTGGGAAAGTCTGATTGGAAAGAGCCAGAAAATACCTCAAGCCCCACCCCCTCTGACCACAGCGGGCCGCGCGCTAGCACTTGCCTCTCGGCGGAATAACCGGTAGAAGAATCCTCGCTTGGGCGCTGGATTTGGCCTGTTTACATCCAGATCAGAACACAGTGCTCCATCCATCTCGAACACATTAATCTCCTTAAAGCACTCCATCTCAATCATCTGAAATATGGACACACACAAGCATACAACTGTACACACTTAAAACGTTCCATGCCAGTCTTCTATTTCACATCCTGGCTGCATTTCCATCTAGGATTTCTGGAAGGAAAGTTACTCTTTTATTGATTTAATGGAGCCGTGTCTCATTTACCTTTATCTCAGATTTTTCTCCTAAGACGACATGAAAAAATTACACAATAGTCTACATACTATAAAATTAATTTGATCAAAAGTGATGAATTATATTATATATTACAGTTTAGAATCTTACAAGATTTGTATTTCATATAAATCCTGTTCTTTTAAATGTTCTATTCATCAAAGAATCCTGTAAAAATGTTCCACAAAAATATTAAGCAGCACAGCTGTTTTCAGCATTGATAAAGACATGTTTCTTTTACACCAAATCATCATATTAGAATGATTTCTGAAGGATCATGTGACACTGAAGCCAGGAGGAATGATACTGAAAATGCAGCTTTGCCACCACAGAGGAATACATTACATTTTTAAATATTTTCAAATATAAAACAGATCATTTTATTTCACTGTTTTTAAGTTATTGTTTTTACTGTATTTTTTTGATCAAATAAATGCAGCCTTGGTGAGCCTAACAACATTTTGAATGGTAATGAATGGACACGTTACTGTTCTGAAATGACCAGAGTGCTGTACCTCATTTTGCCATGGGATGGAGACACTTCCTGTTACAAACTTGTGGTAGAAGTCATCATCTGTAGGGTCCAGATTTACACCTTTGACTGTAGAAAACTGCTCTATGTCCAGAACATCCTTGCAGTACACCGCACGTGGCTAGAAAAAACAGCATATATGACAAACATGCTCCTGGAAAATCCTACATGTTCAGTCTAATAGGTGCTCATGAATCAAGTAGATAAAAACATGGAAACAGCCAATCAATAACTCACATCAGGACAGAACGGTGGGTCTAGCATGTTGGCCTCCAATCGCTTGAAATTGATGTTGCGGAAAATGGTATGCAGTTTGACTTCAGCCCCTCCATTACCTCGACACCCCAACCGCTCCTTTGGATCTTTACATAACAACTGTGGAGCCCAGGAAAAGAGAGGGAAAGTGCTGTCAGAAACGGGAACTGAGGTCAGGGAGGCTGACACAGAAGAGGAGAAATCCCAGTGGAAGTAAAACTGACCTTGAGGTCACAGTCTTCCATGACACCATGAGAGAGGACTAAACAACACTCGCTCTTCCGCTACTACACATGAACTCTTTTTCATGTTGAAAATATTACATATTAAAGCCAACATTCAAAACTTCATCTTAATTCTGACCAATAAACAAAAGATAAAGAAAATGACATACACCTACACCTACACTTAGTACTCATGTTGCTTTAGAAAAACTTTTATAGCTTTTTTGATAAACATTTAAATTGAATGACTCTAAAATGTAACATGGAGCAGTGTTGTTTTCATTAATTAAAATGTATTAATTGAAAAAAGGTGAAATAAAATAAAATGTAAATATTAGACAAAAACAAAAATCAAACTTGGCAACTAACTGAAATAAAAATAAATGAAAGCTAAGTAGACATGAAAAATTAAACTAAACTAAAATTAAAATAAAAACACAAACATAAAAATTTAAGCTAATTCTAAATATTAATGAATACTAGAATATTACATAAATAATAAAAAAATGACACCAATGTGGTGTAGTCACAAAATAAAATTTCCTTTGCACCTTGAATACATGTGAACATACACGTCTTTATTATTTTTTTAAGCTTTGAAAGGTGTTTTTTTACAAATGATTTCATAAATATTATGTTGCTTATATCCACATGACTTTTATTTACTGAGCAAAAGTTTCTCAAATATTAATAATATATTTAACATTTATTTTTACCCTGGGAAATATAAAATTAAAATAATAATACAAAAATACTGAATCCCTCCATATATATATATACACACTCATCTAAAGGATTATTAGGAACACCTGTTCAATTTCTCAATGCAATTATCTAATCAACCAATCACATGGCAGTTGCTTCAACGCATTTAGGGGTGTGGTCCTGGTCAAGACAATCTCCTGAACTCCAAACTGAATGTCAGAATGGGAAAGAAAGGTGATTTAAGCAATTTTGAGCGTGGCATGGTTGTTGATGCCAGACGGGCCAGTCTGAGTATTTCACAATCTGCTCAATTACTGGGATTTTCACGCACAACCATTTCTAGGGTTTACAAAGAATGGTGTGAAAAGGGAAAAACATCCAGTATGCGGCAGTCCTGTGGGCGAAAATGCCTTGTTGATGCTAGAGGTCAGAGGAGAATGGGCCGACTGATTCAAGCTGATAGAAGAGCAACTTTGACT
Organism: Paracanthobrama guichenoti; assembly: GCA_018749465.1. Classification (NCBI taxonomy): domain Eukaryota; kingdom Metazoa; phylum Chordata; class Actinopteri; order Cypriniformes; family Gobionidae; genus Paracanthobrama; species Paracanthobrama guichenoti. The sequence goes on from CM031943.1 coordinate 9,457,592, forward strand.
GAAATAACCACTCGTTACAACCGAGGTATGCAGCAAAGCATTTGTGAAGCCACAACACGCACAACCTTGAGGCGGATGGGCTACAACAGCAGAAGACCCCACCGGGTACCACTCATCTCCACTACAAATAGGAAAAAGAGGCTACAATTTGCACAAGCTCACCAAAATTGGACAGTTGAAGACTGGAAAAATGTTGCTTGGTCTGATGAGTCTCGATTTCTGTTGAGACATTCAGATGGTAGACTCAGAATTTGGCGTAAACAGAATGAGAACATGGATCCATCATGCCTTGTTACCACTGTGCAGGCTGGTGGTGGTGGTGTAATGGTGTGGGGGATGTCTTCTTGTCTTGTTTAAATGCCACGGCCTACCTGAGCATTGTTTCTGACCATGTCCATCCCTTTATGACCACCATGTACCCATTCTCTGATGGCTACTTCCAGCAGGATAATGCACCATGTCACAAAACTCGAATCATTTCAAATTGGTTTCTTGAACATGACAATGAGTTCACTGTACTAAAATGGCCCCCACAGTCACCAGATCTCAACCCAATAGAGCATCTTTGGGATGTGGTGGAACGGGAGCTTCGTGCCTTGGATGTGCATCCCACAAATCTCCATCAACTGCAAGATGCTATCCTATCAATATGGGCCAACATTTCTAAAGAATGCTTTCAGCACCTTGTTGAATCAATGCCACGTAGAATTAAGGCAGTTCTGAAGGCGAAAAGGGGTCAAACACAGTATTAGTATGGTGTTCCTAATAATCCTTTTAGGTGAGTGTATATATATATATATATATATATATATATATATATATATATATATATATATATATATATATATATATATATATATATATATAATTAATTTTAACATAAATAATTGAAAACATGTTAATCAGAAGAGTCCCACTAGATACAATGGCACTGTGGCATTGTTCATGTGTTCCCATCCCATGAAAATGATCATTCCGACATGACTTTAATGAAGCAACAGCGCCCAAAAAACCTAAACAGCATTAAGTATGCACCTGTCGGCAGATGTCTTTAGCATCTTCAGAGAACTTTTCGGTGTATTCCTCCTGGTCCTCACATACACGGCGGTCCACCTCCTCTCTCTTCACGCGCTCTTTGCGGCGACGGAAAGGAGACTGACCCTGAATCATTTCGTATATTAGGCATCCCAAACCCCACCAGTCGGGACAGAAGGTGTAGCTCTCATTCTGAATGACCTCTGGTGCTAAAAACACACAAGGAGAAGAATGAGGTCAAACACTCTATGACAAGTATCGCTGAAGAGATACGGAATGCATTTGGCTCTTACCCATGTATCCCACTGTGCCAACACGCCCTCGTATCGTCTCAGCCTCTGGAATTTGGACGGCCAGCCCCAGATCAGAAATACGGATATGCCCTGGAGAACAGCATCTTGTTAAAAATGATCTATTATACTTTTTTTTTTACATTCTTTAGTGTGTAATGCTGCTGAAAGGTCTGCAATGTTACTCCAAAGGGAGTTTGTAAGAGGGCTTAATAGGTCCTCTCTGAAATCTGCAGTTTTTTCATTCCTAACATGCCCAAACATGACATGCTTCAAAATCATAACAGGTAAAAAGAATGTTCTCCCTAGAGGTAAATGCTCTAGTTAAAGAAGTTTACCAGGAAAAACTACATTTTTACATCTGAAGAAAACGTGAGTAGTGTTTGTTTTTGTAAAATGCGTCACCACAATGCAAGAGTGTTCTGGGTGAATGGCAAGAGTCATTGCTTTGTGGTTGTTGCTAGGGTGCTCTGGGTGGAAAATGTCTAAAGTGTCCACTCTTAAATCTAGATATGCATGAATAAGATAAACAGGAGAAAAAAAAACATAACAAAAACAGGCCTTAAAACGCAGTGGTAAATATAAAAATGGCTTACCACGGTCATCTAGGAGAATATTCTCAGGTTTCAAGTCTCTGCAAAAATAGAGATTTTTTTTTTTAAGAGTAATATACATAAGAGTAATACAGTAATATTCTGAAATATTGTTACAATTTTAAAATGTAATTTATTCCTGGATGGCAAAGCTGAATTTTCAGCATCATTACCCCAGTCTTCAGAGTCACATGATTCTTCAGAAAGCATTCTAAATTTACTGATTTGCTGCTCAAGAAACATTTATTATTATTTTTATCAATGTTGAAAACAGCTCTGCTGCTCAATTTGCTGTCTACTCAAATTGCCTGCTTTTAATAAAAGGCATACACAAAAGAAACAAAAAAAGAAATTTGTTTATATTTATTTTCCATAGAAAACGATGCCTGCCAATATTGATGGAAAGTAAAGCCTTACATTCAAATAAAATCCTCACAATTTGAATATATTAAAATCTCACAGCTGAACATTGCTATGCCTGAAACAATTCAGTATCTTCAAAATTTGCAATATTCAACATGCTTTGACATGCAGTCAGAGTTATCATTTGAAACACCAGATCACATTTAGTTTTAGTAGTATGATTATTTAAAGCATTTTAGATGGTTTATTCTTATATGTATAGTGCATTAATAGTGGGAGAGGGGGGACATAGTGAGCGCCGGGAGAGAATGCTGCCTGCATTAGAAGCACGAGTAATGCGTTAAACGAATATATATAATGTTGAATATAATGTATAATAATGCAATGGGGAAATACATGTGGGTCCTGATAATACGCTAATAATAACATTATTTTAATAATAATGAAGTGAAAAAAAAAAAACACATATCGTATCGTGATTTATATCGAATCGTGACATGAGTGTATCGTTACACCCCTACTGGAAAATGTGTAGTAAATCTGTAGAATTCTGCAAAATGGATGTAAACATTAAAATGTGAGTGTTGAGAAAACGAAATGCACCTGTAGACGATCCTCTCTCGATGCAGGTCCTCTAAGCCACAGCAGATCTCTGCTGCATAAAAGATGGCACGCTGTTCATCAAAACCTGAGTTTCCCATGTTATAGATATGAAACTTCAAGTCACCGCCATTCATTATAGTCAACACCAAACATAGAGCGTCCTTAGTCTCATATGCATATGCCAAACTAACCTAGGAAAGAAAAAGAGAGAAAAAGAGGTGCATTGTTATCTATTCATGAAGAAAGGATACATGAAATGTGGTGGTGCATGAGAAACAGTCAAATGTGGCTCATGTAGCGCATGTTTTTTGAGCACTTTCACATAAATCATCTGGATGACTGGCACCTGTAATACAGCACCTTTCAAAACTCCACAAGGTTATGCCAGTATAACTAAAAAATGGACACTCAGGACACGTAACCATTAAAGCATCTTGATGATTGTATTTCTTAGGACCTTTAATGCTAGTATAGAGACTAATAGAGACACTTCATTGGTCAGAGAATCAAAGGAAAACTACATTTTTATATTTTCCGAAGAAAAAGAGATATATGCTAGAGTTGCTAGGGTGTTTTGTGAAGTCACTAGGACATTAGTATGTGATTTGAATTCTGATTTCAGACTGTTTTTCAAGTCTTATGCTCACCAAGGCTGCATTTTTTTTATCTCTAAAACAATACAAACAGTAATAATGTGGTATAATCAGCATATTAGAATGATTTCTGTGACTCTGAAGACTGGAGTAATGGCTTCTGAAAATTCAGCTTTGCATCACAGGAATAAATTACATTTGAAAATATATTAGAATAGAAAACAGTTCATTTAAATTGTAATAATATTTCACAATATGACTGTTTTACTGAATTTTTAAACAAATAAATACAGCCTTGGTGAACAGAAGAGACTTTTTTCAATTAAAAGACTTAAATTATCTAAAATGAATAATTTTGGATGGTTCTATCGTCTGCCAGGCGAAAAATGTCTAACTGCATAGAAAAATGACCACACACCTCTATTCAACAAGCCATACAATTTGAGGTATCATTCATTTTCTATAGCACGGTACATGACTACTTTAATAAGTAGGATTAGAGGTTTTGAAAAACCCAAGTTGCAGTAATAATGGTGACGTTTGACTTAGCAAGTCTGTCTACATCTATTGCAGTGTATTATCATTTTACACCAGCATGTCCTCTGTGATCTGTTGAGTGACGCGTGAAGAGAACAACTGCAGAAGTTGAAAACCGCTGCTAAGGAGGGGTTCTCATCCCTCAGCGGTTACACCCAATATTGTGGGTGGTTCGGTTTCAGAAGTAGACAGATGTGAGAACGGGCTGTGAAGTCAGACAAAGTTGATGTTACTGTGAGAACCTGCTGCTCAACAAGACCACGAGGACAATCAAAGGACCCTTTACATCATTACATGAAAATAACTCCAATGAGAGCCGATCTGAGTGGTTACAATCTACAATGTAAAGCAATCTGATCATTTATCATGTAAATAGTGCTGATTTTAAAATTTAAAGGAATAAATGACTCCTCAAATACTCCAATAACATCAAAATACATCTCTTTGTCTATTACACTACAATGTTTAATAGACGTTAATACCATAGGATCCGTTGTACCTTGGTATTACCAACTACTTTGGACTACTGTGTAAAATTTGTACCATGCAAACAGTATGATGATATATCAACGCCATGACATTACCATAACTGGACAATGATACTGCCACACACACAATATATATATAGAGAGAGCACTATTAATATATAGTGCTGGAAGTGTGAAAACCAGCAACATGTAAGAAGTGCCAGTAAACAATACAAAGTGAAGGGACACTAAAGATTATATCCACACTACCATTCAAACGTTTGAAATCAGTAAAATTAATACTTTTATTTAGAAATAATGCATTACATTGACCAAAGATCATGACCAAAAATTGATGAACCTTATGATGTTATTTCCATCATGAGGTTCATCAATTTTTGGTCAAGATCTTGTATTGATAATGCAAGAGTCCAGCACTCTGTAAAGTCTCCTCCAGCACATCCCAAAGACTGTCAATGAATTTAAGGTCTGGACTCAGAGAGGTGCCAATTCTCCCTCCCAACCATTCTTTCACAGTTTGAGCCTGATGAATCTTGGCATTGTCATCCTGGAATATGGCCATGATGTGTCTTCCTACATGGTTGTTGAAGAAATTAAAAGCTACACACTCCATCAATTAGTGTTAGAAGAACTGTTGCCAAACATATAACATGCTATAAACATAATAACCACTGCATTAAAGATTAAGTCATATAATTGTATATATGTAGAGAGTACTGCACGGGTCTCAGTAAAGATGAGCAGGGGTGGGGGTTATAATATGTGTTTTTCTTATGTTATGTACATTGTTTGGTCTTTGTGTGTGCGCATGTTGAAACTCACTGCAACAAAAATTTCCCCATGGTGATTAAGTCAAGTCATATATAATTGTTATAATATTATAAAGTAAAAATATTGACCATTTTACTGTATTTTTAATCAAATATATAAAAAAATACAAAATAATCTGAACAATATATAAAATAACTATACATAAATGTTGATCTCTATATACATAAATAGATCAGTAATCTTACTGTTAAAAGTTTACAGATTAATAGCAGGGTGACAGTCAGAGAATAGAATATAAAGCTGTTTCCCATCACACACAGCTCATATTAGTCACGGCATTATGTCACTTTATACTGTTAGAGTTTACTTGTCGTCCCATACTTTTAAACACGAGTCTGTTTATACATACTAAATGAACTCTGGGGCTAGAGAGAGAGAGAGAGAGAGAGAGAGAGAGAGAGAGAGAGAGAGTGTGAGTGAGTGTGTGGGTTTAGGGTTTAGAGCACTTGACTCTGCTCTCTAAAGCTGCTGTTTGGTCAGCGTTGCTAGGCAACAGAGATGTTCTCATTTGTGAAGTAGTTCATGAGGAGCAATCGTTCCTGCCTGTAGCATGAATGCGCACAAAGACTTTCACACACGCATGCATACTCTTGCGCACACATACACACATGCCTTCTTTCTTTTAAATTTAGATGTACTTTACATACCTAAAAGATACTTGCACTAGTTGCAATGCTAAGCACAATTCACCTATATGTGTATGTGGCCGTGTGTGTCTGTGCGAGCTTGTGTGTTAGTGTGTGGGTGGGTGGACAGAGGCTCAGGTGCTCTACAGCTGTAGTGGAATGAATCAGAGGCCGACATTACACTGCAGGCACTGTGTGCTATGTCTGTACACATGTTCGGATGGCTGTTCTCTTTTCAGTAACGTTTTTGAGATGCTAGAATGGTTCATTTTTGAGGTCCTAAAATGTTAACTGCATGACCAAATTCCAAAAGATAATGTAAAAAGGCTTCAAGTTATTTAAAGGAATAGTTATAAAAGGAAAATGATTTACTCCCCTCATGTCATTCTAAACTCAAGTAATTTTCATCTGTGGAATACAAAAGAAGGATTTTTGCAGAATGTTATAGCCGCTTTCCAGTGAAAGACAATGGAGACTGAAGCTATCAAGCACCAATAATGACCAAAAAAGCATCATAAAAGTGTTATGTTCAAAATCATGTTGTATGGACTATTTTTAGTGCATTTTTAAAAATAATTTTAGAGCTTGACAATCAAGTAATAAAAAATAAAAAAGCAGCCAGATTATTCTGCCTAACATCTCCCTGTGTTTTCCATGGCAGTGCTGTTATTGTGAACTAATACTTAAAAACCATTTAAAATAATTTTCAAGTAATTGAAATAAAGCTGAAATAAAATATTGGCAACACTTTAGTTTAGGGTCCAATTCTCACTATTAACTATTTGCTTATTAGCATGCATATTACTAGGATATTGGCTGTTTATTAGTACCTATAAAGCATATATAACTGCTCCACACGGCTCCGGGGGGTTAATAAAGGCCTTCTGAAGCGAAGCTATGCGTTTTTGTGTAAGACAAATATCCATATTTAAAACTTTATAAAGTAAATTATCTGGCTTCCACCAGATCGCCTTCTGTATTCAACTTACGGAAAAAGTGTAGTGCCTCTCGCAGTTCAAAATGCATGCGCTACGTCAGACGACACTGCACACCGGTTATGTTTTGTTTTTTCAATCTGGCGGAAGCTTTATATTTTACTTTATAAAGTTTTAAATCACACAAACCCATCGCTTCACTTCAGAAGGCCTTTATTAACCACCTGGAGCCGTGTGGAGCAGTTTTATGATGGATAGATGCACTTTTATGGACATCAAAAAACGGATCAACAATTCACTGCCATTATAAAGCCTGGAAGAGCCAGGACATTTTTAATATAACTCTGATTGTATTCGTCTGAAAGAAGAATGTCATATACACCTAGGATGACTTGAGGGTGAGTAAATCATGGGCTAATTTTCATTTTTGAGTGAACTATCATTTTAATCATGCCATATTCTACATCCCTTAACCTAAACTTAACAACTTCCTTACTAACTATTAATAAGCAGTAATTAGGAGTTTATTGAGGCAAAAGTTGTAGTTAATAGTTAGTTAATAGTGAGACTTAGACCCTAATCTAAAATATAAATATTGAAAAACATACTAACCGAAATAAGTTTGAGTATGAAAATAGTTTTATTTCAAAATAACTGAAATATATAAAAAAAGAAATATCTATAAAAAAACTAATAAAAATGAAAGAAATACATAACAAAATTATGAAAACTTAAACTAAAATGGAAACGGCATTAAACAGAAGTTGGGATAGCCTTTTCTTTTCCTATTGTGATGTATATTGGAGTGAAACAGCTACTTAAGCAAGAAAAAAAAAAGTAGGGCGGGACTTAATTTTGTCCATCCAACTGATTGGGCTGTTGGATTACGAGGGCACATGATTTATTTAAATTTTTTTATGTGCACGGATGAATCATTTATAATAAACACTGCAATATTACATAAAAAATAAGAATTGTCCATTTTGATTTCATGGTGACTTTAAAATGAAAACTGAACACAAAATTAAAAGCTTCGTTAAATAATTCTTTAAATACTATAATAGCATATAAACATGGGCGTCGACCCACCCACCCACTACGACCAATGATATTGGACCCACTCACTTTTATCGTCTCTAATTCAGCCCTAATCTTATTCAGTCTGTTTACTTTTATTATTAAACACGTTAGATGCTCTATTTCCACTTTTCTAATATTTTCTTCATTTTTATTGAAAATAAATGCCTTTCCCATATGATATGTGGCGGGAAAAGGGAGTAGAGCGAGTTCAGCAAAAGGCAGATTCGAACCTCGTCAAAACTGAATACATCTTACCCCTACACCATTGCCGCTCTAAATAGTTTACCAGACGTTTAGCCTAACCAGACGTTTAGTAAACAACGCAGTATATTTGTACTTAATATAAATGGCATCTACTCCAGCAAAATTTTTCTGAGAGGACCCACCCAGATTTATTATGCTTCCGACACCCATGCATATAAATAATACAAATACAATCATGTCTGGAACAAAACAAAAATAGTTCATTCAATCCTTAAGTACATGGTCTTGTACTTTCTTCCTTTTTCACATTTTTAAATACTATTTTACTTTGGAGTCAAAAATCATAATATTAAGATGGCAACTAAGATCTTGGAGTGGACTGGTTTGGTTCAAAGTTTTTTTTTTTACATCACAAAGTGATGCTTAAACATTCTGTAAAAGTGGTACTATTGAAAATAATAATTAAAAAAATTTAATTAAATTAATAAATGACGGAAACATATCAACATATAAGGAATATGCTTCCAGAGACTACGTCAGGGTTGTTATAGGACTGCTTGGTGAGATACTCTTGGTTTGAATCTCTGTTTACCATGAAAATAGCTTAAATTCTTCTTTTTACACAACAAATATTAAAATAATTTTATGGCTGATATTTGGGACCACAGCCAAATAGCTGTTATAAACCATCTCTCTGTGATTTAGCTAGTCAGGAGGTAAATGATTCAATTCATAGCAATTGGTTGTGAACTACTATTCTGGACGAAATTTAGCTCAACTACCCATGGTAAATGCAAATGAAGTTGAGATTTGCCATTAAGCTGGAAAATATAGCAGATTTCTGTTGAGAAGCTCACGGAAACTGAATCACAGAGAGAGTGAGTCAAACGTTTATTGCACAAACAATACAGACAAGACCAGCATGCAACGGAGACGTCAGGTTAAGATAAAAGTAAAAAATGAGGAATAAAAAGAAAGTAGTACTTACTACAAAACTACTGTTAACTTTTTCTAAAATGCGTTTTTCATTTAATGCCATTGCTTCACCTTTTCTTTTCTTCACCCGTTTCTTCTCCAGCTTTTTACAGGCGTACATCTTACCAGTGGCACGAACCTGGCAGGCACAAACCTGGTTGAAAAGCGAAGAGAGCGAAATGGCACAGAAAAAGACATTTATTATTTTAATAACATTTAATAACATTAGTTCACATAAAGCACACATTATTATTATTATTATTATTATTATTACTACCAGGGATCGACAAAAAGGACTGTGGCCTGGGGCCAGCGTGAACGATGCTCAGGACAGTTGACGGACATGTCACTTTCCCGATCAGGCCGGTGCAACATTGTCGCGAAAGCTTATAATTTGCACTTTTTAAGCCTTGCCAATTTAAATATTCAAGCGCAAGACACGAAAGAGAACTCAATTTGGTACTCGCATGCTGTGTGTGCGCAAACAGAAAGCCGGATCAGACAGCGCGCCAACACCAAATTGAGTTCTTTTTCTCGTCTTCTTGTGCTTGAACGGACAAATTAACACAAAATTATGTCAAAATGCCTATCTTGGCAAATATCCTCGTAAATACTGTATGTCCTAACGTAAACAGTTGAGAAATAAAGCGCACGTGTAACACTATATTGAATCCGGGTGTTAGGTCTTACGCCGGTTTCACACTGCTTTCACCGCAAGCAGTGCGGTGGCAGCGCAGTAGCAGTGCGTATGGAGAGCGGGAGCAGCACGCGCCCATTGTGCTTTCACACAGGCTGAACCACGGCTTGTGTAATACAAATACAAATAAATATTGTCCATTCTGTCACTTTTCCGGCGTTCTCCTCCGGCCCCTGTCTGTCTTGTGCTTTGATTTATGACGGGCAGCATATATCTGCTGCAAATGCGACCGTGTTCCCCTCTGTCCCAAACACATATGCATATAACATGCTGTATATAGGTAGTTTACATGATAAAAGTAACCTTAAATTGAAGATATGCCTCTAGCTTTAATAATTTAAACGGGCCTTTGAAGTTTGGGCAAAAACTTCTGGCAGTGATGTGTTTTTATGCATTTTATTTTATTTTGTCACAGCGCATGTCATCATGTGGCGATTGTGAAACACACGGAACACTTCACTACATGATTTCATGGTGAAATTTGTTATTTTTCATGTTAATCAGGTCAATTTGATCAAGAACTATGCACTGTGGCTTTAATTCAGCGTGAGCAGTGCGGCAAAACTAGACTCGGGACTGCTGCTTCTGCTCTGCTCCTGTGTGCGGTGTGAATGCTCTAATCTGTTAACATGGGCGCCGAAAAAATATGCGCTGCTTATACTCTGCTAACGCGTGCAGTGTGAAACCGGCCTTAAAGTGACAGCAGCTTAATATTCCGTCTGGTGTCTGTGTTTTTAATGTTAATCAAACAACAAAAGACAATGAACAAAAGAAAAAAAAAAAATTCCTCACTGCTCAACACTGCCTCAACTTTAATAAGGATTAATCTATATTTAATTTATACAGTGAAGACTATGCTACGTTTTACTTGTTTTTTTTATTACTTTTTTGATGACATTTCATTACTTTATTCAATTTCTGTACCTGAAAACTACTATTAAACCTTAAAAACCCTAAACCTGAACCTTTATTTCATTTGTATGTTTGTTCTATTATATTGCTCATAATTTGAATGTTTGAATTACTGAATGTTTACTTGCCTTTAGTATTTGAAATCTACATCAGTTGGTAGTTTTAGCTGTGGTATTAAAATCGGAATCTAGAATTGTGACATTTTAATGAAATCTGAAATATGGTGTCATAACCTTACTTATAGGTTGCATGGGTCAAATGCAACGAAAACCATAACTATTTTAATTTATTTATTACTTTTTTTGTAGGAGCCAGTAAAAATATTGCTTGGGCAATTAAAAAGTTTAACCACAGGCTAGTAGGAAAAATCCATAGTGTTGAGTCCTGTCCACATTATTTCTCTAAAGTACTATTCATTTCTACATGTAAAAAAGTGTTCAATTAGCTATTTTTTTTTTTTTAAATGTAACAGGAAAAATCTCTCCATTTAAAAAAGTCCTAAAAACTACACACAGTTTAAGATGATTTTAAAATACATAACATGTTTTTTTATATTATAATATAAATACTGATCTCACAATGACTGAATAAAATGACTCACCTCACCAAATCCGCCCTTGCCCAATACCCTGTAGTGTCTAAATGTGTTTTTGGTTACTGGTTGCCTGAAAATGAAATACAGATCAAGTCAATTTACTGCACAAAACTAAACAATTTGTGATTCATAACGATGCAACTTAAGCAACTATGGCAACTATGAATGATTTTTATTAAAACAAACAGATTTAGTTTTTTTGTATGAAGATCAAGTTAAAACTTGGAAACTTGTAGATTTTACTGTTATAAATATCCATAATAAATATGAATTAATGATTTAAAATGGTCTTTTGTTAGAGCAAGATTGTTTAGTTGTGTGAACGTTAATTATTAGTCCTGACTGGGCAAACACGACGGCTGATGGAGATGTTACTCACCTCTCCAACCACTTCCATTGAAGAAAACGGGAAAAATACATGGTCTCCTGATATGCTGAGAATGGACCTCCGCTTAAATATTCACGAACTATCCTGAAGAAAAAAAAGAGAAGGAATGTTTGAGAAAATGCAGACAAGTAAAAATGCCATGGTGTACATGAATATGGTAATTATACAGTATCTACCCTCTGTAACAATCACTGTACCATAGTACTGCCATAAGGGTGCTCCAAGTAGTTTAATCACAGTAAAGCTACTCAAATAATAAAATAAACATTTATTTTGCACAAAAAAAAAAAAAAAAATGCAATTTCATGCAAGAACCTCTGAAACAGTCCAAACAAAGCAACTTGGTCCTGAGAGGACATGTTTTGAAAACTGAGGTACTTTATAATACTTTACACTTTATAATAAGGTTCCATTTGTTAACATTAGTTAACATGACCATAAGCTGATGATACACGGGGCAATTTTTTGAGCAATGTTGCTGAAAGATGTTGCTGTGGGCACTTTCCCCTTCCTTTGGATATCCAGATAGAAATTTGTTGCCCATTCTCAAAGGGAAAGTGCCCAAGCAATCTTAATTCATGTTTAATTCTAATCTTAGTTCATGTTTATTAACTAATACATTATTAAAATCAAAAGTTGTATCTGTGAATATTATTAAATGGACTTGAGCTAACATGAAATAACAATGAACATTTGTATTTTTATGCATTTTATTATTACAAATGCTCTAACAAATGTATTGTCTCCTTTTTAGTTAATGCATTAAGTGATGTTAACTAATGGAGATGAGCCGGATATTTATCATGCATCTCATGCCATGTTACCCTCCAATGCAGGGGTTCTCAACCCTGGTCCTCAAGGGCCACTGTCCTGCAGAGTTTAGGTCCAACCTTGATCAAACTCACCTGCCTGTAGCTTTCTAGTAATCCTGAAAGGCTTAATTAGCCGGTGTGTTTAATTAGGGTTGGAGCTAAACTCTGCAGGACAGTGGCCCTCGAGGACCAGGGTTGAGAATGCCTGCTCTAATGTAACACACACGTCATCACACTTAAATACATGAACACACTTTAACAAACTCTGTGCCCATAGAGATTTAACAGGAAGGGTTAACGTACTCCACCTCACCCCCTCTCAAACAGAAAGGAAGCTTAAACTAAACAGAACTAAAAGACTGACTGAGGCAAAACACAAACACACATAACTCTGTTTAGATTTAAAGTCACGTGTTTACGTTACTCAGACAAACAGCACGGCTACAGTGAACGGTTCATTCTAGAACCGTAGGTCTTCACACTAATACCAGTGAAAACCACAAACTGAGATCCACAATCAAAAGTGAGGTGGATGATTCCACTTCAGTCTTGACACAAACAAAATAACTAGCATGTGTTAACACATGGACCAGCTTACTGCATAAACTTAAAGGAATAGTCTAACCAAAAATTGTCCGGCATTAATTGCTTAGCCTCAAGACATTCTTTCCTCAGTAAAATACACTCTATTGAATATAATTTAAGTGAATGTAGACGGGAGCTTCTGTGCTCCAATATGGCAATAAAAAAAAAAAAATCCATGAAAGCACCATTGTGTGCTGTATCTTCTGAAGTCAGAACAGCTTTGTGTGACAAACAGACCAAGCTGTTATTTAGTAACAGGTTTTTTAAGATCATGAGCAGAATAAAGTCAAAGCATATCTTAACTTTTGATCAGTAGTGTGAACAGTGCAGTAGGGAGTAAGCTGTATACTAGTATTCCATTCTGAGCATAACCATATGTGGGGTCAATAAGATTTTTTTAAGATTTTTAGGAAATTAGTATTTTTATAAAAAAAAAAAAAAAAAAAAAAGATTTATTAAATTGATCAAAAGTGACAGTAAATACATTTAGAATGTTACAAAAGATTGCTATTTTGTCAGCATGTGCAAATCAGCGTATTAAAAGGATCATGCAACAATGAAGACTGGAGTAATTCAGCATTGCCATCCCAGAAATAAATTACATTTTAAAATGTATTAAAGGGGACCTATTATGCCACTTTTTACAAGATGTAATATAAGTCTAATAAGGTGTCCCCAGAATGTGTACCCCACAGATAATTTATTATACCATACTGAAAATGGCCCTTTTTGGGGTGGAAGCAAAAGCACACTGTTTTCTTGTGTTTATCTTTAAATGCAAATGAGCATTGATGCAAGACACGAGTGCACGTCCGTCTAGCGTGTAGAAACGTGAAAAACGCATTCTGTGTTACAGCCAACATAACATTTTTAGATTGTTTATCGTAGCTGTGACATTCTTGTGTTTCCACTAGCTGCTTTAGCGAGGAGATAAACATGACGGTCCCTGTACTTAACTAACAGGGTAATTCCATCACCAGTTGTGGGTGTTACATTGTGACTAAAATACAGTTTTTGGCGATGACTCCACGGTGAAAATTATGATAGATGTCACATTATTGTATGAAGGAGAAAGATTCTGAGAAAATGGTACCAGGCGCCGCGTTATATACTGTGCGTTCCTACCCCTAATTTGTGTGCTTGAACGCCATTGGACATTGCAATGCAATGTCGTTATGCCAATCAGGCTTCAGTATTCTACAAGAAAGGTGGTTCCCCATAGCGTCATCATAAAATTGAGACACACCGATGTTGAAAGGGAACATGGTGGACTGTGTACAGTTCACTCAGGGGAGGATCTACACTAACAGGGCAGATTCCGTCACCAGTCGTGGGCAGGGTCCGTTACATTGTGACGTCACAATGTATACAAAATGCTAACGACTCATTTTTAGAAACGGTTTATGATTTATGTAGAATATAAAAAAAGAAGTGTTTGGATTTTCACCATTATAGGGTTGTTTAAACACCATGTAAAAGTCAATTTTGCATAATAGGTTCCTTTTAAAATAGAAAACAATTTAAATAATGTAATATTTCATAATATTACTGTTTTTACTGAGTTTTTGATCAAATAAATGCAGCCTTGGTGAGCAGAAGAGACTTCTTTTAAAAACATAATAAAAAAATCTTACCAAACTTTTGAATGGTAGTGTATTATTGAATCAAATTTGAGAAAATCTCTTGGAGTTTTCACTTCATAGTTGTTGTATCGGTGTTACTTGACTGCAGAATGCTACAGTACATGACTGCCAAATGAACTTCTTTGACTTATTTTATAACTTTGTTATTACCTGGTACACTCCTGGAACAGCTCTTTACATGGAGTCTGTTCCAGTTTCTGCCTGCATTCCCCAACCACATCCTGAGCGATCTCTGGTAGATGAGCTGCCGACTACATGAGGAAGACAGAATGAAAAAGAGGGAGCGTAAACAGGAAGAGGGGTTGATAGGGCGTCATTTAAAAAAAAAGAGAAGTTTAAAGTTCAATCATTAATTCGGCAATTCTTTCAATGAACATGTGCGTATAGGAGTGTGAGAACATGTGCGTGAGATTATTTACCCCATTATTAAAATATGTGTCTAAAATATTTAAACCGACGTCTCTCCTCTTCTCATCCGCAGCCAACTGATACATTGCCTAAACAAACACACACACAAATAATACTAAAATTTATTTGCCTAAAACTATATATGACATTCAGTAAGGGTGCACAAAATATGTGTTCCATTAAAGAAAAGATGAGAGAATGATTCCATATTTGACAGAGACAGTCAAACAATTAAAAGATAGAGAGGTTAAAGATAGGTGTACAGTGAGTATGTGTATGTTTGTGCAGAGATTTCATACCACAGAATCCTGGAACTCTATGCACCGCCGTAATTTGGGCTGAGTGTCACAGAACTGCCGAAACAACTGACGACCGATTGGTTGCTTCTCACAAAGGCTAGTGTAATCCCTATCTGAGAGCAAGAAACAAGCAGAGAGACAGAGAAAGACGGTTAAACCTATTATCGTCACATGATTTTCCTCATCTATAATGTTTAAAGTCAGCATGAAATGGAAGTTGCAATAGTTTGTTCTTCCTTATTGTGAAGTACATCTGAGTAAAAAGTACATCTGAGTTTTGTCCATCAGGACAACCTCACGCCGGTAAACGTCATCAGAGAAGAGCAGAGATGTCGCGATTCTGATTGGTGGAGATGTTTATGCAGAATCATGGCTAATGTAGTTTTTCACAATGTTAAACAGAAGTCCACTGTTAAACATGATTATTTTAAAATTAAGTTTAAATTAAAGCTGGCAGATGAACATAAGCATATACCATTGATTAAAAATCTCAGAGCTCACAGTAGGTCTATCTTTAATGGTTGCTAAATTATTATTAAACATCAATTCCCCTACGATGAAAATGAATCAGATTTTTACTTATGAAACCTGAATGTCGCACTCTATTTAACAGATTGTGTGATTATTATGGCATTGTTTTATTTTAAAGGGGATACCATTATTGTCTCAGCTGGTTGCAGTAAAGGAGAGTTGAGTCAGGATCTAAGCGCAGCAGTGACTTTTATTAATAATCCAATCAAAAAAAACACAAAAACACGGGAGCAGAAGAGAACACAGGAGAATAGCCATTTAACTTAACACTGACAAAAACGGACAAAGAGGCACAAACTGAGGGCTATAAATACACAGTAACTGAAGATCTAAACAAGGGGCAGGTGTGAAAAAAAAAAATCACGTAATCGGCAGGACAACAAAAGAGAGCATTCTAGAAACCAAGGAAACAAAAAGGAAACACTGACTCAGCGAAGGGAGAAAAGAGCCTCCTCATGTGACATTTGCATGTGTGACATTTACACGTGCCTCATGTGACATTTACACCTCATGTGACATTTACATCATTCCCCAATAGGCGCATCCTGGCATCGTAAATAAAAACTACACCAAAGTGGAGGGAGGCCAAAACACAGGGGGTGGAAGGAGAGCTGCAACAACAACACAGGTCCATGGGGGAAGTAGATGGAGATAGAGTCCATGGGGAAGTAGAGGGAGGAAAAGCCAATGGGAGATTGGGCACAGGAAGAAACCACAGGGAAGTCAGCTGTAGACGAGAGCCCAGAGCAGGTAGAGACCAAGGCGGAGCCCAATGGCCGGAGAGACCGGGCGACACCAGAACCAGGAGGCCAAGGTGGAGCTGCAGTGATGAGTGACTGAGGTGGAACCAGGGTGCTGGAGGACTGAGGTGGAGCTGGCGTGAGTGTAGACTGAGTTGTCGGAGGGAATGAGGAGCCTGACAGAGCTGAAGGGATGGAGGGATGAGGCACAGCCAAAGGCATGGGAGTCCATGGCAGAGGCAAAGCGACAACTGATCAATGCCGAGCCGGAAGGACGACAATTTCAGGTGAAGCTAAGGGAGCGAAGAGCCACGGTGGAGCCGACTGGTCAACGGGCCGAGGTGGAGTAATGGCTTAGAGGCCCAAGGTCGAGCCATGGGATCCACACACCAAGGCGGAGATGGCAACTGGGAAGTGCAAGGTGGATCAAAGCAACCACTGAGGGAGAGCTGAAGGGCTGAAGGGGTCCGCAATGAAAAAGCACCCAGTCCACATACTCCTTTAAGCATCACTTGACAGCCATTTCCGAACAGGCGTGAATTCGACTGATCATTGAGCCCTGCCCAGGAAAAATGCACATAGGCTGTCTTCATCGTTGTACACAAGATGAGCCAGAACTAACAAATTCTGAGTGAGGTCCTCGAGGAAGCGATCCCCCTGTGAGATTTTGCAAGTCCATTCTTCTATCACAATTGGTTGCAGCAAAGGAGAATTAAGTCAGAATCGAAGAGCAACAGAGACAAGAGATTTTGTGTTCAGTTTAAACCCGACTGCTAGATGGCAACGATATCTCAGAACATGAACTGTGATCCGAAGAAGTGCAAGGGTTCAACATTAGCATTAGCATTAGCAAATCCAGCTCACAAGATGAATTATACCATCTCCCGTCGAGGTGTACAGAGCTGAAGTTTGGACACATTTTGACTTCCACTATAAAGAAACCACTAGGAAGATCGACAAGAATCGATTTCAAAATAAGCCATGCTAAAATCCAATACTCAGGAAATGCATTGAAAATGAGAGCTCACATCATGACTCCATCCGTGCTGCCAAGAGTGGCGTTTTGATAGAATATACAAATATGTACTGCACACTTTGCTCTCAATAACAAAATAAACACACAACAGAAATGACAGCAGTGAGAAAACATCAGCGTCTGATCATAGCGATTTGGTTATGTTTGAACGGTGAAGGCACGTTTATTTATATAGCACTTTATACAATAGACACAGATGCTTTAAAGCAAGAAGCTTTACAGTATTAAATGTACACTCACCTAAAGGATTATTAGGAACACCATACTAATACTGTGTTTGACCCCCTTTCGCCTTCAGAACTGCCTTAATTCTACATGGCATTGATTCAACAAGGTGCTGAAAGCATTCTTTAGAAATGTTGGCCCATACTGATAGGATAGCATCTTGCAGTTGATGGAGATTTGTGGGATGCACATCCAGGGCACGAAGCTCCCGTTCCACCACATCCCAAAGAAGCTCTATTGGGTTGAGATCTGGTGACTGTGGGGGCCAATTTAGTACAGTGAACTCAATGTCATGTTCAAGAAAACAATTTGAAATGATTAGAGCTTTGTGACATGGTGCATTATCCTGCTGGAAGTAGCCATCAGAGAATGGGTACATGGTGGTCATAAAGGGATGGACATGGTCAGAAACAATGCTCAGGTAGGCCGTGGCATTTAAACTATGCCCAGTTGGCACTAAGGGGCCTAAAGTGTGCCAAGAAAACATCCCCCACACCATTACACCACCACCACCAGCCTGCACAGTGGTAACAAGGCATGATGGATCCATGTTCTCATTCTGTTTACGCCAAATTCTGACTCTACCATCTGAATGTCTCAACAGAAATCGAGACTTATCAGACCAGGCAACATTTTTCCAGTCTTCAACTGTCCAATTTTGATGAGCTTGTGCAAATTGTAGCCTCTTTTTCCTATTTGTAGTGGAGATGAGTGGTACCCGGTGGGGTCTTCTGCTGTTGTAGCCCATCCGCCTCAAGGTTGTGCGTGTTGTGGCTTCACAAATGCTTTGCTGCATACCTCGGTTGTAACGAGTGGTTATTTCAGTCAAAGTTGCTCTTCTATCAGCTTGAATCAGTCGGCCCATTCTCCTCTGACCTCTAGCATCAACAAGGCATTTTCGCCCACAGGACTGCCGCATACTGGATGTTTTTCCCTTTTCACACCATTCTTTGTAAACTCTAGAAATGGTTGTGCGTGAAAATCCCAGTAACTGAGCAGATTGTGAAATCCTCAGACCGGCCCGTCTGGCACCAACAACCATGCCACGCTCAAAATTGCTTAAATCACCTTTCTTTCCCATTCTGACATTCAGTTTGGAGTTCAGGAGATTGTCTTGACCAGGACCACACCCCTAAATGCATTGAAGCAACTGCCATGTGATTGGTTGATTAAATAATTGCATTAATGAGAAATTGAACAGGTGTTCCTAATAATTCTTTAGGTGAGTATGTAAAAAGCAACATCATGCAGTCATGAAGTGGACTATGCATAATACGTTTTTAATGCATACGGTGGTGTGTTCTTTATGACAATTTTTCTAAAATTAGATCCTCTTCCTAAAAAACAAGGAATATTGTAAAAAAAAAAAAAAAAGAAAAAAAAAAAAAAAAAAAAAAATCGCCTTTCTTACTGTATCGCAATTATCGTATTGTAACCCCTGTATCATGATTCTTTGCTATACGCAGCCCTAGTATTTAGCGGTGCACACTTGAGATCGGATCGACCAAAACGCATCTTAATAGCAAGTGTAAACAGGGCCAAAGACTCAGTAAAGGGAGAAAACAGAAACCTCATGTGACATTTATCTATTTGAAATTAGATACCTTTAATACTATATTAACTTTATGTTAGATAATTTCTCAACATAGCTAATAGGTCTCAGATAAAACATGAAATTTGTGCCTCTAATTAAGAAATAAAGTAACCAGACACAAAACTGTACCGCATTCATGGAATGTGCCAGTGGGTGGAAAATCATGAAAAACCTAATTCTGACTGATTGAGGTGCAAAGCCCTTGAATAACATTTTTGTAGACCTTAGGGAAAAAATAAAATGTTTTAAATGCATGATATGACACCTTAAATTAAATATTTCCTCTATATACACACAAAAAGTGCATAACTCAGCATACAGCCACAACACTAAATCGCAGTGATGCTGAACAGAGAGCTCAAGCTGAGCCCTTGTGCTGCAGGACCCTCTGAACGTTATGGGCCTGGTGCATTCTGGGCCAAGAGGAAACAGCCGGGACTTCCTCAGAGAGCCAAGGTCTACAGCTGTCGGACGCAAACACACGCACACCTGCATAAATGTTTAACTGACAGAAACATTCTAAACCATGTAAACCTTTTATTGAGGAATACACTAGTAAGTATGCTTTGTTTAGTGAACCACAAAATAAACCAATCCTTTTAAGGAACCAAATTATAAATATTTTAATATGTACTACTTTTAAGGTGCACTAGCTGCAACAAGTAAAAAAAACTTTTTGTGAATTAATTACTTATGGATGGCAAATACGACACAATGTCATTTGCAACTAATTATTTAACTTAATATAATGGAATCAATTAATTGAATATGAATCTGATATGCCTTTTTAAAAATATATTATAACTCAAGTTTCCCAAGTTGATGTAGATAAATCTAAAATTGCTTTTAGGTCACCCTATATGTGCTATTTGCAATGTTAATAAACGTTTCTATGTGTCAGTCAGATAATAATTAATATAAATAATTAAATAATAAATAATATCAAACAGCACTAATGAGAGAATTTAGCTTGCATAATTTAATTTAAGCCATCAAAAAACCTATCATGATCGGATACAAATACAAACAAAGTGGTATTTAAACACCTTGAAACTAGGGCTGTTAATTTACTGCAATTAATGATTAAAAAAACGAAACATGAAATACGATTAAAAAATAAAAAATTAATGCAATTAATCATGCCCCTGACCAGTGGGCATGACTAACCCTAACCCACCCTAAATCTAAATTCTGTTTAGAGGGATTTTCCTACCATCAGAGCAATTCAACCTTAAAGTACCATGTTTTTGTGAGTTCACATGCAATGTGCCTGTATAGGCTTATGTTATGTTCAATGATACAGAACAAAACAAACAAAAAAACAGTATTTTTCAAAATTGTGTTTTGTAATGTCTATTCAATATTTACACACTTGACACAATAATGTAGGCAAATGTCTTTGAATTATCTTCATTTAGGAATAAATAATCAATTTATTAAATAAAAATATATTTTTCTCATTGAATATTTATGTAGTTAGTTGTGATTAATTTGATTACTTAGATTTTTTTAATTGATTGACAGCCCTACTTAAAACATATACCCCGGCTTCACAGACAAGGCTTAAGATAGTCCCAGACTAAAATGCATGTTTGAGCTGTTTTAACTGAAAGATCTTAAAATATGTCAGTGCCACTGTTTTGTCTCAAGATGCACACCAGTAATGTTTTTTTCTAAGGCATGGTTATAAAAGATTCTTAAAGGTGCAGTGTGTAGTAGGGATGTCACAATAGTAAAATTCCAGTAGTCGGTACCAATACCATAATACGGTTCTCTGTACCAATTTCGGTACCACAGCAAAATGTTTTTTTATTTTATTTAACTATTTGGAAATAATTTAATTACATTTCAAAAACTTTTTTTTTTTTAAATTAAATTCAATGAGCTTATTATTTATGATGATAATCAGTAAATGTTATAAATATATAAACAAGTAAATAATACATAAACACTCAAGTCATTTGAATTATGCTCATTGGTCACGCCTCTTGTGCAGTAGAAAATACAGAGCAGACTCCCCAGACCGATGTTCAATCTTAAATTGAGCTTGGTCTGGTCATAGCCAGACAACTGTACAACAGTAGCCTAATATATTTCTGTAAATTTCTTCAAGTTAAACCGAACTTTTATTTTGATGGGTTGCCTTGAAGACCTTTGAGTGTCTGTTTATGTTTTCTCAAATGAAACGGTAAATGCTCATGAAGTGACGGTTTATGCGTTCATGTCCTCATATAGTGACAAGGCAGAGGCTAAAAAGACAGCATGTTACGCGTGCGTGCGTGAGCGGGCTGCAAAAGAAACCGTGCATCTGCGCCTGTCATTCACACAGAGATGCAGAACATGCAGGATTAATATTGAAATAGTATTTTACAGTTTAATATTCAGAGACACTAGTGTATATTCAGCTACAGTCTGGAGCCCTGCGCTTAGATAAACACGGAAGCGACTGAACGCAGCTGCGGGTACCGGATATACTCTGTACTACCGGTACTACCTAAATGCTGGTATCGTCACATTTTTTACATTTCGGTACCGACTTGGTACCAAAGTACCGGGACTTGTGACATCCCTAGTGTGTAGTATTTCTATGAGGATCTATTGACAGAAATGCAATATAATATACATAACTATGTTTTCAGTGGTGTATAAAGAAATTAAATAATGAACCATTATGTTTTTATTACCTTAGAATGAGCCATTTCTATCTACATACCCCTTACATTGAAGTCGCCATTTTGCACCGTCATGTTTCTACAGTAGCCCTAAACGGACAAACTGCTCTACAGAGAGCTAGTCACTTGACATTTTTGTCCTGTGTCAGCTCCCGTAGCTTCTCTATGTGCTTCGCAATTCACAACCTCAACGCTAGATGCCGCTAAAAATGTACACACTGTACCTTTAAATGTCCTAACTGAACGAAGGCTTAATCTAATTCCTGTCTGTGAAACTGGGCCATATTCCACCAAAGCTCACTTCTGAATGCTCTCTTACATACATCTTTCTTACCAATAGTACGTCTAAGTTCCTCACACAGACTGATATGAGGCAGTTTGAGCATCTCCTTCCATTTCTTGCTCCTCCCATTCCGTTTCCCTCCTCCTCCTATGAGAGATAAAGAGAGAAACAATTATGATAAACTCAAATGCAAATTACAATACCATTTGGCAATTCACTATTATTTGTCATTCTCTATCCATGGTTAAAACACACAAACAGCTCTTTTTTGGCACACTTATTCCGCATGAGTGTGAACAAAATCCACTTTATAACCCGAACCACATTTTTTCTGTAATTAATCGTTTTTTTTTATATGTTTATATTGTAATAATTTCACAGTTACTCTTCAAATTAATGTAGAGACAACTTAAAGACAGTATATTTTAATAACTTGTTTAATGGCATGTTTTTATGAATGATCACTGATACAAATACTGCTACTGATGTCTCTATAAATTGTTTTTTAAACATTAAATGATAGACATTCAACATTACAGTATAACTGAAAGCTATCAATTTCAACATGTATTATACTTTAAAAAATAACAACTTTTAATTTAAGTGAACTTGAAACTTCACATAAACCCATTATAATAAATGTCATATTTACCTGTGACCTTCATATTTAATCAATATACAGAAAACAAAGTTATCAAACACTTTACAGTCTTAACTGCATACATTATAAATTAAATATAGATTTATTAAAGCTACAATTTTCACTGTTACCTTTGTTCTTTGATTAACATTAACGACAGACAGCATTAGTGGCTGCTGTAGAAAAAAAATGGATGCTGAGTTAATTGCGTTAAATATTTTTAACGTGTTAAAATGAAAAGAAATAAATCGCATTCGTTAACGCAGGAATTTTGACAGCCGTAATATGTTTCAAATTTTTATTAATAAGCCCTAGTAATAACCTGTCACACTCACAACATTACCACAAAGGACAGAAACACAAGGAACACAAGAATCTTTAGGAAAAAGAGAGAGAGAAAAAACATATGGATGATATACATAAGAGATGAGGCATTTTAATAGTCTGCAGAGAAAGCCAAACAACAATAACTGTTTTCCCGAAATCCTTTTCTCAGTCTCCAATCTCTTTTCATTTTTTTCAAACAAATATTCTTCCATGCATCTGGTAATCAATGCTATTATTCCCGAATGCACATTGCCTTTGAGAGATCATGACAGCTGTCAAACTTTGAACCTGTAAGACAATATGAAGTAATCATACCTTGATTTCATATAATTGTTTAATGCAAAACACTCAAGAAGCGTACAAGAGCGTAATCAAAAGCTTGCCGTCTTGAGGCCAAGACGTAGAGACAGCATTCCTCGTACCCGGGAAAACGGTTTTCCTCAAACTGCGGAATGAGAAGAGTTTATCCTCCAGGATTTACTGTAATTTAAGTGACTGCAAATTCCAGCCACATTACAGCCTGACTTACAAGTCATACAAACACACACACACACACACACACACACACACACACAGAGAGAGAGAGAGAACTGCTGGCCTCTGAAATTACCCTTGGGGGTCGAAAACATTTAGGGTGATTATTTTGGGTCTTATTGTTTGTTTAATTTCCATATGAAATCCACAGCAATGCATTTTGCAATCAAGTCTGATAAGTCTTTCCAATCTTACAGATCTCTTTGGCCGTTGTATCCCATCTCGCCTCTCTGGTTTTCAATGTGTCTCACGCTATGAGTGCCATGTTTTTAAAAGGTGTTAAAGGGATAGTTCACCCCAAAAGGAAAAAAAAAAGTCAGTCATCATTTAGGGGTCATTTACATTACACCACACCGTTTTCAACTAAAACAGAAAACTTTTTATGCGTTTTGGCCGTTCATTTACACGACAACAGCGTTTTGGCAGCCTGAAAATGCAAGCTTTTGAAATCGGGTTTCAAAGTGCAAGTTTTTGAAAATCATACCCTTATTGTTACAAAAACGCTATGCAAAATGTCGTGCACGTTACATGTTCAGTCTATTCTTTACAAAGTGACATACAGCATAATACAGCATTTTTAATCGTTTTCGCGGATCCATGTGAGAGGGGATCATTTTGACAGTGTTGTCTTCTGTACGTGAAAAAAGCAAAGGAAAAACCTTTACATCGTTGTCGTGTAATCATACCCTGACTCAGCCTTAAGTTGTTTTAACCCTGTACGATATTCTTTGTTCTGTTGAACACAAAAGAAGATATTTTTAAGAATGTGGGTAACCAAACAGTTGCTGGTCCCCATTGACTTCCATAGCACGAAAAAAAAAATCATGGTCAATGGGGACCAGAAACTGTTAGACCCCCCGCACCCCCCACCCCCCCAATTTTTATTTTTACATAATTAAAAATTTGTAGTGGTTAATGCATTGTGATTATTAAAATCATCTATATATTTAAAATAAACAACTATTCATTACAAATCATTATTAAAATCTAACATGTTAATTCACAAAGCACAGATAGTCCAACAAGCACACAGTGCAACATGTTTATTCTTGCATATGATTACACATTGACGACATATCACTCACTCGATGCTAATGCAATAACATGCGCGCACACACACACACACACACAACCACACAACCACTGAGCTGTTTGACCGGTCAAACCCTCACAGATGATACACATCTGTTCAATCTACTCTAAAATGTACAAGGACAGATATCAGTAAATGCAGAAGTGAAGACAATAATAAACATCCTGGTCAAGACTTTATGCCACAAGTCAAGTGTCTGTTCATGCAAGACTATTAGTAGTTTTTGGAACAGTTAAATGTAAAGCATGACAAGCAGAAGTTCTGTATTTACATAAAGGCACGACAAGATAAACAGGAAGAAGAGCAAGATGACTAGCTGAAAACAAGAAAAACACTCTTTCACTCTGAATAATTTGCCTACAGACAAATTTATGTCCAAATTTAAGTATGGAAAGTCCAACTATTTCCTCATTATTTGACACAAACACACCTTAAAAGAAACAAAGTGTATGCTGTTTCAGCATTCCTCAAAATGTATTTGGGAAGTTGACATGAAATACTTTTGGAAAGTTGGCATGTCCTGCTGTACTCCATCTAAAACTATTTTAAACAGCATTGTGCGTTTAATAAAAAACAAATCACTATGCATTCAGCATTTATGTGCTGATATTAATTGCGAGACAGCAATGAGGTCTTTAAAAACAGTGGAAAATCTTAAGAGAAAACATTGCCAGATACACACAACTTACCCTTTCCTTTGTACAATTCATATAAATTATAAACCTAAAATGTATCTATACATTATATCCAATAACTAAATTCAAAACAATCCCACCAAATGCTAAATACCTAAATCAATTCATGAAACCTTTCCGTTTGTAAGCTTTATTAATGTAATAAGCTTAGATGACCTCAGAAATACAGTTACCTAATGAATAGCTTTATCTCAGACAAAAACACGGAGCCCTATCTAAGAAAACTGTGCATGACCTGTTACTTGCTCTAACAAAACAAGTAGTGAAGAACATCTAATCAACTAACACACTCAAAGAAAAGAGAAAGCTACTGACGCAAATGTGAACAAAAAAGGCCTTTTAAAGAAGCGGTGGTTCACAATCTTTTAACTTAAAGACCACAATTCTCCAGGACCATATAAAGCCCCTTTTCTCGTGTAAGCTAAGATAGTTTCTTAGGTACTTCTGCTGTAATGATGACAATACTTTTTGTTTTCCATCCTTTTATTAACAGAAACTAGGAGTCTCAGATGATTACAATAATTAATTGTAATTAACATTGTGATTCCAGAACTGTACAGTATGTTCTGCAGAAACAACAAGAACAGTTATTCTTGGGACAAATTGAAATGATACATATGATGTGAGTTTATATGTTGATTTTAAAGTCTTTTAGCATTTTAAGCAGCCCAAAGTTGTCTTCTACTGTCTTAGGAGTTTGCTGAAGCCCCTAATTCCCTTGTTTGGGAACCACTGATTTGAATGTGGACATAAATAACAGAAATACTGAGTAGATTATCTAAAAGAAAGTTCACTATTTGTTTTCTAAATGCACGTTATAGATCTTGCTGTGAAAAATTCATCCATGTTTCATAGGCCTGTAACGAACGATTATTTTTATAATTAGTCGATTAATCTGTCAATTATTTTTACAGTTAGTTAGTTAACCTACCTTTGGTTAACCTACCAATAAATAATAACCATAACCTCTACCATTAATCCTTTAATGTTTTATTTTTTTAAAAATCTGTAAAATACATACGATTAGTCAATTACTCTATCGATTATTTTATCGCCGTCAATTAATCTATTGATTTTTTTTTTTTTTTCGCACCTATCACCACCTTTTTTCAATCTCTTCTTTTAATAAGTAATCTTTATTCACTGAGAATAAGGATTATATTGTTTGGTGCTAATTAATTGAATGCAGATCCATGTGTGAGATGACAAAATAATAAATAGATTTGAATTGAATTAACATTTAAACTTTCCTTGTTATAATAGTGCTTCAGAATTAATATAGAATATCGTATATATTATAACTGCAACTATATAACACATTTAGTTATATTCATTATATTACACACATCTGAATACCTCTTAAGCAAACTAACCCTGGATCATGAGCGGCTCCGGAGCAGGTTATGTTCAGAGAGTGAATTGCTATGGTTACTTACATACCCTGAAAGTTAAGTTACCTCCGTTTTTAGAACCGAAAGTTGAGGTTATCCGCTTACTCTTAAACATACCCAGGTATGTCACATAACCTGCTTCCTGAAATAACCCCCAGGCCTGGCTTTTATGCTGTGTTTTGTTTACATTTTATTATATTGTCTTCCGTGAGGAGGCTGCCGTTTTTAACTTTCAGTTTGTGTTTTGTGGCAAGCAGGACAAGGCCGAGGGACGACGAGACTGGTGCGGCGCGCATCTGGTGCTCATTATCACTCACACCACCAGCCTCGCCCATTCTCACAGACCCTCTGCCTCGTCCTGCTTGCCACACTGTTGATTATTTTATTTTTATTTTTTAATTAATCTAATTATTTTCTGATCGGTCGATTAATCCTTTAGTTAACCTACCAATAAATAATAACCGTAACTTCTGCCATTAATCTTTCAATGTTTTATTCAATCATTTTCTCATAAAATACGAATTTAAAATGTAAAATTACCAACATTAAAAAAAAAAATATGCGCAAGAATTAAAGAATAAAAGTGCAAAAACTAAAGAATTAAAAGGCATCTATCTATCAGTAATACAAATGTCCACGATGGCTGCATTCATAGTCATTGTTTAGTATTGACAGCAAGGTGTGAGTAATGAAATGTTTCGATACGAAGAGCAGAAGTCACAACGGCATGCAGCGACAGTATAAAAAATGGCAAGGTCCATAACACTAGGAAGTTTTATCACAATTGACAGCGTGTCCAATTGTGGTGTGAGTTAATCCATCAGTTTTGGGCTAAAATTAAATTCGAAATATGAGATCAGGGATATACTGTTAACGAACATCTGATGCCGCCCACACTGCTGAGAGTGACTGTTAGATGTAAATATGTGCTGTGCGCTTTCCTCTCAATAACAAAATAAACATACAACAAAATTGAGAAAACAGCCAGCATTTTTTAATAAACAATAAGAAAAGCATCCGATAACAATGAGAATATGTTTGCATGAGCTCTGCAATTCAGCACTCTAGTAAAGCCACATCACATTTATATACTACTGATTATCCGATCGATTAATCAAGTAATCGGATAAGAAGTACTTTTCCTTTATTAAAGAGCAATACTAAATATACAAGAGAAAATGAGACCGGTATCTTAAAATGAACAACTAATTTGTTTCCTTTTTAGAAAAATTTAAAGTTTTATTTTAATATAATAGCGCATACAATAATATCTGTGAAAACTAAACCAATTTAGTGCATTCAACTGCCATATTATATTCAAAATGCAAATACAATGCAAATATATATTTAAAAATCATAAATAAAAATTTAAAGATCTATTTCAAATTACTTTAAAAAGGTAAACATAGTACAACCTAAACCTCCAACCTATAAATCAAAATAATAGAAACATAATCAATGGTAGTGCAAAGGTGTTTACCAGCCAAAGCTAACTTTTCCGGAAAGTTTTTCGAACTCCCAAAATGAACTCCAAACTAAAATTAGTTTTGGCCTGATTTTGTTCGAAATGACGTCACATCAGTTTCTTTCTTTGATTTCGCTTGAAGTATATCCGAGCCTTTAGTAACCGAGTTTATGTCGATGCATTCATTGTTCCAGCCCTAGTTTTATGTTTAAACTTATTTTATACTTTATTGTTTTTAACATCCATTCAACAAGCAATGCATAGAACCAAGTCCCCACTTTTTTGATAATGTTACATTCGGATGTAAGTGGCATTAAGTAGTCCATTACAAAAATATTGTCGCAACAACAATAATAAGATATATTATTAGTTCCTTATTTAAAGTCATAGTTAGGTAACGTTCTCAGCGCTTTCTATTTTAATTTCTACCCACATTTTTTCAACTGATGATTTTGTCTTCTTGGGGGCACCTGAGCCACGTTTTATGTACACCATATAAAGTTGATGAATTGGAAATAATGAGAGATATTTTCTTCCGTACTGTGACATACACTCACCTAAAGGATTATTAGGAACACCTGTTCAATTTCTCATTAATGCAATTATCTAATCAACCAATCACATGGCAGTTGCTTCAATGCATTTCGGGGTGTGGTCCTGGTCAAGACAATCTCCTGAACTCCAAACTGAATGTCAGAATGGGAAAGAAAGGTGATTTAAGCAATTTTGAGCGTGGCATGGTTGTTGGTGCCAGGCAGGCCGGTCTGAGTATTTCACAATCTGCTCAGTTACTGGGATTTTCACGCACAACCATTTCTAGGGTTTACAAAGAATGGTGTGAAAAGGGAAAAACATCCAGTATGCGGCAGTCCTGTGGGCGAAAATGCCTTGTTGATGCTAGATGTCAGAGGAGAATGGGCCGACTGATTTAAGCTGATAGAAGAGCAACTTTGACTGAAATAACCACTCGTTACAACCGAGGTATACAGCAAAGCATTTGTGAAGCCACAACACGCACAACCTTGAAGCGGATGGGCTACAACAGCAGAAGACCCCACCGGGTACCACTCATCTCCACTACAAATAGGAAAAAGAGGCTACAATTTGCACAAGCTCACCAAAATTGGACAGTTGAAGACTGGAAAAATGTTGCCTGGTCTGATGAGTCTCGATTTCTGTTGAGACATTCAGATGGTAGAGTCAGAATTTGGCGTAAACAGAATGAGAACATGGATCCTCATGCCTTGTTACCACTGTGCAGGCTGGTGGTGGTGGTGTAATGGTGTGAGGGATGTTTTCTTGGCACACTTTAGGCCCCTTAGTGCCAATTGGGCATCGTTTAAATGCCACGGCCTACCTGAGCATTGTTTCTGACCATGTCCATCCCTTTATGACCACCATGTACCCATTCTCTGACGGCTACTTCCAGCAGGATAATGCACCATGTCACAAAGCTCGAATCATTTCAAATTGGTTTCTTGAACATGACAATGAGTTCACTGTACTAAAATGACCCCCACAGTCACCAGATCTCAACCCAATAGAGCATCTTTGGGATGTGGTGGAATGGGAGCTTCGTGCCCTGGATGTGCATCCCACAAATCTGCATCAACTGCAAGATGCTATCCTATCAATATGGGCCAACATTTCTAAAGAATGCTTTCAGCACCTTGTTGAATCAATGCCACGTAGAATTAAGGCAGTTCTGAAGGCGAAAGGGGGTCAAACACAGTATTAGTATGGTGTTCCTAATAATCCTTTAGGTGAGTGTACATTTGAATGTAACAGATTCAAACGTTTCTACACCAAACGCTGCAAAGGTAGAGCTACTAAGATCATCAAGGACTCTAATCACCCTGCAAACCCTCATTTCACGCTGCTGCCATCTGGTAAGCGCTTCCGAAGCCTGATGGCCAAAACTGAGAGACTCAGGAGGAGCTTCTTCCCCCAGGCCATCAGACTCCTGAACTCAGTCACTTAACATCACGTGACCATCGACATACTGACATTGCACTGCACTTTCTGTTCTCGTTGTTACTGTGTAACAACCTGTTATAAACCTGTTTGCACATTATACTCGTTATACATTTGTTAACCACATATTTATAAGTCGACAGTTTACTCACTGCACAGTTTACTCCACTTATTTTATTCCACTTCTTTATTTTTATTTTTTTACTTTTTTTCTTTCTACTTGACTTGATTATTTATAATTCTACAGATATATATATATATAGTACTTTTTTATTCTATTTCTATTATAATTTCCTCCTTGTGTTTTTAACTGTGAATTTGCACTGTCCATGGAGCGGACCTGTTTACATTTCACTGCCGGTTGTATATTCTGTATATAACTGTGTAACGTGACAAATAAAACTCTTGAATCTTGAAATCAGATTCTTGAAAAAGAAAAAAATGTAGGGTAGGAACTTGGCTCTATATATATATATATATATAGCTCTATATAATTTTTTAATTAATGTGCCTCGTAATCTTTGATCCAAATAACTTCCCCTCCCTCTTGCAGTAACTTCTCTTCTATGATGTGTTTACTGGCATGAGAACGAAACAACCTGTCACTCACATGACATCACAACCATCCAATCAATTCCTTAAAGACAAAATCAAGTCCCGTCCTACATTTCGTTCTTGTTCAAGAAGCCGTTTCACTCAGATATAAAAGTCAAAATAGGGAAGAAAAGACTATAGCAACTTCCATTTCATGGTGACTTTAAGTGGACAAAGTGAATGGTGAAGTCCTGCATACATCGCCAGGAAGACAGTTATGACATTTTAATTAAATATTTAATTATAAAAAAATAAATAAAAAAACTGCACAAATTAATTGTTCACAATAAGATCTCTATATCATGCATTTAAAAAAAAATTAATGAGGTAAAGATTAATTTGATGCCAAAATTAATACGGTCATCTGAGGTCATTTATTAGTTACCATTAATAATAAACGTTTTGATTCGCAAATTTGCGTTGATGGAAAGAGCGAGGACGCGGAGTGATACGCGAGACACTAAAGTAGCGAGGTATGTTGCCATGGGCAATAGTGAAATATCGGCTACATCCGAAATCGCATACTTCCCTACTATATAGTAGGCAAAAAACAGTATGTGACAAAAAAAGTATGTCTGAATTCACAGTAGGCCAACTCATAAAAGAGTAGGCAAAAAGTAACCTGATTACGTACTATTTCCGGCGAGAGGCCACAGGGGAGGATTTGTAAATTGCAGTAGCTGCGTTTCCATTACCCAAAGTGAAAATTGAAAATACGCCCAATGGAAACACATCAATTTTGTAAAAACTCCCATATAAATCGCAAAAAAGTTTTACGCTCGCATGAGGTGATTTTTCAGGCAATTCGAAAAAGGAATATTTCGCAAAACTGCAATGGAAACTGCAGTTTTTTTCCCCCCCATTTACATTTTACAGGTCACCTGGCATAGATGGTGCGGTATGTTTGGACAGAAGATGAGTTCATTACATTTCTGCATTTGGCAGACGCTTTTATCCAAAGCGACTTACATTGTATTCAAGGTACACATTTTTACATTTTGTCAGTTCTTGCTTTCCCTGGGAATCGAACCCATGACCTTGGCGTTGCTAGCGTCACGCTCTTATGGTTTGAGCTACAGGAAAGTTTGAGCTTATTAAACTCAAAGACAAAAGAATTACGGGAATACTGAATTCTAAACAACCAAGAAATGCCACAATTTATACACTTCATCAAGACCTTGAAGCAGATAAGACCCAGAAACACCTCATACATGGCCACTCCCAAGTATATGGGGATTTCCTCGCGATTAATATTTGGATAACATCTCCTTTGATTAAAAATAATGGCTAGTGCGGTGGATGGGATATACGTAAACCTACCAACATCCCGTTGCCATGATTTTTGGAATGACTTATTGCGAGAGAAAAAAAATTAAGTTTTAGTCGCATAACATCGGTTCATGAAAACGGCGTAATTTCGCAATAGTTTTTATCGGCATTTAGAAAATATCGCAAAAGTTTTACGCAAATCTGTAAGTTACTGGAAACCCGGCTAGCGAAGTGACAACTGACACTGGATGACAATATGGCGAATATAGTACGTCCAGATTTTATTCATACTACAGTATATAGAACATACTATTTAGCGTTTGCAAAAGTAATTATTTACTCAAAATAAGTACGTACTCAACAGAGTTTGCGATTTTGGACACAGCCACTCAGTTTGCCAGTGATTATATATATATATATATAAAAAAATAAAAATAAAAATTTGACCGCTCAATGATGCGCTTGACCAATCAGAATCGAGACGTCCAATAATACCCAATTTACAACCGATCAGACCAGGTCCAACTAGGAGCAAGCCGACCTCACTCATATCACAGTGTACTCATTTTGTGCGCAGATAGAGGGGCAACCTTGCGGCCTACAACTGCAGTTCAACCTCCCTCTCAGGTGAAGAGACAGGGATGGGTACACTGCGGTCTCTGCGTTATGAATCCAGGGAAAAAAAACATAGTAACCTCCATTAGGGGTCTGACAGAGGAGACTGAGCATAGGAAGTGCGTACTAGCATACTAAATGAGATGCTATTTAAGAGAGAGCACTCATTCAAGACTGTATACAGATGTGGCGAATGCAGTTAGATTCAATAAGACGCTGGAGATTCAGCCTCGTCCATGATAAAGTTAATACGGGATTCATTAGCGGTAATTGATTGCGCCATTGCCCGTCTCTTACCTTCCCTCGCCTTCAGCAAGACGGTGTTGGCCACGATATTCTCAATCTCCATTGTCAGAAAAAAGATCCCGTGCAGTCCCGATACATTTCACTTAGGAGAAAAAAGACGAGGACGGTCGCGCTGTTGGTGGTGGTGATGATGAGGATGATGATCGGTGGTGAGGATGGTTATGATCGGCGTGAATTTGGCGTTGGCACATTGCAGGTTAATTGTATTTCTCCATATCTCGCTGTTGAACCCCCCACCTTTCCGCTCGCCGTGGACATGTACTCTCTCTCTCTCTCTCTCTCTCTCTCTCTCTCTCTCTCTCTCTCTCTCTCTCTCTCTCTCTCTCTCTCTCTCCCTTGTTAGCATTCAGTGCTCAGCAAGTCCTTCCTGTCTCGAGTACTCGCTTACACCGTCAGCTCAGGAGGAGGAGGGATCATCTTACAACCAGAATGCAACCCAACAGTCTCGCTCTCTATCTGATTGTCAGCATTTACAATATTTGCGGAGCCTATATGCTATACATAAAATATTACGTTTCTCACACACATACTCAGATTTATTGTCCACTACATTCACCCAGCAAAATTGTGAACAAGTTCATAATCTCAGTACCGAAACTTCCAGATAAGTGCAGATTTGTATTTGAATATTTGACAGATTTTTATTTATTTAAACATTTGTTTGGAAACTGGGCAACTGTGGATTTTTATTGATGTTAGGACTAATTAGGAAACTATTCTATTATACGATTTTATTAGTGTAACAGACTTTAGACTAATGTGTGTAAATGAAATAATCTAATAGAATTAGTTACTATCTTTATATATTAGGTTATTCGTTTTATTTAATGTTGCGTATACTATGGTATATTTTAAGAAAAGAAAAGAAAAAAAATTAATTCACATCATTGGTTCTTCAACAAAGGGGAAAAGGTCCAGCAGGGGCCTCAGCAAACGATGTACAACATGTAAATCTGTCATTTTATTTTAATTTGTCCTATGAACTGTTATTGAAGAACATACAGTTCTTAACTTGAGGAATTAAAAAAATTAATCATGGTTAATTGACACCAAAAAACAACCAGCATTGTCATCACTGCAGCAAAAGTTCTAAAGGAAATAATCAGTGCTGGGTGGAATGCATTACTAAGTAATTAGTGTTTATTTTTATTTATTTAAAAAAAAAAAAAAAACTAAAAACTAAAGCAAGAGATTATTTATACAAGTTACTTCTGATGTAATTGCATTAAATACTAGAACAATTCTATATTAAACAATAGTGGATTTAACACCAAAATTGAATGTCTAATGATAAAATATATGTTTTTTAATGTAACCTACATTTAAAAACTTTGGTCATTTCAAGAATAATTTCTGCAATGTTATATTGATTTATTTGAAAGAATTTCCAGTTTCATGTCTGTCCTTGTTTTGTTAAAATCGAGGTTAAAATGGGCTTTAGAAAATAATTGATAATACTAATAAGTGCAATATTGTTTAGAGATAATAATTAGTGCATTAATCTAATTGCACTGTTGAAGATGTAATTAGTAGCTAGTTATTCATTATTTTTTTAGCGTAACTTACCCAACACTGGAAATAATAGGCTATGTTACTTTAAATGTTGCAAAAAGACAATGTTTAAAATCAAGCCGTTTCCATTGTCACTGACCCTCTCATCCTCTCCCTTTTCCAGCTTCTGCCTGGCTGCCGCTTTAGAGCTCCTAAAAAAAGCCAAATAGTTTTATTGGTATTTTAGTTTTTGTTTATTTATTACGTATTTGTAAGGCATTTATTAATTTTTATTTTTATTTGTTTTGTGATGTGTGTAATTTGTATTTTGTATATGTAAGCCTCTTTTAACCGAGACAAATTTCTATCACTGGTTGATAGATTATTAAGTAATTTGAATTTGAATCATAAACAAATGTTTGCAATTTGAATGAGTTAAAAAAATCTATGAAAATGTTATCATTTGAAAAGTAGATATTTCAGTATTTGTAGAGGATATGATTACATTCACATAGTATTATGCATATTTTGCACCTGTTTGCTCAATTTCAGAATTTTGAAGTTGAGCAAGTTAGTAAAAAAGCATTTAAAAACTAAATCTGCACTGTAAATTAAAATAGATCAGCACTGTGAACTCTATTGACTATAGATCATGAGTTTTATTTAACGATTGACGTGATCTTTGGTTTAAGTATTGGGATTTTAGGGTGAGATCTGTATGATAACGGCAGTGATTTGCTGACTCATGGAGGTGATTAGGATGACCTTAATGCAGAACAGTGAGGTGGTCGCAAGGCCTTGGATTTCCACCGCCCTTGGGGATATTACAGCCTGCTTCACTCTTACACAAGGACACACAGATACAGCCTGTCTAGACCACGCACTCAGCTGTCTGATATACCAATTAATTGGCTACGACACTGTCCCTAAATAAGCTTCCATAATAACCAATACACAATAGACCCCCAAGCGAACCTGCATTTAGCGTGATTGCAAACGTTTTGCAAAGGTTTTACGGCATTACATGTTGTAGAAAGCAAAGCTCTTCAAACTCTTTAAGTCAAAGTGAATCTGTAATCCATTTGTTAAATATAAATTACATCCACATCAAAGTACTGATGAAGGTTTTGTTGTTGTTGTTGTTTTTAAAGAGAGGTATATAATTCCTAAGTCTTGGAATTTAAATAATCAAAAGAGATGCATAAATGATCATTGCAGTGTTTTTATTCCCGATAGATTTTAGCAAATTTTCTTATGGCAGCACTTCTTCAAAAATTGACAAAAATAATTAAATCTGTATTATGAAAAACATAATCTAGAACAGAATCAGACATTATCCTGTACTACTGGCACATCTACTCGGTTTTTATGTGTATGTGACTACTAAAGTAAACCTTTATTTTATGTCGCGCCGGGATAATATTCAGTTTATCTCACATTTGGGTCTCAGGATTTGGTGACTTTTATTTTGAAATTGTAGCCTTGCTTTTGTCATGTGGGTGTGGTACAGACAACTGCATCTCTACAGTGGCAGTGACAGTTAAATTGTGATTAATTGAATACTCACATGATGTTACAGGGACAGTCCAGAGCGTGATAATACAGTGATAATACCTCTGAAGATCATTTTTTCCTTGCAGAATTACCCTAAATAGATGTTTTCAACCAACAAGCCATGCGATTTTGATTTGCATATATATTATTTAGAAGTGATACTGCTGCAACCGAGAATAAGACTGTCTCATCACAATTTAAAAGCATAAATAAAATAAAAAAATAAAGCATGTAAGGATTTCACTATATAGACATAATAGATTTATAAATGCATATTGTATTATCTTATTATAATTCTTTACGTAATAATAGACATGCAGCTATTATCATTATATTAAAAAAAAGTTATATCGTCAACCACATACGCTGCGCTTATTGCCAATTTAGCGCTAAATATGGAACCTTTATTTTGAAGAATTGTGTTATGACATAATTCATTTAACCGGAAGTGACTCTCGAATCTTTATTTGTAGAGGAGCGCTCGTCCCGCTATTCTCTCTTATTATTGCTATCATCAATAATTGCTTTGTTTTTCCAAGGTAAACTAGTCATTGATGAGAAATAGGCAAAGCCCGTGTGGCATTGCCTGCCAGTCTGTAGAAATGTCATAAACATGGTGTGAAAGGACGGAGCGAGGCTTCCAGTCGGTGGGCGATTTTTTTTCTCTCTCTCTCTCTCTCCATCATTAGTAATAACCGGGAGGAATTTCTCTGTTTTATCAAACGCAAGTATGTCAGGAAAACACTTTAACGTGCACGAAGTGGGCTGTTGCATCAAATACTTCATTTTTGGATTTAATATTATATTTTGGGTGAGTTGTGCATTTCTGACATTGTGTGCGTGCTCTTTTTTTTTCACACGGGGTTTACATTAAACCAACCTCTGGGTGTCTGACACCTTGGCTGTGCCTCAAATCCTAGTGAGCTTCCTACATAGACAGCACTGTCGAGCGCTTCAAATGCGCTTATTATAGCCAGATTTGTTCTAAATGTACGTATAAATCCTGTGTTTAATGTTCGTTAGCTTATCTTTAAAATGCTATGAAACGCAAAAGTACATTCGGTTGTTACGAAAGGAGCTTATCTCGGGCCTACCTAACGCGCTTATGACTCCAGAAATGCTTTTAAAATGTGCCGACTGCGCTTATGGTAATAAAAAATAACACACTGCTGATTAATAAATAATAATAATAATAATAAATAGTATTTGGAATTTCTACTCAGAAATGCTGTTAAAGCATCCTAATGCTCAAATGCGGCTCCAAAATTCATAACATCCTTCTGATCGACAAAAATAATAATAATAATAATAATAAAAAATAATAAGAAAAAAAAAAAATTAAATTTAAAAAAAGGGGGAAAAAATGCTGTCAACTTTTCACAAACATGCTACGCAGGCAGCTCACCAGGATTTGAGACACAACCCATGTGACAGGTGGTTTGTGCTTTGTCTGTAGGAGGTCAATCTATGGAAGGCCATTTCCACCACAAAAGTCATAATTATGTGTGTAAAAAAAAAAAAAAAAAAAGTCGAAATTGGTCGTATTTATGACTTATAGTGAGTCATAAATCATAATAAGATTAAAAAGTCAAAATTATGAGATTTAAGAAAAATCCAAATTTTGACTGACAGAATTTCAATTTGTGCAATAATTTTGACTCGATATAATTCTAACGTCTTAATTACGAGATAAAACGTTAAAAATTACATGCTAAGTAATAATTATGACTACTGTAGTGTAAATTGTACTTATGAAATAAAAATAAGATAAGTCATATTTATGACATAGAAGTGTGAATTATGACAATAATGCATGTCATAACTAACTTTTATCTCATAATTATGACAAATCAAAATTATTTGCATAGTGTATTGTATAAATTTAAATTAAGTAGAAATTCTGTCAGTCATAATTAAAAAAATGTATCTCATAATTTAGATTTTTTTTTAAATCTCATGATGATTTGACACAATTTCGACTTTTATGTCAGAATTTTGACTCGTGTCATAAATTACTGTGACATAACTTAGACTTTTTATGTCAGAATTTCGACTCCTGTCATAAATTACACTTCGTGTGACATAATTTAGATTTTTATGTCTTAACTATGACTTTTAACGTGTCATAAATTAGACTTACTATGTCATAATTTGGCTTTTTATGTAATAACTATTACTTTTCATCTCATAATTATGACTTAGTATGTCATAATTTTGAGTTTTTATGTCATAATTATGATTTTTTTTTGTGGCAGAAATGGGCTTCCATAGCAATCTATGTGAATGTAACCACAAACAAAAGTAATTTATAGTGCTGATCTGATCTCCCACTCTGTCTGACACACAAATATACACCCTTTAGCTGCTGGGAGTGGCATTCCTGTCCGTGGCTCTGTGGGCCTGGAGCGAGAAGGTGAGTGAAGCACTTCATATTTATGAATCTAACAAATCAAGTGAGATCTTGGTCTAATTCAAGTAAAATAAAGTTATTATTCTCAGTTTTGTTCCTGTTTGTCTTTCCATCAGGGGGTCCTCTCCAACATATCCTCCATCACAGATCTGGGTGGGTTTGACCCAGTGTGGCTCTTTCTTGTAGTTGGAGGGGTGATGTTCGTGCTCGGCTTCGCAGGATGCATCGGTGCTCTGAGGGAAAACTCCTTTCTTCTTAAATTTGTATGTCATGTTTCGTTTTTCCCAATGAGTTCAAGCAGAACCTCTAAGCAATATGTGTTTAGTGCACCTGCCATCTGCCTTAAATAATATCATGCTCTAGATATTACCTAAGGCATGAGTGTCCATAATGTAGTTCATGGCCTCATTGCAGATAATTTAACATGCTTATTTTAATAGTTTGTACATCAGGAGATAATGAATTTGGGTGCTTTCAGAAGGACATAAAGTGATGCGGAGATGTTGTATTTTAAATTTCGCAATGGTGACATTGAAGTCGAGCGACCGTGGTGTAGTTCGTTTATAGTCTGCGTTTAGCTTTTTGCCTCTGGCGATTGCATTTAGGCTTAAATTCATTCGAATTGTGTGTTAATTACCATGAAGAACAAAACGTGTAAGAATGGTAAACTTTTGTTGGTCACAGCGCTTATTTAGCAATAACACAAAAGCCAATGGAAAAAATCCTATTGGGTTTTTGTCGAGGGAACCGGTGTGATGGTAACTTCCTAGGTGGCCTACAAAAATACATAATCACTGCAGCGGCACTCTATTCCAGTATTTGCAAGGGAGCAAAAGAATAGTGGTAAAGTTTTAGGTACGTTCGGGTTTCAGGCTTTGGTCTGGCATAAATTAATTTCCTTATGACACTCGGCATACATTTTGTAATCTTTATCTGTCTGATGTGCATGAGAAGCGTTCTCATGAGATGTGCAGCTTCTGTGCCAAGTTTTGCAATAGTGAAAGTGGTTACAGAGATTTGCAAGAATGTAGTATGATTGCAATTATTACATTGACGTCATGACTGCCTATCAAAAGCCCTTTCACAGCAAGAAAGATGACTATATTAGTGTCCACACCATTCAAAATTACTTTAGAAAGATGGCAGCATCATTTTATTTTTACATAGAGATTGGTTGGTCTATTAGTAAAATATGTTGACTTTAGCTATCTTTGTTGCATTATGTCATATGCCAACGGTGACCATTAAAAAATGGGAAAAAGACTTGTTTTTTTTTTTTTTTTTCAAGTTTGCATGCCTGTAACTCAAGAAATATTAAGATACATCTTTAATACCCTTTTATAGTTTGGTTTTTAACAAGTGTTTATTTTAGTATCTTCATTTCAAAGGCCCTATATGGTTAAATCCCAGAGATATGGAGATCTTAATGTTGCTCCATGAGTAAATTGGTCAATTGTACACATTTTTCGGTGGCCAAAAACCAAATGTGGTTCACTTTGCTTACAGCTGGTAAATTAAATTTTTTAAATGAATTAGGGAATTAATTAATTGAGTGTTCTTCGGAGTGGTCCAAGACCCTAGGATGTTTGTTGTACTGTAAATCACGAATACACAACATTTAAATTTTAAAAAAGTAACATCCTTCCCTCGAGGGTCAATTTGACCTCCGTTAGGAATGAATGGAATGCGAGGAATGCGTCGGTACACATAGAAAAACCTAAAAATGCTCAATTCAAACTAAAAATGCTTTTATAATGTCTACATATGTATCTGAATGCATACTGAAGGGACTTTAGGACCCAGTGGCCATCTAGTGGCTATATTTGTTTGTGTGTGTGTGTGTGTGTGTGTGTGTGTATGTATGTATGTGTGTATATGTTATATTTTATTTTTACACCCAATGTAAGATATTTTGAGCTGAATTAAAAGGCTTATGCATGAAATTGTGAGTTATTTTGACTTTAAGCTAAAAAAATGTGCTTCAATTTATTATTTATTGATATAATCTAGTAATTTAAAAGTAAATAAAATAAAATAAAATGTATCAAAAATCTCCCAACACAATTGCATTAAAAAAATAGAAAATATATTATCAAAATGAAATTAAATAAGCTTTATGGACACAATAAAAATTAAGTATAATTTTATGGTTTCGGGTCATTTTGACCCGCGAGGAAAGGATTTCTTACAAAGTGTGAGGGAGGAACGGGAATATCTGAACAACAAATAATGTTGAAGCTTTAAATGTATCTCGTGTTTTTTTTCTTTTCTTTTCTTTCCTATCAACACATTTGGATATACATGAGTGCCATAAATATTATTTTTCCAAAGTTTGCGTGCCTGTCACTCAAAAAGTATTAAAGATGTCTCTGTCCTTCTAGATTCTAATTCTTAATAAATGAATTAGGCCTTAATTATTAACTCAATAATTGAATGACACTGCAGTTGTCACCTTCTGCTTTAAATGCTCTAGCTCTCATCGCTTATTGGCTCTCACCATTTTTATCATTAAACAGTTGGAAATAATCATTTTGAAAGTGATTCCAACAATATTGTTTCTCTGTGGCATTATTGTTATAGATGTGGTGTTGGGCTCTGCTATTCTTTTATCATTATAGTTATCCTTGGTGTGAACGGACCTTTAAAAAGGCAAATATTCTAAAAATGACCTGAGATTTTCAAATCTTAGTCTTAAAGCTGAAATTATCTACAAAGCAGTTGAATGGAGTCTGTACTGTATGTAATGTAGTTTGAGCTGAATTCATTGCAAAAGTTTAGTACTTGAACCCTAGCCTGATTGTTTGTAAACGCTAATACTTATGCTGCACTGTAAATAGAATTAAGAGTAAATCGAGAGTGCAGGTGTGTAAACGTGTTTTTGAATGGCTGGATATGAGTAACTACGTGGAGGGGTGGGCTTGACTGGGTTTGAATGTGGTTTGAATGTGTGTGAACTTCCTTTCACACAGGTTCTGGTGGTCTGTGTTAC
Organism: Paracanthobrama guichenoti; assembly: GCA_018749465.1. Lineage (NCBI taxonomy): Eukaryota > Metazoa > Chordata > Actinopteri > Cypriniformes > Gobionidae > Paracanthobrama > Paracanthobrama guichenoti. Next base: position 9,499,512 of record CM031943.1, read on the forward strand.
TCTTTCATATGAGAGAGGATGCCGTGAGAGCTTTGTGAGACTGTCAAGAATGGTATTGCAAAAGTATTACAAGAGGCCCATTTCCTCTGTAGGGTTCTTAAAACATCTGGAAACACCAGATGAACTGTGATGTCACTCTGGAAGTATTCATTGCGGTCGCAGTGACAAATCATCGCTCCCTGTTCTTGTATAAAAAATTGTGTGTGCAGTTGGAAATGAGCGTTGTGAAAATATGTGAATGTTTTGAGACTGGAAATAAGAACTGCGTCATCTCAAAAATGTACATCTCTTTTAAATGTGTCGAGGGACATTTGCAGGGTTAGAAATCATAAAACCGAGAACATTAACTTGGTTTAATCTGTTGTGGGAAAGTAACACATTCTTTATTCATTGGATGCCCTCAGGGCAGATGAGTTGTGTAACCTGAACTCTGCTGTCCTCTTCTGCAGTTTTCCGTTTTTCTGGGAATCATATTTTTCCTGGAGTTGACAGCGGGAGTCTTGGCATTTGTCTTTAAGGACTGGATTAAAGACCAGCTCAAATTCTTCATCAACAACAATATTAGAGCATACAGAGACGACATTGACCTACAGAATCTCATTGATTTCACCCAAGATTATGTAAGGACACACTGACACAAACCAAACCATGAAAAGTGTTAGTTAAAGGAATAGTTCACCCAAACAGAATTTTTATTTTATTAATTACTCACCATCATGTCATTCCAAACCCGTAAGACTTTTGTTTTTCTTTGGAACACAAATGAAGATCTTTCTGATGAAATTTGGGAGCTTTCTGTCCCTCCTTTAACAGCTACGCAACTGACACTTTGACTGATTTAGTCCAAATTTTCTGAAGAGACTCGATCACTTTATGTGATGAACAGATTGAATTTAGGCTTTTATTCACATATAAACATTGATTAGCAAACATAAACAGAAGCTCAACTGAACCTGCTTGATGCGTGAGAACAAACTTCATTGGTTCCTACAGAAGCTCAAACGTGCTGCGTAACATGAGAACGAATCTCATTGGGTCTTGTGGAAGCTCAAACGTGTGGCATAACATGAGAATGAACCTCACTGGTTCTTCTGGAAGCTCAAACGTGCGGCATAACATAAGAATGAACCTCATTGCTTCTTTCGGAAGCGCTCCAATGTGCTGCGTAACACACGAGAACGAACCTCATTGGTTCCTGCAGAAGCTCAAACGTGCTGCGTAACACGAGAATGAACCTCACTGGTTCCTGCGGAAGCTCAAACGTGCTGCATAACATAAAAATGAACCTCCAGTGGTTCCTGCGGAAGCTCAAACCTGCTGCGTAAAATGAGAACGAACCTCATTGGTTCCTGCGGAAGCTCAAACGTGCTGCGTAAAATGAGAACGAACCTCATCGGTTCCTGCGGAAGCTCAAACATGCTGCGTAACATGAGAACGAACCTCATTGGTTCCTGCGGAAGCAGGAAGCTCAAACGTGCTGTGTAACACGAGAATGAACCTCATTGGTTCTTGCGGAAGCCCAAACGTGCTGTGTAACACGAGAACAAACCTCATTGGTTCCTGCGGAAGCCCAAACGTGCTGTGTAACACGAGAACAAACCTCATCGGTTCCTGCGGAAGCTCAAACGTGCTGCGTAACACGAGAACGAACCCCATTGGTTCCTGCGGAAGCTCAAACGTGCTGCATAACACGAGAATGAACCTCATTGGTTCCTGCAGAAGCTCAAACCTGCTGCGTAAAATGAGAACGAACCTCATCGGTTCCTGCGGAAGCTCAAACATGCTGCGTAACATGAGAACGAACCTCATTGGTTCCTGCGGAAGCAGGAAGCTCAAACGTGCTGTTTAACACGAGAACGAACCTCATTGGTTCCTGCGGAAGCCCAAACGTGCTGTGTAACACGAGAACAAACCTCATTGGTTCCTGCGGAAGCCCAAACGTGCTGTGTAACACGAGAACGAACCTCATCGGATCCTGCGGAAGCTCAAACGTGCTGCGTAACACGAGAACGAACCCCGTTGGTTCCTGCGGAAGCTCAAACGTGCTGCGTAACATGAGAATGAACCTCTTTGGTTCTTGACGAAGCTCAAATGTGCTGCGTAACACGAGAATGAACCTCATTGGTTCCTGCGGAAGCCCAAACGTGCTGTGTAACACGAGAACGAACCTCATCGGATCCTGCGGAAGCTCAAACGTGCTGCGTAACGAGAACGAACCCGTTGGTTCCTGCGGAAGCTCAAACGTGCTGCGTAACATGAGAATGAACCTCTTTGGTTCTTGACGAAGCTCAAATGTGCTGCGTAACACGAGAATGAACCTCAGTGGTTCATGTACGTCAAGCGAACATGCTTGAGCTGCCGTCTACCACAACTGATGTGTGCGTTGATGAATGTTTATGAATAACTGCCTACATTCAATATGTTCATCATATAAAGATATTGTGCCTCTTCAGAAAATTTGGACTAAACCGCTCAACTCATATGGATTAGTTTTACGATCTCTTCATTAACATTTTGAAACATCAAAGTGGTAGTTGCATAGACTGTCAATGGAGGGTCAGAAAGCTATAAGATTTCATACAAATGAAGATCTTTTTTGTTCTGAAGATGAACAATTTTTGGGTGAATTAACACTTTATCATTACAAATAACATTTGGTAAATTGAATCTCAATTTATTTTTGTGTGTGTGTGTGTGTTACCACTTTACAATAAGGCTCCATCTTTTAATATGAATTAACAATGAAAATACTTCTATAAAGCAGTTGATATTAATCTAAGTAACTGCAATCTGTTCTAATCTGAAATTTAATGGATTTCAGATATTGGTTGGTTCACACATGAATATTCACTGCCATGTATGTTTCTGCAGTGGGAGTGTTGTGGAGCTTTTGGGCCTGAAGACTGGAATCTGAATATTTACTTTAATTGTACTGACACTAATCTGAGCAGAGAGAAATGTGGGGTTCCCTTTTCCTGCTGCACCAAGGACCCTGCTGTAAGTAAACGCATGAATGCATCATACACAGACACATGACTTCCAGTCATTTTATCACCTAGGCTAGAATGTGTCATTGTCTCCTTCCGGAAGACCTGGGAACATAAACAGGAAGTGATCACCAGACACCAGCACAACAGTTATCTATTTTATAATTATAATTATATTTTACCTTATGATTTAATGTGGAATATTAAGTTGAAGTTTTTCAGAGGACTAAATCTAATCTTTCTTTCCTTTTATCTTCCCAAAGGAAGATGTGATCAACACACAGTGTGGATATGATATTCGAGCAAAAGTTGTAAGTACTCTTCAAAAGAATATTCACCAAAAAATTCAGTCAACCCTTATTTATACTCCTGTCACTACAATCGGTTTGAATTTCTTTCAAATGTGAAATGCAAATGAATATACATTTCCATATAATTGAAGTGACTGAAAACTGGTCTGTCAAGCTTTAAAATGACTCAAAATCCCAATAAAATTAACATAAAAGTGGTCTATATGCACTACATTGTAAGTTTTCAGCTGTATGATGGCTTACTATGTTTTTATAAGTAGAATTGTTTTATATTTCGCATGCATTTAATTTATCTTTGGCTAACATTGTGTCAGAACCAGGCGCGAGCAGTGCAACGCAACAATAGCAAATAGAACCCATTGTAATCACTGATGCTGTATACACTGGCTTCAGCATGACTGATTCCCTGTTCTATTTCTGACACACTTTAAGTGCTCACGCTACTTCTGATACAAAGAACAAATAGTTTCTTTGTCCCATCCAGTGCAAACAGCCTCAAGCTGTTGCAGCACGACGCGACAACCATCGCGTCTGGTGTAGATGCAGTGTAAATGTGTGTTTTTTTTGTGAAGGACAGTGAACAGAAGACGTTTATACACACGAAAGGATGTGTGCCGCAGTTCGAGAAATGGCTACAGGAGAATCTAACCGTAGTTGCCGGAATCTTCATAGGAATTGCACTTCTGCAGGTGAATAAACTGTGACAATCAGTGAAATACACACACACACACACACACACACACACACGGTGTGCATTTATAGATGTCTTAATTTTGTGCATGTGCCACAGTAGTGAAGGGATAATAGGTAATTGATAATCGAAAATTTACGAAATCCAGGCCCCATGAAAATGAATACAGTGCTCTGCATTATGAAGAACTATACTATAGAATATGTACAATTCTCTTATTTTACATTCATCCTACATTTTTAATTTTTATATATATATATATATATATATATATATATATATATATATATATATATATATATATATATATATATATATATATATATATATATATATATATATATATATATATATATATTTTTTTTTAGATATTTAATTTCTAGGTTCTGAAACCTAAAATCTAAAATAAATGACACACACACCATATACACTATATTGACAAAAGTATTGGGACACCCCTCCAAATCACTGAATTCAGGTGTTCCAATCACCTCATTGGCCACAGGTGTATAAAATCAAGCACTAGGCATACAGACACTTCTACAAACATTTATGAAAGAATGGGTCACTCTCAGGAGCTCAGAATTCAAGCGTGATACCGTGATAGGTTGCCACCTGTGCAATAAGTTCGTGAAATTTCCTCACTACTAAATATTCCACAGTCTACTGTTAGTGGTATTATAACATAGTGGAAGCAATTGGAAACAACAGCAACTCAGCCACGAAGTGGTAGGCCATGTAAAATCACAGAGCGGTGTCAGCGCATGATTAGTCAATAGCTACAGAGCTTCAAATTTCGTGTGGCCTTCAGATTAGCTCAAGAACAGTGCGTAGTGAACTTCTTGGAATGGGTTTCATTGGCCGAGCAGTTACATCCAAGCCTTACATCACCAAGTGCAATGCAAAGCGTTGGATGCAGTGGTATAAAGCACACCGCCACTGGACTCTAGAGCAGTGGAGACATGTTCTCTGGAGTGACGAATCACGCTTCTCTGTCTGGCAATCTGATGGACGAGTCTGGGTTTGGCAGTTGCCAGGAGAACGGTACTTGGCTGACTGCATTGTGCAAAGTGTAAAGTTTGGTGGAGGGGGGATTATGGTGTGGGGTTGTTTTTAGCTGCAAAGTGTGGGCCAACTCCATATTGAACCCTACAACTTAAGAATGTGATGTCATTAAAGTTAATGTGCATGTAAAGGCAGGTGTCCCAAAACTTTTTATATCTCACACAAACACACACACACACACACACACACAGGTTTAAGTCCACTTTTTCTAGTCAATATGTACAATGCCATTCAAAGGTTTGGTGTCAGTAAGATATTGTTTTAAGAAATAAATCAAATCATTAAAAGTGACAGCAAGGACTTTTTCTGTAAATAAATACTGTTCATTTATCACAACTGTGATTCTTGAGCAGCAAACCAGCACTGAGGCTCATTTACACCAAGGAAATAACTATAATGATGACGATGAAATCTAAAAGAATGGCACACCAACTACTGTATAACGGCTCAGAGAAACAATAACATTGGAATGACTTTCAGAACAATTTTTTCCAACTGATGAACGATAAAAACATTGGCCAATCAGAATTCAATCTGCTTTAAAGAGCTTGAGCATTTAAAGCGGCAGATGACATCAACTATAGCGTGCCACTTAGAATGAACAATATTGTGTGCTGGTGTGGACACTAATATAGTTATTATCTTTATAGTTATCGTTCTTGGTGTGAATGGGCCTTAAGAATGATTTCTTGAAGGATCACGTGACACTGAAGATTATGTAATGATGCTGAAAAATCAGCTTTGCCATCACAGAAATAAATTGCATTTTTTTTAAAAACCTTTTTAAATCCTGAAATCATTAAGAATGTCACACTATTACTGTTTTTACTGTATTTTTGTTTTTATCAAATCAAATAATTGCAGCCTTCTTTCAAAAACACACACGCAAAAAATCTTACTAATTCTACCCAAACTTTTGAACAGTTGTGTAGGTGATTTGATATAGCGTACACTCCCTGAATAAATGGGGCCTTCTGATATATCAAAACCCGTCAATGTTGATTACCAGTATTCTAATCCATGCATTGTTTTAATTTATCTCTAGTTTCTCGTGTGCTTTTTCATTTCTGCCGCTGTCCTTCAAATTTACAACTTAAACAACCTGCCAAGTGTAGTTATTTTATTGTCAGCTGTGTGCTCTTCAGGGTGTTTGAATCCTTTTAGAAGGCATCAAGCCTAGATCTGAGTTAATAATCTCCTAATAAATTGTTGTGCTATATAATGTAGCTCTGTGTTGTCTTGTTGCCATTAACCCATCCTTTGCTTCTAGATATTTGGGATATGTCTGGCACAGAATCTATTGAGCGACATTGAGGCGGTCAGGGAGAGCTGGTAAGAAACATCCATGACATAAGAAGTACACTGTCTTGAGCCCTGCATTTTGATTAGGGCCACCACACACCCCAGTGTAAGGCTGGGAAACGATGAAAAAGGAAAGACTAAAGGCCTGTTCACACCAAGGATGATAACTATAATGATATATATAGTTCTAAATCTATACTGTATAATGTAAATATATAATGACAACTGACAGGTGACGTGAATAACACTGATTATCTCTTCATCATGGCTCCTGTTAGTGGGTGGGATATATTAGGCAGCAAGTGAACATTTTGTCCTCAAAGTTGATGTGTTAGAAGCAGGAAAAATGGAAAAGCGTAAGGATTTGAGCGAGGGCCAAATTGCAATGGTTAGACGACTGGGTCAGAGCATCTCCAAAACTGCAGCTCTGTTCCCGGTCTGCAGTGGTCAGTATCTATCAAAAGTGGTCCAAGGAAGGAACAGAGGTGAACCGGAGACCGGGTCATGGGCGGTCAAGGCTCATTGATGCACATCGGGAGCGAAGGCTGGCCCGTGTGGTCCAGTCAAACAGACGAGCTACTGTAGCTCAGATTGCTCAAGAAGTTAATGCTGGTTCTGACAGAAAGGTGTCAGAATACACAGTGCATCACAGTTTGATGCGTATGGGCCTGCATAGCCACAGACCAGTCAGGGTGCCCATGCTGACCCCTGACCACCGCCAAAAGCACCAACAGTGGGCATGTGAGCATCAGAACTGGACCACGGAGCAATGGAAGAAGGTGGCCTGGTCTGATGAATCACGTTTTCTTTTACATCACGTGGATGGCCAGGTGCGTCTGCGTCGCTTAACCTGGGGAACACTTGGCACCAGGATGCACTATGGGAAGAAGGCAAGCCGAAGGAGGCAGTGTGAACACACCCTTAGTTATCATTATAGTTACCTTTTATAGTTATCATTCTTGGTGTGAACGGGCATTAACAATAATGATACTGACTAATGCAGTAATATTATGGTTAGTTTGGGTTGGGTTGGGTTGTAGTTGAGGGTTGAAGTGGCCCTCAACTTCAGGCCATTTTTATGTATTAGGCCATGTATTAAAACCACCTTTTGTATTTAATCAGACTGGCAACAAAAATCTATTTAGTTTTTTTTGGTGTGTTGTGCACTTTAAGAAACCTTTGCTTAATCAAAGTTTAATTAATTTGCTTAATCCGTTTGATGGTAATAGGCAGGTAAAAGATGTCTCATCCTGCTAACATTTCTGTCTTTCTCTCTCTTCTTTTTTCTTCATCCTCCAGTTTGTTTACCTGAAGCACTTGAGCCGTTCTGCAGACAGCCTCCATCTCTCTGTCACTCAGCAACAGGGTTGGCACATTGTCATCACAGTATCCTAGCAACCAGTGAGGGATTCCATTCACATACCTACTTTATTACAATGTACAGTGACATCTTCACGTTTCCATGATAATGGTGTCCAGATTTGTTTTTGATCCTCCTTTAAATATCACACAAACAAAATCCAACAGTATTAACATGCTGAATCTACATACAACTAATTTGTCTTTCTTAAGCCCATTCATAACGTGACAAGAAACACTAAAGGCCACTTGCATTCTGTCTGTTGTTTTTTTGTTTGTTTTTTTTAACTGCTGATCTATGTACGTACCACAGATGAAAGTATTTGACACAATGAGCATTGCATTTTGCAAAATGTATTGAAACCTGCATTGGGTTTCATACCCAATGATTTCAGTTGGACAGATGCAACAATGATTCAGTCATTGAATTCTTTTCATGTTTGTTGGCAAATACAAACAAGCTTAGTATTTATAGATAATTAGTTGGCCTAAACAAATGAGCGCACCTTTTTCCTGCATTTTCTGCACTATGGGTGGGGGTGGGGGGGGAATCTGCGTAATTGTGCTGAATGGATATTTAAATATGATAAAAATGTGTTTGCCAGTGATAAGAGTACTATAGTTCTAGTGGTAGCTGAAAACATGTTCAAATTAGGTAAAATATTTGTTACTTTGCAGGGGATGAGTAAAATTTGGTGAATGACTAGCATCCTGTGGAAAACTGCTCTTGCCCAGAGTATGCATTGGCCGTCCATATTGTGTGACGGACCGCGCACAGTCCATGTGTGATGTGATTTTCATCATCGGGATGTTCCGCGGACATGTACAACAGCGCATGTGCGAGTGACTTGGCCACTTAAAAAATAGATAGTGTGCATGCGCCAAACGCATCTTTCCGTGTTCACGGCCAAAGGAGTATGCTTTAAAAGGCTTGCACACTCAACTTTGCACGAGACAGAGCAGAATGCGGAAAATGAAGTATATAGTGGGCCTTCAGATTTCTGTAATTCTGCATAAGCAGATTCTGCAGAACCAGTTTTAGTGAGACAGTTGTAGCCTGCAGATTGTGCTAAATGATGAGTTACGGTCTACTTAACACTACTGTTGAATTCGGAATCACATACTACTCGTACTATTCCTGCCATAGAAATACATGGTAAAAGTAGTAAGAGTAGTATGCTAGTTTTTGGTTCTAAATTCAGCATATGACTCTCAAATGTATAGAATTCATTGAGACTTATTTTGTTCACATTGTCAGGTTGTGTGTGTACTATATTACCTGTTTAATGGATTTTATAAAAACAGTTGCTTTTGAAACTAAGGGAAAATGCTCTGCATGCTTACTGGAATAACACTACATTTTCCCAGTGTGTTCAGCTATATGAAGATATTTTTGTGAATCGCTCGGTTTACCTGTACTGGATTTTGAAATTATAGCCACTGTGTAAGTAATGGTGTCACTAGAATGTTTTAAAAACCTTAGCACTGGAATTTAAGACTTCAGATTCTGGGGAGGTTAGAACAAAACCTAGCAAACTGGGAATATGGCTGAATAACATCTATTGGAGTAAAAAGTACATACTGTATACTTATTCAATTTAATAGAGTGTAAAAGTTGCTAATGTCTTTATATACTAAAAAAGCCAAAAAGATACTTAATTACAGTAACTAATTACATTTATTCATATACTTTACGCCACTGCTTGATTTGGATGAAAGCATCTGCCATACGCATCAATGTAAATGGAGTGGATTATAATTGGGACTTGTTATTATGAGATTCACCCATATTGATATTGAATCATGAAATATTTCTGAACTCATAGTGTCTTTGTCAGAAAGAAGATGAGAACGTTTTGATTTAATTGTGAAATGAATCTGCAGCCTGTTACATAGTGGTTTTGTGACTTTTGTAAAAGCAGGGTTTGTGAGATTGTTTGAAACACAAGCCGAGTTAATGAATCCATGTGGTTGTGATAATACTTTTTCACTTTACACTTTCCTGATGTGTGTAACCTTAATATATCATATGTTTGTTTTCAGTTGGTTAAGGTTTTGGACCGTCTTTGTGAAAGGTGAAGTCCAAAGAATAGCAAAAGAAACTGGCTTTCAGTGGATTTGCAGTTTGTGCACAGTGAAACTGGAGAACAGGGAGGTTTTAGTATTGAAAATGTGCAGATATAAAATAATCAAATTTTTTTTTTTTTTTTTGTCTAGCACTTGTAATTTAGCCTGAATTTTAGCCCAGTTTAAACTTTTGGTAGATTGTCGACTGGTAGTGCCATAAAAATATTAAAGAAATGTTGGTGTATTTCCTACAAATTTCTCCAGTGTTGTAAAAATGACATTTTAATGGAAAATGAGAATTCACATAATCATAATCATCTTGTTATTACCAGAAAGTATAGGTTTTTTTCTGAGTAATCTTTAATAATGGCATACTTTCGGAGAAAAAAAAATGGTTTTAAAATTATTTTAAGTTGGATCTACATGTCTTAATTTGGGCAGAACTTTCTTTTTTATTATTATTCTACATTTCCCATGTTTCTGTGTCATTTCTTAATATTAATTTTACATTATCTTGTTTAACAAATGTAATAACAATTTACATTGTTTTCCAAGATGGTGGTATTGGAAACAATAAATTTTATATGTTTTTGTATGTGTGGCAAGCCTGTGTCTATGTCTGTGACTCTTTTCTGAACCCTACGTAATAAAGTGTAATTTGTCTCCAATATTTAATTATCAACAACATGTATGAAGATCATGTGCAGTATGGTTTTAAGATGTTATAAAATGTTATACTTTAAAAATAAAAAAAAAAAAAAAAAAAAAAAAAAATATATATATATATATATATATATATATATATATATATATATATATATATATATAAATAATTGTTTAAAAATTATAATTTTAGCAATTTTATCATGTAAACATCAGCAACTAAATGTTACCTAAATTTCATTTTTATAGAATTAATTTAAATATGCACTTTAAAGTTACAACATCTGCTTGTGTGATTTGCATTCAGTAATGCAGATGTATGTAGCAATTAATAATGAAAAATTGTCACTAGATAAAACAGGCAAACTAAAATTGGCAAAACATTCCTCGTGCAGTTGTATGTATGGACGCTAGATGGCGCTAGAGGCATAAAACACCCAAGCTGTAGTACCTGCCCTCTAAAGATAAACTGATGAAAGTCAGGATTAATTTGTGAACATGACATAGAAATTAATATTTACTCATAGTGAGCTGTACAACAACTGTCAGAACGTTGCAAACAACGGTTCAGTTATGAGCCGGTCATTAGTGGATCACGTGACACGCTTCTAGCTTAACCTTTGCCTGAGTCTTTATAGTTTATGGTCAAATAAACCATTAATTGCACAAAGCGTATCTTTATCTCAGAAGGTATGATTCATCGCTATATTTCACTGATGCCTTGTTAAGAGTGTATTTTACTACTTGAAATCCACCAACAAACATTAAAGTATAAATATGAAAGTGAATTGTAACATTAGGAGAGTATAGGCATGCACACACTTAACTACATTTCAGGGGTGTGTCCACCTCGAGACCTTGCTGGGAATGAAACCGCGATCTCTAAATCACCTTAATTGCACTTGCTTATACAACCCTCCTTCTTCCTTTGGGAAGCAGGCAGCATGGGTAATCTGAGCAGATTAGGATCTGCTGTGTCTTCTTAATCCCACCACGATTAAAATAGGATTAGAACTCATCTCCTGGCCTCAGTATCACAGTAACTACTCAGTGGCACTGCTACTGTCCTTCTGTCCCATGGGCCAAAGGAACAGCAATAGGGTCACTGTGTTTTGAACTCCCATAATGTCATTGTTCAGGCAGCAAGCAATATGGCATTGCTCACTACTAAATTCGTTACACATATGTTTAAGATTTACGGCCATCATTACAAAAAAAAAAAAAAAAAAAAGAAAGTGTGGGTTTGAAATGAATAGATACCACATAATAGGGGTAACGGTTTGGAGTCGGAGTCATGTGTAAGATTAAAGGGATAGTTCACCCAAAAATGAAAATTACCCCATGATTTACCCTCAAGCCATCCTAGGTGTATATGACATTCTTCTTTCCGATGAATAAAATCAGAGTTATATCAAAAAATGCCCTGGCTAATCCAAGCTTTATAATGGCTGTGAATGGCATCCCAAAAATTGAAGCCCAGAAAAGTGCATCCATCCATTATAAAAGTAATCCACACGGCTCCGGGTGTATGCACTTGTATGTTTAACCACAGATGGCGATTGAAAGTTAGTGCACCTTTAAATAAATAACACAATTTTACATAAAATTTTATCCTTGACATAGTAACAACTAACCTATGTTTTGACATTTTAATAAATGTTTAAGAAAAAAAATGTGTCCTTATTTTTATGTGTTAATAAGTTTATAAATGACGTAAAGGCAAATCAAGGACATACTGTTCTTTAAGTTACAGTTTGCTGTAGCATGTTACATGTCGGGCGGGACTTGATTTTGTCCATTGGGAACTGGGGGGTATTCCAGAAAGCAGGTTATGTGACATACCCGGGCATGTTTAAGAATAAGTTAGCCTCAACTTTCGGTTCCAAAAACGGTGTTAACTTTCAGGGTATGCAAGTAACCATAGCAACTCACTCTCTGAACATAACCTGCTCCGGAGCCGCTCATGATCCAGGGTTAGTTTGCTTAAGAGGTATTCAGATGTGATATATAATTAATATAGTTATATTCATATAACTAAATTTGTTATATAGTTACAGTTAATGTAATGTTTAAATGTTAGTTCAGTTCAAATCTATTTATTATTTATTTTATTGTCATCTCACATATGGATCTGCATTCAATTGATTAGCATCAAACAAACAATATAATTCTTATTCTCAGTGAATAAAGATTACTTATTAAACGAAAAGATTTTAAAAAATTATTGCACAATCACCAAATAGGTGGTGATGTGCTCTAAATAGGTTATGTAACTCGCCATTAAACAAAGGAAGAAGAGGAAGTAGAATGGCGTGCTCTTTCTTAGCGTCTGTTTCCATGATGAATCATTGATTCGTCGCTCTGTTGAGAATGTCTTGTGTGTTCGTAGTTAACATACTCTGAGTTAACTGAACTTACTCCTGGATGCGTTTTTGGAACCAGCATACCTCGAGTAAGCAAGGTTTGGGTTAATCAACCGAGAGCTCAGGGTATATGTGACGGTAAGTTAACCTTGCTTTCTGGAATACCCCCCACAGTAAGAAGAAAGTCCTACAAAGCGTATATGTCAGCAATAAGGTACGAGAGGCAGTGCTGAGACTCCGCTTCGCGTCGTGCCTAACGCCCGTTTCACACATGCTCCGTTTGCAGTGCGTATTTTTTTCCGTACCCGTGTTAACCGATTAATGCTTTCACGCTGCACGCGGATGCGGTCCGGCGATCGTTCCAGGAGTCTATTTTTTTTTATTTAATTTTTTTGCTGTGCTCCACGCGCTGAATTAAAGTGACAGAGCATTGTTCGCATTAAAATAAACATATTAAAAACATATATTTTTCAAATAATACAACTTTTTTTTTTTTTTTTTTCGCATGCACTGCCGAAAATGCAGTTGAGAGTCCTGAACATTTACGGGTGTGTGAGTTGGTTTAATACTGTTGTCACTGTTGTAAACTTCCACATATACAAATAATTATTTGAAAAATATAATTTTCGTACATCCAGTAGTCGCCTGGGCTTCAGCCCATGGAAGCCCCTGCGTTAATGCGCCCCTGCAACTGTCACCGAATGGAACGCATAGGATTGTGGGATATCAAAGGCAGCGAAGGATACATCTATGCTGCCTTCAAAAATTGATCAGATGAAGGTCTCTGAGGAGGCAGGAAGTGAAGCTGACATTGGATTCGGACGTGCTTTGATGCTTTCCTACCTTGAAATGTGTCCTCCGAAGGCAGCATGTTCCAGTCTTCGGACACAGCCAAGATCTGTCAGGGGAAGAGCCACTCAAATTTTTGCAGCAGTGGCCCCTCGGTCCCACCCACTTCTCAAGATTTTGCTAGCAGTTCAAATTTTACCTGTTGTTCATAATTGACCAGCACAAATAGAAATGTATATTTAAAAAATAATAATATAATTAAAACATTTTGATTTCATGGTGACTTATCAGCAACTAATGGAAAATAATATATCACCATTTTATGTAGGCCTATATCATGCCATCCCATAATGCCTAAACTAACCACAGGCACCACATTGGCTAAATTTAACTGCAGTGTTTTTACAGTGAGTGTAGTATGAATCTCCAGAGCGTCAAGAACCACAGGAGGAGGATGTTTCACCCTGCAGAACAGAGTTAGCCTCAGGTCAGATGTGACTGCACACCCTACATGATTTTCCATATAACAGCAAGGACCAGACTCCTGGGCCATTTCCTGGAAGATTGCGTGGTTGATTGGAGGTGGAATTAGTCAATAGTTAAGCTGAAATGTCCTCTATGCAGGGCAGGGTCAGGTTCAGCTGCATCCAGCATGCTGCGCTCATATGCTATTTAAAGCCTAGCGAAAGCTTTGGCCTCACAGGCCTAATCTTCTCTTCACAAAGATGCATTAATCTATGGCTTCAGTCTATGGTGGCTGGATGGCAGCTTTAGGTCCAATAAGAGTGGTATGGTTTACAGCTGCCTCTATGGTATTGGCATATACCTCTGGGAACAGGGCCTTGAGAAAGACAGAGTTTATCTGCAAGGGAGGGATGGAGTGGCAGGGGAGGGGAGCGGTGTGGAGATTGCATAATATTCGGCATGGCTTAATAGAGTGGCTAAAGTTAATCTTAACCCTGCAACACAGATGACCACTCAAGAGTGAGATCATAGCAAAAGATGACTATTTTAGACTAGTAGTGGAACACAGAGAAAAGAAAGATGTTCATTTAATTGGAAAACAATCCCCTTTAAATCTGATGTGATAAGTCTGGCAAAATATTATACATGTTTTTTTAATCCATGCAACCTTCTTATCCAACTGCTATTTTTTTATAATTCAAAGTATTGTCTGTACATTAAATAATAAATAATGCTTATTTCAAAGCATCATATCAAAGTGTAAAGTGTAACAAGAATAATAGTTTGATTTTACAAGTGGAATATGAGTTTTTGATGTTAAATACTTTTGGAAAGGTGAGTTTTTATCAATTATTTTACAAAGATTCTGCTAATTGTTTTATATTACGCATGTTATCATCTCATGTTAATTGAGAGTACATGAAACATTTGTACATTCGAAAACTTTCATGATAAAATGACGCATTATACCCATTGAGACATTATGTGTTCTTTACACCATTGCAGGTTACATGTACCCAGCTTGTCAAGGACAGAACGAATGGGTAAGGGATGGGGCAAGGAAGGAGAGAGTGAGACGGGGGAGGGAGGAAAGATCAGACCTCCCCTTTAACCTGTGGCAGCAGTAGCAGCATTCTTGATCCATGACAGTGAAACGGCAAGTGGTTGGTGTCCATAAGTCTGTGGGAGTCTTCTGAAAGGTTCACCATCCATGGTAAACCACCAGATGTGAAGGTAAATGTATAATTATTATGGCATTTGACATGTTTTCCTGTGTTTCTGTTTTTATTATTTCTCGATGAAGAGTTTTTCATGTAAGTGTACAAGATCTATATTTCAACAATGCAAAAATACAAAGGAAGACTACTAATTCTATTAAATGAATGTGTAAATGTTGAGATTATTATTTATCCTATTCAACTTGGAGATTTTCTATAAATATGTCTTTAAATCAAGATGACCGATGCAAATGGTGTTCATTTATTGTGCTTGTGCATTCAGCTGTTTACTGATTTGTTTTTTAATGTTCCTATCATGTAGATATGATCGCTGATAATACATATATGTTAGTGTGATACAGTATGTGCTGGGATATACTGTGAGTCAGGGTAAAAGTAAAGGCTGTGTAAAGCAGGATAACTGGCCTATAGATCCGATTAAATCCTTAACTTGACAGATGGACTTGTCAGAGGAAGCAGACAGGAGTTTTAAAATTTGAAAGATATAAATGCATGAAAAAATGGTTATATTTCATGGTCTGTGATTTTTACACATTTTTAACAAAACTGTTAAAAGTTGTTCATGGTATTAATATTAGGTTAAAATATGAATGATTGTACTGACTCTAAATTCTGTTTTTGGCTGAGCCATGTTGAAGCTGTAAAAGTCAGTCTTTCTACAGAACTATATTACTTGGTGGAAAAATTGCTTAATTACATTTTTTATATTGTAATTATTATTCATTTATATTAATTAGCTATAATATAAATGTATTTTTTTATATAATAAATGTAACTATTTATTGATTTATGTTATTGTTGACATTGCTAATGTTTGACATGAGAAATCAGCCATGCAACACTCCGATTATTGGTTTAATATCTTGTGTGTGAATGAATTATTACTTTATTAGTTGTATGCATTATGTGAGTACAGGACCAGATTATAGTGGTTATATATTGGTTTAGGCACATTAGCACATGTCCTCCTGTAACCTATACATGCCAGATCAGAACAAAAGTGGTTCTCTTTAGAGCTGCACAGTGTGATTGGTACATTTTTGGAAACTTAAGTTATATTCAGAATGATATTGAGTTATTGTATACTACAGAGCTGAATTATTGGTTATGTTAACTGTAACTAACCGTCATATTCAATGGTATAGAGTGTCTTAGATTGGTAATCATATGTGATGGGATTCTACTTTAGGATGTTATAGCCTATATAGGCCTCTAAAAAGGATAACGATAACTTGTGAGGTGTCTAATATGATTTAATATACAGTATCAGAATGGTCTAGAGTAATTTTTTTTTATGACCTGTTGGTTAGCTTTGTGTTTTAATGTTATGCATGTTAAAATAGGCACTAATACGGTAACCTCTAAATTAATTGGTTTTATTCAAGTTTGTTTTATACAAATATGTCTCACCAAATCTGCACAAAGCATTGATCTTATTTAAATGATTAATAGTTAAGAAAGTGAGGTGAGAAGATTTAAGCTCTCTGTTGCTTTGTTGACAAATCGGTGGTTGTCACACCGATTAGATCTACAGCTCAATGGTATTATTATACTGCAAAAGAGAGTTTTGTATGTGTGCCAAACCAAAACCACAGCATCTGTCATTACACTTTAATTTACATTTTCGATTAGTGAGCCTGTAGTGCTTAAAGTTGACATGAAATCAAATCAAATTAAATGACATTAATATGCGTTTTGATAGAGAACGTGTAATAATAAATGTGTAAGAATATGTTTTACATTTTGCTTTAATCATTGATAATTATTGTAATATATTATTATAAATAAAATTATATTATTATATTATTGTTGTTAATGGTATAATTATTTTGTATAAAAAAAAATGTATAGACTTATAGTTAATTAACATCAAAATTATAGTTCACCAAAAAGTTAAAACAATTCTAATATCATTTACTCGCCCTCATGTTCTTCCAAAACTATGAGGTGGACAGTAGTCAAGTATTTTCACTCTGCTTAAGTACATTTTTCAAGTGTCTGTACTTTATTAGAGAGTTATTTTATTTTATTAGAGAGTAAAAACTTTTACTTCACAACATCCCAAAGCATAATATTGTACTTTTACTGCACTCTCAAATTTCATTTAATACTTAATTACATTAGAAATCAAGTACTTTCTTTAAGTAATTCAAAATTTTACTTGAGTACAAGTAAGAAAGTACTACACGTTGAATGCACTTAAGTAAAGGTAAAAACAACAAAACACTTTTATTTATGAAATGTAGTGCAGTAAAAAGTAGGACATTATGCTTTGGAATGTAGTGAAGTAAACGTTTTCAAAGAAAAACACTCTGATAAAGTACAGACACTTGAAAAATATACTTAAGCAGAGTAAAAATACTTCACTACTGTCCACCTCATGAAACATAAAAGAATATATTTTGGAAAAATGACCAACATTCTTAAAACCACTGTTTTGCAGAAGAAGAAGATGCATGCAGGTTTTGAAGAACATGAGGGTGAACAAATGATAACAGAATTTTGAATAACAGAACAATTTTTGGGTTGATTATCCCTTCCTCTATCCTAAGATTAAGCAGAAGTCAGCAGTGTTGCATGGAGCAAGTGTAGGATCAGTCTTAGAAACACTCCTTCGCCACTGCAAAAGACTGACACGCTCTGGAAGTTAATAGGTTACAACAAGGTGACTGACAACCAGATACCTGATTGGCTGAGGAAAGCATCTGTTATGTTAATCATACTTAAATGAAGTAGGATAAATAAATACAGTGAATATCTGTAATTATGATATTTGTGATTTTTCTGAATTATGTTTTTTTTTATATATATATATATATATATATATATATATATATATATATATATATATATATATATATATATATATATATATATATATATTTTTTTTTAAATGAAATTTTTTTTTGATTCAGAATAATCATTCTCTCCTGCACACTCTTGTGATATGTTGTGTTTCAGAGATTATTATGAGGAAACCATTAGAGATTCTGGACCCTACGAGGAATCGGGGAGTACTTTGTTCCTGTCAAGTTTAAGTAGAGTAGGAGTGTAGCCATGACTGGCACTCCATAGATTTCGGCCCACCAGACCCCCGAGCTGCCCATCAACAATGGATCCCACGTTCCCCAGCATCAAACTGGGGTCAAATTGCACCCCTCTGCAGCGGAACAACAAGCGCCTCCGATTGCAGCATGTCAGGAGGAAACTACGTCCTTCACGGATTTTTGGCTTTATCCTGAGCCTCTCTGCTCTCACATTGTTCCTGACTTGGAGTGCCTTTACCCTCACTTTGGGCCCGTTCCCGAGATGGATGCCACTCACTTCTCTCGCCAACTATGAGGGACTTGCAGAGCCAGTGCCACACAGAACTGTTCTTTCTTCCGACGAAGAGCATAATGTTTCAGCAGATACGCCCATCGCCATGGCCTCAACCGATGAACACGGCCAGGGAGACTATCCTGAGGATCTGTTCACGCTGGAGGAGAGGAGGCAAGGTGCTGTCGTGCTGCATATGTTCGGCATGATGTACATGTTCATCGCCCTCGCTATCGTGTGCGACGAGTTCTTTGTTCCCGCCCTCACCGTGATCACAGAAAAACTTGAGATCTCAGATGACGTGGCAGGCGCCACCTTCATGGCCGCTGGGGGCTCTGCACCCGAGCTCTTCACCTCTGTGATCGGGGTGTTCGTCTCACACAGCAATGTGGGCATCGGGACCATTGTGGGTTCTGCTGTCTTCAACATCTTGTTCGTGATCGGGATGTGCGCTATCTTTTCACGTGAAATTCTCAACCTCACTTGGTGGCCTCTGTTTAGAGATGTCACCTTTTATATCATTGGACTAATTATGCTTATTGTCTTCTTCCTGGATAACCACATTACCTATGGGGAGAGCATTGGACTGTTATGCTGTTACGCTAGCTATGTCACTTTTATGAAGTACAACGTGACTGTAGAGACTTTGATCAAGACTAAACTACTCAGGAATCAAGTGGACGACATTGAAGCTCCTCCAAAGGTGAGTTGCATTATTCCAGGTGAATTATCTGCTTCCCAGGTCAAAGGTGGCATTCAGTGGATGTGAATTACTGATGTTGCTCCTTCCACTCCTGTTAGGAAACAGTATATCACTGTGGTTTACAAACAGTGGACCAGAGCAAATATATATTTAAAATAGATAGACAAACAGACATCCAGACAGATATATAGTACAGTTGTTAAAATTATATTATTTACAGTGGGGGCCTTCTAGTCAAAAAGTTGAAGGACCACTGGTATATCATGAAGATGAATTTGAAGTGCTATAACTAATATTTAACTAATTTGCTCTAAAATACACCATTGTGCAATAAGCACTTTGAAATATGCACTTGTACAGAGCCCCTAAAGGGACATGGTGATGGTAAAAAAATATGAGAGAGGAGGAAAAACTTTTGTGTTCCCCTGATAAACTTTGCAGTGCTCACTGGTTTTTATGGTGCATTTTGGGAATTTCTAGTGATCTTGAGCAATTACAACAGAACTATTGTAACAATGGGAGTTGAACCCGAATACTGGCTGAGAATCAGCGTTCCCAATGAAAAGAACACAGACGGTTTTATCACCTCTCTGAGCCGGATTAAGCATTATATCAAGTGTCACCTGGACAGGGCAGACAACACTGCTCTGAGTACACAATCAGCTGAGTAAGACCAGAACCCCTGAGATAGACAGCAGAAAAAGACACCGAGAGCAAAAGTAGTAGAGAAGATGCTGAAGATACAATGGAAATCTTTTACTTTCAACCCTTTTGCTAAAAACTGTGTTTAAGCAGCCAGACTTCTCAAGGGAGATGTATTTTTATCTTTTCCTGGCACAATTAGCTTTGTTGATACTACCTCAGTTCTTGGAGTTGGTTTTGTGGTTCAATTCTCAATTTGTGACAACCAGTCTTGTTTTGCAGTGAAAAATATCTAATATCATCCTTCGAACAAAATAAATTTACTTTAGAAACAAAACTTCATGATATATCTTTTAACAGAGAATTTTAGGTTTTAAGCATAAACTTCACAAAATTTTGTTACATATATTTAAAAAAAAAAAAAAAAAAAAAAAAAAAAAAAGCCAGTAGGTTAAGAACAATACACTTTTTATTGGGAAAAACAATACAAATACTGATTAGGAAAATCTATTTTCCTAATAAAATATCATTGCACACCATTGTACAATAAGCACTTTGAAATATGTACTTGTACGGAGCCCCTAAAGGGACATGGTGATGGTAAATAAATTATGAGATAGGAGGAAAAACGTTTGTGTTCCCCTGATAAACTTTGCAGTGCTCACTGGTTTTATATGGTGGATTCTAGAGATTCACAAAAACTATTTATAAACTGTTCAATGTCAAAAAATGTTGTGTGTGTGTCCATCAAAGAATATTACAAGTGCATTATAGGACAAACACTAAAAACAACAACTGGGTGGACATTTTTAAAGCTATTTCTCTATCAAATAAGCATTATTAATAAGCATAAATCTGACTGGCACATGGAACATAAATGTACACACTATATGCAGCTGATTTTTATATTTCCAGTAGATCTTGATTTTATTAGAATTAGAATTTATTATCATTCTTTGGTATGAACTTACTGTGGCCCCAAAAAGTATTTAGACAAATTAGCCACATATACAGTATAAATACAGTTAGAAAAAAACAGCAAACCAAGTGGCACACTTTTAATTAAAAAAAGTGCTAAAACAATAGATATACCATTTAAAATGTTTTAAAAATAAGTATTTGGAAACTTTCTGGTTGTCAGACAATAGTAAAATGACCTCGGGTCCAGATGGTTAAAGACACAAAAAATGCTAAATTAATTTTTAGAAGTCACTAATGCAGTGACATTCATAGATTTTTAAACGGGACTTAACTGTCCAAAAGTGTCCAAATGGTTTTGGGGCCACTGTGTATGTTGACCCACTACTAGAGGTGATATGAATAATGAATGATTGTATGCTATGCATTGTCAAATTAACATGAATCTGGATATATCAGTTTAGTGGTGTATGTATTATTAGTATAGTTTAGGCCCATATGAAGCCAGTTCAGGTTTATAGCTCTCGTTTGTATCTCCATTACTTGTCCAACCTGCTGTGTTTCGTTCAAACAGCTGGAGTCGGATTTGTTGTTTGCAGAGGCAGTTTGTCCCACATATGGAACACAGGTGAATCAGCCTACCGCGCTGCTTTGATAGGCTTCTTAGCAATGCACCAGGGGCATGTACATTACTTTTAAGAACCATTAGTAGCGTGTTATCTATATAAACCCACATTCATTAGTGTTAGATTGCTCTTTGCTGGTAGATTGCTTTTTGAATGTAGGAATGTCACTGCAGTACATTGGGAATATGATTCCAGAAAGCTTGTGAAAATGTTCCCTAAATGTCCCACTTTTCATTCAGAATTGATTTACGCAACTAAATAGATATGCTCTTCAGGAAGACAGGTAGAGCACTTTACAAATGATTTTCACCCTTCGGGATTGGAATGAAAAATGGCTTTGGTTTAGAGACTTCTAAAATTAAAATTAATAGTCAGGGGATTGGTATAGGGCAGTTGGTACATGTGCTCTTTGCTCCTTTAGCCGAAGCTCGGGTTAATCCAATAAGATGTGATCCTTTTAGTACTGCTAAGCATAGACAGGTGTCCTGTTCTTTTTTAAACGGCACTCAAATATAGAGTATTTTGGGAAACCGGCAGGCTTTTTAATTACGACATCAGATTTCTTTCGCAGGGGTACCTTTGTATCTGTTAGTGTCTGATGTATGTTCTGAAACATGGTGGATATCTGCATCCCTGTTTCTGGTTTATGACTCCCAACCTGAAATCCTTTGTAATCCCAAATCAACTGCTTAGAATGGGTGACGCCAACCAAAGGAAAAAGACTCTTAGTGCTTAGGGAAGTGACCTGCCTTCTGAAGAAGACTTTTGAGGGAATAGCGAACATTATAACAGCCCTTCTCACTATCTGCCCTACAATAGACAATTAACTGGAAGACTTGGTTACACTTTATTCTAAGGTGTCATTGTTAAAGTGTAATTATACATTTAAGTACTGAGTAATATTAATTAACTACATGTACTTACTATAGGGTTAGGGTAGGATTAGGATGTGGTTGAGGCTTCATGTAATTATGCATCATTTACTGTTATTACTATGGTAAGTACATGTAACATATGTAACAAGGACACTGTAAAATAGTTTTTACCGACAAATTATTAATTACAGTGTGCTGCGCACTATGGATATTTAACCTTTTAAATGATTAGCAAATACGGGTATGCATTTTAAGTGATAAAGCAGATGTGTATCTGAATCAAAAAAGTTTTGTTATCTATTCAAAGTCATTGCAATATAATATTCTAAGTTCCTCTGACTCATAAAAAATAAGTAGTGCATTTGACTTTCTAGTTATATAATATGTAAATGCTTAGAATACATGCTAGCATAATTCCAAGTGCTTAAGGATATTTAGCTTCATATGAAAAGTAAAGAGGGGAGAGCGTGAGAACCTGGTGTTGTGTGAAGGAATTTGTGAATCCTTAAATGCCTCTGTCTCTAAAATTGGTTACCTGTCACCTTAAGCCTCTTTAGTGTGCTCACATGCTTTCTCTGGTTAACTACAGGACCTTTGCTGAGAGACACTGTAGAGTTCATATTCCCAGATGACCCATATGATTAAATCTGGAATGAAGTCCACAAGATTTTCGACCTTGTAACCAGTCTGTCTGTCTGTGTTTTTCACAGATGTGCGCAAAAATTGAAGCTCAATTGGATCTTTTGCTGGATTCATTTGAAACAAAGATGATTCAGCATCTTCTGTTACATCATGCTGAATTATCTTCATTAGTAAAGGTATCAGGCCAGGAGACTAATGGGAACTTTGCTCAGTTGCCTTTGTGATGTAACGGACAGTCTGTTTACCCATTGTTATACTGACTAATGCAGACTGAGTTAGTTTTGGGAAGTTTGGTTTATGTTTAGTCTTTTAAATAATTTCTGTATTTGAGGATGATGAAGTGAAAAGGTATGAATAATATGCAAGCTTTTGCATCATTGCTTAAAAAAAAAAAACTAACTCCACAGGGACATACTGTATATATTTATTTTTTTAGTGCTTGCAGTACTATATATAGTACTGTAATGGTGGCATTGCATGGCTCCAGCATGCTAATTGGACCAACTAATTGCTAAAACTGTTACTCTGCAAAGTTCATTAGCTGCTCTTTGGTAAGACTGCCCTTGATCCCATTGACTTCATTTTCAGCATCTGTGTCTTGTGTAAGGTTACATGTCAAATGCGATGACAAAGTTATATAACATTTCTTAAATGTGCTTTGGCTTTGAGATGCTGGAAAACATTTCTGTTGTTTTTTGTTTTTTTTTTACCTCCACAATACATTTTTAGTCATGCATAAAGGTTTCACAAGGTCAGTTGTTTATTTTCCAACATTTTCACATGATGTCGACAGGTCGTCCTGTTAGAATTTAAGCTGTTGCGTACTTTGTGCACGCCTGTTGAAACATCTGTCATTACGGTAGCTCTCCAGAGTCCAGACAACTGAAGGCCAAAACAACGTTGATTCTTTTCTTTCCTGTAGGACATGTAATGGACTTTTTCCTGTACTCTGCCTTTCACATCTCAGCTAGTAAAATGCTTAAAAATGTGCTTGTTGTGGTGGTGCCATCAGTCCAGGCTCAAAAAGTCTGGGCAAAGATGATTTTGAATCACATATTCGTGCAACTGCCTTTGAGATGAATGGAGACAGTCCCCACAATACCTGTGCTTTGTAAAAGAAATGCAGTAAAATATGAACTCTCAAGCATTTTTTTTACCTGGAGCTTTAAACACCAGTAAATTTAACTGATCTTGATGCAGGGTTCAGATTTGAGGGTATGGTTGCACTCTAGTTTTTTTGTGTTTTTGACCATTTGGTGATTTATTTTATGTTCAAAAAATAAATATTGTTTTCTTAGTGTGAATAGTATTTTAATAATCTGAAGAACGCTAATGATGGTGGTAAAATATCAACTTCAAGAATAACTAAAACTATAAAGTTTTAATGCTCTAACTTGTATGAGAATAGCGAAGTCCACACCACAACTATAACAATGACACAGGGGAATGATATTGTTGGAACCACATTTAAAGCTATGAGTCCATCTGACTTTAAAGCGTGAGCTGCAGTAATGTTCATGCCAATTGGAAAGTAGGTGAGAATAAACATAGCACTAATGTAGTTTTCATTCTTGGTGCGACCGGCCTTAACTCGGACATTTAAGAGTGTTGGCCTAGCAGCAGGAAGTCCGTTAATGTCAGACTGCTTCGGCGAGCTGGTCTCCGGTTGGCTGACCTCTGCTTTAAAGCTTGCTGAGCACACAGAGCTCAGCTCTATTTCCACAGGCTTCGCTCAGAGCTTATCCTCCACCTGCAGAAAGACCAAAGCTGGGGAGGGAGGAATGTGAACACAGAAAATGGCAGGGCCCGCTAATCACAACCAAAACGTGCTTAAGCCCTCTATGTTCTACTGGGCTGATTAGGCTTAATTAAGGCTGCTCGTGTGTCTCTGCTGAGCCAAACATTTTTCTCATGAGGACACTGTTGGTGCTGCCACCCCACTGGGCAACTGCTTATTTTAATAGAGCTTATTTGAACCCTTTAGGAGCAGAGCTTTCACAACTGAAACTCATTTTGGAAAACCCAATGAAATAATGCGTAAAAATATTTAAAATCTTTTAACAATATTTTATTCTCTATGAAGTACCTGAGATTAAATGACTTTTTGGCACTAAAACATATATATAAAAACTTAAATGTAATTTAAATATTACTATAATATAATAATTGTAAATTTTTAACATTTCCTCATAAGTTTTAGTGTATTATATGGTTGACTTAACTGCTTATTTATTAGATATGGTTGTCACGAAATGTGCTGATGAAAGCTCATGAAGATGATGAAAATACACAGAGGAAATGAGATTAATAAGGTGACTAACTAAACACAGTTGAACTGAACTATGGAGGGTAACCGTAGAAACAAAGGAGTGGCAGGAAACTGAAATCAAAATGGGAATCAAAATACAATCTGAGAGTCCAAACACAAACAGAACTATGACGATGGTTTTAAATGCAGCATTTTTTTTTTTCTTTGAAAGGATGTAATGCTTGAGACCGCATCTGAATCTTGTTTGGCATGATTTTGATCTTTTGGTTTTAGTGGTGTCTTGGAAATTGTTATTAATGGTATTTGGAAGGTGTTCGGTCTTCCTATACAATACTTAAGATGTGCTATTTAGGGTCACGCAGAAGACCAGAACTACAGTAGGTCTTGCTGTTTTTAGCTTTACTGTGTAACAGCTTAACGTGTTACCTGCATGTTGACAGATTGATCTGATCTTTTTTAAAGGTGGCTTTGAAAGTCCCCATCTCTTTGTTTTTGTTGAGGTCATGAGGCAGCCCCGTTCTATTTATAAATTTTGTTTGCTTTATTTAAAGAATATGGTCAGATTTAACAGCTAATTGTCTCATACTGTTTGCTTCCCATATGTACTGGTCAATAATTGTTTCACTATGAATTAAATGGAGTTGTTTGTTAATGGTTAAAATATTCACCACACCCTTATTACATGTTGTTTATGCTTAAACTTATTTTAAGTTTAATTGTGGTATATATTTACCACATATATATATACTCTCTCACTCCTTTCATTTGCTATGGATGAGTATTGTTGATGTTACAGGGCTTGAATTTTGGTGTGGGATTGTGCATGTTGTGCATAATTTTACTCATTCTTGCAGATTTTGTGCGCACATAAAGCCGCCTCTCAGTACTAAATTAAGTTATTTTTCACTGCTTATTGCGCTTAAACAGTCAAACACATACAAAATGATGTCAAAATGGCGAGTCTTCACATAAACAGTAATTTATGTTTTAAGTGAACATAAACAGTTGAGAAAAAATATATAATAGAAAAATAGATCCGTGCGTCAGGTCTTAAAGTGACAGCAACCTAATATACCTGCTGCCAAATTATGAGATGATAATATCTATATGGCATTTTTTTCCCCATGGTCAAAATTGTAGCCATTGA
The DNA here is from genome assembly GCA_018749465.1 of Paracanthobrama guichenoti. Classification (NCBI taxonomy): domain Eukaryota; kingdom Metazoa; phylum Chordata; class Actinopteri; order Cypriniformes; family Gobionidae; genus Paracanthobrama; species Paracanthobrama guichenoti. Next base: position 9,525,952 of record CM031943.1, read on the forward strand.
AAATGCTGAGTGGCTAGTAACTTTGGAAACAGTGACTGATGAGGAAAAATGTTAATGTCAAGCCCTGTATACCACAATTAAACTTGATATGGAGATTAGAAAACGATTGCTGCTAATGTTTCTACTAATATAGTCCAGATCCAGATAATGAGATGGAGATGGTGCTGTTTGTAGGAGGACCTAATTATGTCATAAAATCAAGAGAATCAAGAGAAAGTATGTGTATCATTCAGATGGCACTTTTACCACAGGGCAACCCTGTTTTAGGACACATTGGTGATAAAACCGTTATTGTCCTAATAACATTATTGCCTATATTTTCTGGGGACTATAAATTATCCTTCTCGTTTAGAAAGTGTGCTTTATGGTGTGCGTGTGTGGTGGGGAGGGAGGTTAATAATTTAATAATACCCCAAAATTACCTCATGAAGTCATTTGTTGCCCTGCAAACTTCTTAGGGAAATGTTTTGAAAATTGTGTGTGTGTGTATATATATATATATATATATAATATATAATATCCATTTGATAAGAAACTACTTTTCACAGAATTCAGTGAGTTCTGTTTCTCTTTTTTTTCTCAAGGTTATCAGTGCTGTAGATGAAGAAAATAAACTTTCGGTAAGTATCATCTGACCCTCAGCACTTGTCCTCAACATCTACACCCACTTTTCAGCATAACTTGGGTAATGATAGACAATACAATTAAGCATCTGAAGGTATTTCTTCTTTTTTTCACCTATAGGCTAAACCCCGCCTCCAGAGAGGAGGAAGCTCCGCCTCCCTCCACAACACTCTCATGAGAAACAGCATATTCCAGCTAATGATTCACACACTCGATCCTCTAAGTGACGGTAATGTGCAAAAACAAACACTCTACATTTACAAATATGCACACATATTGACTCAAGTTTTAGATTTGTAGTCTTATTAATAAAATAATAAACTTCAGGGAAGTTCAAGGAGAAGGCATCAATTCTACACAAGATCGCAAGAAAAAAGGGGGAAGATGAGGCAAATGGTGTTGGTGAGTTTAAATGTTTTGTTAAAATTCAATGTGAAACACTTGTGACAGTTTTGAGTAAAATCAGGATGTTCACTGTAGCGTTGGCCTTTTACATAAGTTATTAGAAAAATACAAGGATTTGGAGACGTCAGCCAAAAAGTAAAGTCATTTCTGTTGTAGAACTTCTGAAAGAAGACCATAAATACAAGCATTTTGTTTTTTCTTTGGAAATGTGCAGTTTGCAATGAATCGTGCACAATAACACCAGGATTTTTATTTATACTGATTTCTTTTCTATCATGCCACAACCTACAACCAGATAAAATGCTTTCTAAATATTTACATCTGTCATAAACATTTAAAATCTGCTGATAGTGCTGGGGTTAGTGCTTAAATCACATCATTACATGTTGTAATATTAAAATAAGATTTCAAAGTTAGTAAATTGAGATTCCTGTTGTTTTATTCTCTAGTCGATAAGAACCTTCCCAACAGCAGTAACGTGGAGGTAGAAGTCACTCCGCCCATGAATGGCAGTGTTGGAGCAGAGGTGATGTCACCATACACAGTAATCTAAACACGACCTGATCACCTTGGACATGTCCTGCATATTCCCTACAATTGTTAATATATTTGAATCCCAATACTAAAATTTCACAGGCAACTGTGTTTTTGTGGTTCTTATCTCAAAGGCTGAGGAGGAGGAGGAAGACGAAGACCAGCCTTTGAGCTTGGCATGGCCAGACACAATGAGAAAGCGGGCAACATACCTCTTAATCTTCCCCATTGTCTTTCCACTGTGGCTGTCACTGCCAGATGTCCGCAGAGAGGTACGATTGAGTAGCGTTCTATTTTTACTAACAGCAAAGCAGATCCTGCCGTTGTATTTAAAGGGATAGTTCACCCAAAAATGAAAATTAGCCCATGATTTACTCACCCTTAAGCCATCCTAGGTGTATATCAGGTGACTGATATTAAAAAATATCCTGGCAACACTCCAGCTTTATAATGAGAGTAGAATAGTACCCTAGATTTTGAAGCCCAAAAAAAGCAGATCCATCCATCATAAAAGTAATCCACATGGATTAAGGCCTTCTGAAGCAAAGCGATGCGTTTTGTAAGAAAAATATCCATATGTATAAATTTGAATCACACAAATTGAAACAAATAGGGCTGGGCAACAAACTCAAGCTCCTTTTCTTTTATATCGAAATCCTCTGACATTTTCTCTTTAAAATTCTTGTTTTAGACATATAATTTGTGACCAATGTTTTGTTTTGTTCTATCCTCTGCGCTTCCGCGTTCATCCATACGTCAAGTGTCAGGTCAGAGGTCACTCCGGAACTAGACTCGTGTATGGCCGGTCCTGGAAGCCAGTGATTATAGCTTATAAAGTTGTAAATGTGGATATTTTTCTTACAAAAACACATCACTTTGCTTCAGAAGGCCTTTATTAATCCCCTGGAGCTGTGCGGATTACTTTTATGATGGATGGATGGATGCATTTTTTGGGGGCTTCAAAGACTCTATTCACTCCCATTATAAAGCAGCGAAAAGCCAGGATATTTTATATTTATAAGTTATGTATAAGTTATTAAGCCATTTTATATTTTTTAATATAACTCCAGTTTTGTTTGGCTGAAAGAAGAATGTCATATACACCTAGGATGGCTTCAGGGTGAATAAATCATGGGCTCATTTTCATTTTTAGGTGAACTATCCATTTAAAAGTGCAACATGCAATTTCTGTGCAATAGTGGTAATAAAAGACTTATTCCCCAACACTTGCTATTTTAGGCTGTTGAAACAAGCAAATTGCTTGGTGTGTGGCATGACACCCCTTCCTTATTTTTCCTTCTGTCCTCTTTTTTTTTTTTTTTTTCCCACAGACATCAAAGAAGTTTTTCCCGCTCACATTTTTGGGATCTATTTGTTGGATTGCTGTTTTTTCCTACCTAATGGTGTGGTGGGCTCATCAGGTACCTCAGTGTCTTCACACACACTCAACCAGTCCCACACCTGTTCTAATACCCTTTCTTTTCTTTATGTATTTAAATTACTGTTAGCAATACTAATATGAAATTATGAGCACTGTAGGAATACTGTATGTCAGTATTTTAATTTTTTTTTAAAGAGTAGAATTGTGAGTGAAAGAGGAGTGTTATCTTCAATGTGAGGTAGTCATAGGTGAAGGTTGATCTATCCTTATCACTCTGCTGTAAATCTGTAACTCAGAGCAGCACAATAAAACCAGACAAATCCTAAAGCCAATTAGCTGTTCTTGTCATTTTCCTCAGAGGCAACTGTTCTCTAGCCTTGCATCAGCTCTCTCTGTAGAAACTCTTCTAAACCTATTCAGCCAGGTTTTTCAGAGAGCCTATAACAGTGGTTCTCTACCAGGGGGCCTAGTATTAACACAATAACCCGTATAAATTAAAATGCTAATGAGACATAAAATCGAGATGTAAAATTAAAGCATATTTCTTTTTTCCCCTCTCAATAACTATTGGTTTTATTGAAGAACATATGGTTCTTAAAACTTCTCAAATAACAAAATGAATCATGGTTACTTAACTTAAAGGGACATGCTCACCCTCATGTCGTTCCAAACCTGTATGAGTTTCTTTCTTCTGAACACAAAAGATATTTTGAATAATATCTGTAACCAAACAGTAGATGGTCCCCTTTGACTTCCATAGTATTTTTGTATTTTTTCCGCCATACTATGGAAGTCAGTACCCATCTACTGTTTAGTTGCCAATATGCTTCAAAAGATCCATTCATTTTCTCCATAAGGAAATTGATTTTGAAGGATAACTTATAAAACTGTGAGCTATGAGGTTGTTACTCCATGGTATTTGCTTCTGCTTCTGCTGTCAGCCCACATTATTTAATCTTATTTTTTTTAAATAATCGTGTTTAACTACATTACCCATGATGCTGTACAGAAAATTACGCCAATCAGTCGAAAAAAGCAACACACTCCAAAATAGCTCTTTAGCTCCGACCACTGCATCACTCCGTCACTCCGCCACTCTCCAAATACTGAAATGTTTATATGGATATGCATATTTTACAATAAACTTAAAATATATTGTTTTTATACATATAATCAACATTTGTAAATGAGTAGTTTAATATTTCTCCATCATGTTTAATTCGATTATGCTGTTCGCAATGCTTGATAGGATTGTAGTTCTTTCCCTCACTAAAACCGCTAAGTAGACAGTCTTGTACCTTTTGTCTTTTTGTCCGATTTTCAAAAACTTTTTTACTAAAGTTTGTAGTGTTGTGATTCACCTCGTAGATGATTGTCTGGGTTCATGGCTTATAGCTCTTTAAGAAAGACTATTTTAAAATCCCTATGGGGAAAATGTATGAAAATAAAAATACTTCTGGCACTGTTGCACTCTATCTGTCCATACCGAGATTTACCGTGGTAACCAGGGCTTGACATTAACTCACGGTAGCTAGTGGTTTTCCATAGTTACTAGCCACTCAGCATTTTCACTGGTCACAATTTTGACATTGATACCATGGGGAAAATCTGCCATGTAGAAGTTTTTAATATTATCTCATACTGTCTTTCCGTATGGTTGGTGGGTGTTAATGTCAAGCCCTGGTGGTAACCATAGTTCCCACCAAAATTGCCAAATTACTACATTTTCCTGTAGTGCTGCTACAGTAAAATCATAATAAATAAATGTATTTCTCCTGCAGGTTGGCGAGACAATTGGAATCACGGAGGAGATCATGGGTTTAACTATTCTAGCGGCTGGTACCTCTATTCCTGATCTCATCACCAGTGTAATTGTTGCCCGGAAAGGTCTTGGCGACATGGCCGTCTCCAGCTCAGTCGGCTCCAACATATTTGACATCACTGTGGGGTGAGAGATCTTCATCATCAACTCAATAATCATCATTTAATTGCATCAACTACCTAAAACAATCTTAATATATCGCCCTGTGTCTTTTCACTTTCCCCAGCCTGCCATTTCCTTGGTTACTCTTTGCAGCCTTGAATGACCTGACTCCAGTGACCGTGAGCAGCAACGGTCTGTTCTGCGCCATCGTTCTGCTCTTCCTCATGCTCCTCTTTGTCATTATCTCCATCGCCGTGTGCAAGTGGAGGATGAGCAAGTTTCTGGGTTTCCTCATGTTCCTGCTGTACTTTGTGTTTCTGGTTGTCAGCGTAATGCTGGAGGACAAGGTCATCAACTGCCCAGTCTCCATCTGATTCCTTTATCACACCCGCCATTGTTCGTTTTCCAGGAACAGGCCCTCCTTTATTGCTCCGAAGGCACTCCAGGGCATGCGAATTATAATAAAGAAGCTGCGCTGTGGCACTGCATCTATATATCCACTGAAGTCTGAGTAGCAGGGCTTTCCAAGCAGTAGTTTGTTGTGGGAAAGTAGTGCAATATTCTGCATGCACTCTCAAAAGCAGTACATAGAGACTTGATGTACTGTAGATTTTAGCCATTTTTAATATGCTGCGTGATGAGGCTGAAGGAGACACCACATCCAATGAGGAGGCGGACATCTATGGGGAACGTCTACAGACTCAGGAAAGGACCTTTGGTGCAAAAATGCAATAATAAATCAATCAAGATCCTGGTAGTGTGCTTTAAAGCCTTGTGTTGCACAATAACTTAAGAAAGAAGGGAGAAACAAAGCTCTATATTCGCTTTGTCCGAATGCTGGTCCTTTCTGATTGTTATTTGAGCATTTTCATTCGGAGTATATCATATAATTTATTGAATAGACTTGTAGACTTGTAGACTGATGCAAATAATCAGTATCCAACACCGATTTGGAGCGCTCGTACTATTGAATATAATCGACCACATTAATTATGTTATTTATAAATGCGATATTTTGTATGCTTATTCTCTGGGACTGATGTTTAATTTGATGTGATTTGTTTGGCGAAATCCAATGAATGGATGAATAGTGCAAGACATTCTCTACTTGTAGAGGAGAACCAGTTATCACTCTCTTCTCGCAGTCAGTTACAGTCATTTCTTGTGCTGTAGGGTTCCTTCATCTTCATCATCATCATCATCTGTCTAGAATATTGAGCAGGGTTCATGAACTTTTATTAACTCTACTGTTATCAGAGCTGTACGGCGCACTTTGCAGAACTCTTTATCTCCCATTCCTGTCTTTCGGATGATGGGATGAATTTTGGAAGGGAAAGTACTAAAGAAAAAAAGAAAACAGCTTTGCTGTTGACCGTTATTCTTAGTTAAATACAAATGTATCTATCCATTGAAATTTCTGTATATCTACATGAGTGATGGACAAAATAAAATTATTTCCAAACCTTCAGTATTACTTGAAGGATTTGTTTTTTTGTTTTTTGTTTTTTGGAATTATTCAAAATGTTCAGTTTGAGCGTAAGTGCTGTTTTGTGGTGTGAAAGAATCACTTAAAGGAATTAATTCATACTTTTAGCTTCAGAGATGATGATATGGTCCTTGCCATAAATCATTGTTGAAATAACATCATCTCACATTTTTGCTTATAAGCACAATGTAAAGCTTCAAACCTGCTTATAGTACCATAGTGATGTATTTAGCCATGAACTTTGTTATGATGCTTGTATTGCAAAGTCATTAAAACATACATTGCAGTGTAATTTTACTTCATACATGTCAACGTGGCAGGGACAATGAAACATTTACCTACAATTTTGGCTATTATATTAATATTAGTTAATATTGTCTTGTGGTTTAGCTTTGTAAGATTAAACAATTATCGGATCCCCTTCAGTATCACAGAAGATATTGCATAATTTCGTTTAATATTAAATTATATTACATAATATAGTCATTTTTAATGGTAATTTCATCTTCATAAAGAAATACCCGTGAAGTAAGATTAAAGTGATTTAAAAACGTTAGCAGTTAATACAAATAAGTAATGCTTTTAGTGAGAACGCTAAAGTTATTACAAAAGCAACTAACATACATTTTCAGATTCGAACATGTTGTCAGGCTAAACTTTTCCGCTTTGTTATTAGAGGTCATGTAAATCGAGACATCTTTCAGTGGATGGCGATAGTGAGAAGCACATAGCACCAGAAACACGGAAGCGGAAGTGTGATAAGAATGACGAAGCACTGAGCCGTCAGTTACATTTGTTTACATCAGACTTTTGCTTATTGATAAAAGGCACGTTACCGGCTTACAGTGGCGCTTCAAACCATCTTACTCGAGGATAAAGAAGAGCAACCGGAGAAATGAGGAGCTCAGGAGTTTTATTTCTGCAACTTTTGTTGTTGATTGTGCCTCACATCAGCTGCTGGAATGATGGTAAAATGTCTTTTATATGAACAGTACAGCTAACTAAACAATCCTAATCAAATCTCAGAGAGATCTCAGAGAAGACAGATGATGGGGCAGTCTGAGCAAAATAAGTTCGTATTGGCCTTACTTTATATTCGCATTGAAGTTTCCGCTTTAGTCGATTTTGTTAGCCTCCGGAAACTGAGACATTTTATTTTTGTTCATTTCGATCTTAGAGAGTTCTTTTTTTATACCAAATATTTTGAGGATGTGCCCAAAACGACACCATACGTTTATGTGATGATATTGTACTACATAATAATAAGAAAAACTAGAATAAGAAAAACCTTGTAATAAATGCCTAATAGCTTTTTGTAATAAATGTATCTTAAATAGGACAGTTGGGGCTTTTGATACAATTCATTATTTTGGGGGTGATGGGTGGCCAACATGATAAATTAATAGATTTTATAAATAAATAAATTTTATTATACCTATAGTGTTACATAATGTAATATGTAAATGTAATCTTACATACATGATGATAAGGATATTATTATAATAATATAAAGAAAAATATAAATTAAATATGTGTACATATGTGCACAAACATTTTTGTAGTGTGTATATATGTATATATATATATATATACTCACCTAAAGGATTATTAGGAACACCTGTTCAATTTCTCATTAATGCAATTATCTAATCAACCAATCACATGGCAGTTGCTTCAATGCATTTAGGGGTGTGGTCCTGGTCAAGACAATCTCCTGAACTCCAAACTGAATGTCAGAATGGGAAAGAAAGGTGATTTAAGCAATTTTGAGCGTGGCATGGTTGTTGGTGCCAGACAGGCCAGTCTGAGTATTTCACAATCTGCTCAGTTACTGGGATTTTCACGCACAACCATTTCTAGGGTTTACAAAGAATGGTGTGAAAAGGGAAAAACATCCAGTATGCGGCAGTCCTGTGGGCGAAAATGCCTTGTTGATGCTAGAGGTCAGAGGAGAATGGGCCGACTGATTCAAGCTGATAGAAGAGCAACTTTGACTGAAATAACCACTGCGTTAACCGAGGTATGCAGCAAAGCATTTGTGAAGCCACAACACGCACAACCTTGAGGCGGATGGGCTACAACAGCAGAAGACCCCACCGGGTACCACTCATCTCCACTACAAATAGGAAAAAGAGGCTACAATTTGCACAAGCTCACCAAAATTGGACAGTTGAAGACTGGAAAAATGTTGCCTGATCTGATGAGTCTTGATTTCTGTTGAGACATTCAGATGGTAGACTCAGAATTTGGCGTAAACAGAATGAGAACATGGATCCATCATGCCTTGTTACCACTGTGCAGGCTGGTGGTGGTGGTGTAATGGTGTGGGGGATGTTTTCTTGGCACACTTTAGGCCCCTTAGTGCCAATTGGGCATCATTTAAATGCCACGGCCTACCTGAGCATTGTTTCTGACCATGTCCATCCTTTTATGACCACCATGTACCCATTCTCTGATGGCTACTTCCAGCAGAATAATGCACCATGTCACAAAGCTTGAATCATTTCAAATTGGTTTCTTGTACATGACAATGAGTTCACTGTACTAAAATGGCCCCCACAGTCACCAGATCTCAAACCAATAGAGCATCTTTGGGATGTGGTGGAGCGAGAGCTTCGTGCCCTGGATGTGCATCCCACAAATCTCCATCAACTGCAAGATGCTATCCTATCAATATGGGCCAACATTTCTAAAGAATGCTTTCAGCACCTTGTTGAATCAATGCCACGTAGAATTAAGGCAGTTCTGAAGGCGAAAGGGGGTCAAACACAGTATTAGTATGGTGTTCCTAATAATCCTTTAGGTGAGTGTGTGTGTGTGTATATATATATATATTTATATATTTATATATATATATTTATATATTTTATATATTTATATATTTATATTTATTTATATATTTATATTTATTTATATATTTATATTTATTTATATTTATTTATATTTATATATATATTTATATTTATTTATATATATATTTATATATATTTATATATTTATATATATTTATATTTATATATATATTATATATATATATATATATATATATATATATATATATATATATATATATATATATATGAGTAAAATATATTATTAATATATTATTAATGTTTGATACTACTACTAATAAGTAAAGAGGTAAATTTTTTGTAATGTGTGATAAAGGGGGCAGTTTATGTGACATTTGTTGGGGGTGTGGCCAATATGATAATATAAATGTGATGATATTTAATTAATATTACATACAAAAGAATAGGAAAATTTCAAATAAATATTGACATTTTTAATAATGTATGGTAATAATATAATCATAAAGAGGTGCTTTTATATGATACAAAAATGTGTTAGTGTGTGGCCAATTATGTGATAAATATGTGATGATATTTTATTAATATTTAATAATAACAATGAATAATAAGGACAAAGAAGGTGAAGGAAAAATTATCAATTAAAATGTACATTTATATGTATCTTAAAGAGGTGCTTTTATATGATACAAAATTGTTAGGGTGTAGCCAAAATGATAAATATGTGTTTATATTTTATTAATATTTAATAATAACAATGAATAATAAAAAGACGATGTAGAAAAATATAAATATGTACATTTTTGTAATATATATAGAGGATAGTTGGTGCTTTTATGTGATACAACATTTGGGGTGTGTGGCCAGAATAATCATATAAATATGTAATTATAATAAAAATTACCAAAAAAAAAAAAAACAGGAAGGAAAATATAAATTAAATATTTTATAAGCCTAGTATCTTTAAGAGGGCAATCCAGTGCAGATGCAGACAGACAGACTTTGTCCCTTCAACAGATGCTGTGTTACTGCGTGATGTTCAGGTGCTGACGCTCTACAGAGGACGCTACACCACTGCACGCCGCTCCAGCCCCGTTCTACAGCTGCAGTGCGCTGGAGGGTCAGCTGGCTGCGGATCGTTTGTTCCAGAGGTGGTGCAGTGTTACAACAGAGGATCGGATGGCATAGACACACAGGTCAGGGTCAAAAATTGCCTCTTGGGTACGGCAACTGTCTCTGAACTATTCATGGTATTACTCTGTCTCTCTTTATAGTGGGAATGCAAGGCTGACATGGACAACTTGTACAGGTTTGGGCGCGTGGAGGTCTCCTGTGAGGGCTATACCAGTCCTAATGATGCCTATGTACTGAGAGGCTCATGCGGTCTGGAGTACACGCTAGAGCTCACGGCAGAGGGGAAGCAGCAGCACACTCATGGCTCGTCTGGCTTCTCAGACTTTGCCTCTAACTTCTTCCAAGGCTTTTCCAATCAAAAACAGCAGCATAGAGGAGGCGGCCCCTATCAGCAGTCTGACAGCCCCTCTGGCGATGGAGTGGGTGGGCTTATAGCAGTAGCCTTCCTTTTGCTGGTGGCATATGTTGTATACAAGATGTTTCTGTGCAGTCCTTCTCACGGCCACCCAGGTTACAATAGAGATGGGACTCAGGGATACGGCGGGGCCTCAGACAACAGCCATGGCATGGGACCGCCACCTCCTGGATTTAAACCAGATTATTACTCAGGTAATAACCTATTCAAAGAGCAAGAGTTTGGTGTGTAATTCATTGTAATAAAGGATCATGTGACACTGAAGACTGGAGTGATGATACTCCGATAGAAAATGGTTATTTTAAATTGTAATAATATTTTATAATATTACTTTATTTTTGATTAAATAAATGCAGCCTTGGTAAGCATAAGAGACTGAAACTGTAGTGTAGGGACTATAATAACATATTGTGCATAGTGTAACCAAATATGCATAATATATGCATATTTATTCATGGCTAGTGCGTATAAGATTTCCTTTTTGTGGGTTCTCTCAGAAGACCACTCCAGCTCCAGGCCCGGGTACGGCTTTTCCGATGCGTACACCAGACCTCAGAGTTCCTGGACCGGATTCACTGGTGGAAACAGACCTGGTGGGGGCGGATTCTGGACTGGAATGGGCACAGGTGGAATTTTGGGATATTTGTTTGGGAATCAGAGGTAAGAAAGCAACATATTCTTCTCACACATAATTTGTAACAGTTTACAACCCGGAATGCATCACCCTGGTTCCCGCGACAAAAACCCAATAGGATTTTTCCATTGGCTTTTGAATTATCACAAAAAAATAAGCTCTGTGATTAACAAAAGTTTATGAAACTTATGATACTATTTATGAAAGTCATCAAGTTTATGATAACAACTTTTATGAATTTTGAAGCATAAATTCAATCGCCAGAAATAAAAGGCTAACCTTAGGCTATATGAATTACTTTATTACTTTATTACTTTAATTATTTTGAAAGTGTGAGTCATAATAGTTTGCAAGAACGTAATTATAAACACAAAGAGGTAAGTAAGTAAATGATATTACTAGGACTGTCAAAATAACGTGTTAATTTCGATTAATTAATCTGAGAAAAAAATAACGCAGATTAATCCATTAACATTTACTTGATGGCCTGATGGAAGTGTTGATAAAAATAAAGTCGTCTGCAATGTCTTCAGCAATGAATTTGCATATCACCGGAGTTCGTCAATTCTAAAGGTAAAGTACCAAAAGTAAAGCATCCAGGAGTTAACATTAATCCGGAGGTACAACCTAGCAGCACATCCTGTGATACCAACTCTAGCAGTCAACGTCATCTTCAAACCACATTGGAGCAAACAGCTACGTTTACATGCACACTTTTTTGTCATTCCGATTGAAAGATTCAGTGGACTGTTTACTTGAGACGTTATCTAAACCGATCTGGTGTTTACATGTGCTGGCGCTTTCAATCGGAATCATTTTGTGACATGCGCACACAGCTTGTCTGCCGCATCAGAAATGTCGACGCTGTTCTCTCCAGCAGCTGGAATGTTTCAACTCTCAACGGCCATATACAGTTTTATAAAAGCTATTTATTTGCTGTAAAGTGTAAGAATTATCTCAGAAAAATAAATTCTGTTGAAGTTAAAAGTGCCTGGGACAAACACTGTCAAGATCAGATGTAGCCAGGCTATGTCTGTGTCATTATTCCAACATTATCTTCATGTCTTGTTAGACAGAGTATGTAATTAATTAGATTTTTATCGATTGACAGCCCTTGAGATTACTTAGCTGATGATGTTTAAAGGGTTAGTTCACCCAAAAATGAAAATTCTGTCATTAATTACTTGCCTTCATGTCGTTCAACACCCGTAAGACCTTTGTTCATCTTCAGAACACAAATGAAGATATTTCTGTTGAAATCTGATGGTTCAGAAAGGCCTCCATTGGCAGCAATGACATTTCCTCTCTCAAGACCCATTAAAGGTACTAAAGACGTCGTTACAAAGTCCATCTCACGACAGTGGTTCTACAATCATTTTATGAAGCGACGAGAATAGTTTTTGTGTGCAAAAAAAATCAAAATAACGCCTTTATTCGACAAGATCTTGTCTTCCGTTTGGGCCTCTGACATGAACTCACAAAGCACCACAACGCATGTGCGAGAATATGACATAGAGCCCTTCATTTCATGGCTTTGAAGGCACTTTTATGTGCACTTATTAATTTCTCACGGTTCGGGCATCCAGGAAATGCACACTTGAGCACTACACCAAGATCTAAAGCACAATTGATGTAGAATTCAGCAGCTTAGATACGGCGTGTCTTCCTCTGCTTGTAAACAAAGTTCCTCGCTTCCGCCGGCTCCACGTCATAATCTCACGCATGCGTCGTGATGCTTCGTGAGTTCACGTCAGAGGCCCAAAGGAAGACAAGAACTTGTCGAATAAAGGTGTTATTTACATTTAGTCATTTAGCAGACGCTTTTATCCAAAGCGACTTACAAATGAGAGCAATAGAAGCAACTAAAAACAGTCAAGGGCAACAATATGCAAGTGCTGTAACAAGTCTCAGTTAATCTAGCACAGAACACATAGGACAGTAGAGATATTCCGATACCCTTTTTCCTTCCCGATACCGATTCCGATACTTGGGCTCAGGGTATCGGCCGATACCGAGTACTGATCCGATACCTGGGTGTGTATCTGTATATACAGCTGTATCTACTACTAGCCCTGTATGAATTGCTAGAATTATTTTATGGTGTGCTTCAGACTTATCCCTTAATAAAACATGAACAAATACATACAGTGAACTACTGTATTTATTACAGTATTTTTATTTTATTTATTTTTAGTTGCCATTTTACTGGCTGGTTTGGTCCAGTCTGAAATACTGCTAAACTTCCTGTGTTTGCAATGCATTCTGAGCAGCGAAGAAGAACCGTGCAGCGGTTAGGCAAAGCTCGCGGTCATAATAACTAGGTCTTGTTTAAGAAAATGGTATCGGATTGGTACATGGGTTCAAGTACTCGCTGATACCGATGCCAGAATTTGTTGTGGTATCAGTGATATTTCCGATACTAGTATCAGAATCGGAAAAACTCTATAGGACAGAACAGAATTTTTTTTCTTTTATAAATAGACAAACAGAAAACGAAAACTATTCTTTATTGGTCAAGTGCTGCTGGAAAAGGCACTATCTTAATATGTCTTAAGATATTTTTTTTAAATGGCTACCGACTCGGCTGCTCGAATTGAGACAGGCAAGTCATTCCACCAGGTGGGAACGGTCCAGGAAAAGGTCCTTGTGAGGGATATCATGCCGCTTTGGGATGGCGCCGTTTACTTGCAGAACGCAAGCTTCTGGGGGGTGTGTAAGTCTGAACAAGCGAGTTTAGGTATGTTGGTGCAGAGCCAGTGGTTGCCTTGTAGGCGAGCACCAGTGCCTTGAATTTGATTCGAGTGGCTATTGGCAGCCAGTGCAGACTGATAAAGAGAGGCGTGACGTGCGCTCTCTTTGGCTCATTAAAGACCACTCCCACCGCTGCATTCTGGATCAGTTGCAAGGGTTTGATAGTGCATGCTGGAAGGCCCGCTAGAAGAGCATTACAGTAGTCCAGTCTGGAGAGAACAAGAGCTTGTACCAGGAGTTGTGTGGCCTGCTCTGATAGGAAGGGTCTAATCTTCCTAATGTTGTATAAGGCAAATCTGCAGGACCGGGTTATTGCAGTGATGTGGTCAGTGAATTTTAGCTGATCATCAATCACAACTCCAAGGTTCCTGGCTGTCCTGGACGGAGTTATGGATGATGAACCGAGCTGAATAGAGAGAGTATGGTGAAGTGCTGGGCTGGCTGAGCCCACAAGCAGTTCTGTCTTTGCCAGATTGAGTTGAAGGTGTTGTTCCTTCATCCAGGCAGAAATATCTGTCAGGCAGGCAGCGATACGAACACCAACTGTGGGATCATCTAGTTGAAATGAGAAGTAGAGTTGAGTGTCATCAGCATAGCAGTGATAGGAAAAGCCATGTTTGTGGATGACAGATCCCAGTGATGACATGTAGATGGAGAAGAGAAGTGGTCCAAGCACTGAGCCCTGGGGAACTCCAGTAGCTAGATGATGTGACTTAGACACTTCACCTCTCCATGACACCCTGAAGGACCTACCTGAGAGATAATACTTGATCCACTGGAGAACAGTTCCTGAGATGCCCATCTTCACAAGAGTTGACAGGAGGATCTTGTGGTTAACCATGTCAAAAGCAGCAGACAAATCCAGCAGGATGAGTACTGTGGATTTGAAAGCTGCCCTATTTAAAAAAAATTTGCGCACAAAAACTATTCTCGTCGCTTCATAAAATGATTGTAGAACCACTGTCGTGAGATGGACTTTGTAACGGCGTCTTTAGTACCTTTAATGGGTCTTGAGAGAGGAAATGTCATTGCTGCCAATGGAGGCCTTTCTGAGCCATCAGATTTCAACAGAAATATCTTCATTTGTGTTCTGAAGATGAACAAATGTCTTACGGGTGTCGAACGACATGAGGGTGAGTAATTAATGACAGAATTTTCATTTTTGGTTGAACTAACCCTTTAATGTCCGCAACGTCTGTAATCTCATTTAGACACTTGATAGCAGCTGCCTTTTTCAAGACATGTAAAAGCTTTAAAAATCACAAGTGAGGTATCATTTCATGACATCTTTTTATGTCTTAGAATAAAACGTGTAAATATCTTGAGCTTGTGTTCAATACAGACCTTATTTCAGGCTTTAAACTAAAATAAAACTCATTGACTTCGGGATGTTGGAACCGGAAGTGCTAAAATGCTAACTCGTTTCTGGGTTTAGCCCTACAAATATACATCATCCCGCCCAAGAAAATTCTCCAAACAATGGTAATATAACTGTAGTTTATATTTATTTAACAGCATTTATTGGCATTGGTACTGTTTGCTACTGTTGTAGTTAATCATGACAGTTTTGATCTTGCTTGTCTTTTTTGGTAAGAAAGGATCTGCTTACAACAAATGTAAATCTAACTGCACTAATTGACTTTTATGCTGATCTTAGACGCCAGCCACCTATGGGGTATACAAGTCCATCTTATTCCAGCAATCCTTCTCCAGCACCAAAAACAAGCTCAGGAACACGGACCGCCTCAGGTAAACTCTAGCAAAATAAAGCTATAAACTCTATTACAGATATCAGATTTCCCTCCTAAAATGTCACTGTGCGCTAGCCTGCATATTGCCTTGAGTAACCCATTAGACGTCAATTAGATGTGTTTTGGCGATATACTGTATTTATGGTGTGTTCTGATGCAGGTTTTGGAGGAACTAAAAGAAGATAGATGAGAAATGAGCATCTACTCACACAGCCTTAGTTCTCAGATTGGACATGATCAGCAGGCACATTACAAAGAATTACAACTTTTTCTTCATACTACTGTTCATTCATAGTCCAGATGTTGCTAGACTAGATGTATATCACGTTATTGATCTAGATTGGTTTGTAGCGGTTCTTTTTCATACTGGATTTAACTATGGATTAAAAAAAAAAAAAAAAACACCAAAAATAAGTGATTCTACTGTTTATCAAACGTTTATTGCAATTAGTTTTTTCAAAAGAAAAATTTTATTTGAATGTTTTAATTGTAAAGGGCTTTATTTTCTATATAAATATATTTCTGTAAATATTTAAAGTCAACATTAAATCAAAATGAACCCTTTTATTTAATGCTAGTACTTGGTCTGCAATGATTCAATATTATTCCAAAGAAACAATATTAAAGTCTTTTATTAAATGCCTCCTTGAAAAAAAGTCACCAGATTCAATCATGGCTCCATTCTGGCTTAGAACTCCCACTTTTGACAATCTTAATCAATAAAATAAGTTTCCCCTGCACAGTTTCTCTTTGAAAATTCAGTTTTATGGTCAAATATTAAAGGGAAATGAGTTGCAAATTGCATTTCATGTTGACTTTATATATTTAAAAAGAAAAGAAAAAAAGAAATGATTAAAATCGTATAAAATATTCTAGTTTGTTGTGAGTGTGTGTGTGTGTGAGAGATTAGCTGTTACTGGACATGCTGTCGTAAAGCGCTTAGGCCATTGGCTATCGTGAAAACATGCAAACTGATAAGTTAATTAAGGCACAAGATGTCGATTTGCTTACTCTGTTACTCATTGCCTTTATATTAAAATTCTGATTTGGAAAAGCTTTGCCTATGACTATTCTGTGTTATTCCTAGTAAATGATATAATAATCATAGGTGTGTAAACCTTTTGAAGGTCGTCTCAATGAAATGAGCATGTTCATACTGAATATATGAACTCTACATAATGTGTTTACTGCTATAGTCATTCAGATTGTAGGCACATCAAGGTTTTTCACTTGGTGCAATATAAAGATGCCTTATTTATCTTTTCAGGTTTAAAATCTTAACTATTTTATCCCATATCATAATATTACAAACCCATCATAAATCATATTTTATATTTACCATACTGTATCCCACCTCTTTTGCCCAAAGGTGGTATGATACACTCCCTCAAATGATGATATAACTACACACAGAAAACCTTTTGTGTCATTTCATAGTTTAAGATGAATTAAATACTGATTTTAGGTAACAGAAGAATATACACATGATAAATTGATTTCTTTTAGTGTCACTTTATTTGTATCCATATGTGCGTGTGTAAAGGTATCTATTTATATATTATATTTGTTATTTAGAATCACATTAATTGTATACATTTATAAATATAAAAATGTTATATATGTATTATATATTTAGTCACATTAAATAAATCTCACTTCTTTTGTAATTACAAAAGAACTCACATTGACATTGAACAAATACAAACACAAATCATAAGATACTGAGTTGTGCTGTACCCTGAGACAATAACGATCTATCAGCAGAGCTCAACATGTCCATATTAAGTGTTCACAGATCAGCCTTCTCCTCATAGTGACAAATACAGGATGATCTTTGGCTGTCCAGGTAAGGCTTACATCCCAAGTGCATGACAGTATCAAAGAGCAAAGTCACTGCTGATTCACAGGCTGTGAAAACATATGGGTATAAAGTTTTATCTCAGCATAATGTACAAGAAATACAGTAGGATATAATAAGACAGCTATGCATATGTTCTTCCTGCAAATGGCAAAATAAATGATATATAATTTATCACACATTCATACGCAAGCTCACATGTATATGGAATTGGAAATTTATAACCCACAATTCTGACTTTAAATTGTGAGATACACCGATCAAGCATAACATAATGACCACCTTCCTAATATTGTGTTGGTCCCCCTTTTGCTGCCAAAACAGCCCTGACCCGTCGAATCATGGACTCCACTAGACCCCTGAAGGTGTGCTGTGGTATCTAGCACCAAGATGTTAGCAGTAGATCCTTTAAGTCCTGTAAGTTGCGAAGTGAGGCCTCCATGGATCGGACTTGTTTGTTCAGTACATCCCACAGATGCTGGATTGGATTGAGATCTGGAGAAATTGGAGGCCAAGTCAACACCTCAAACTCGTTATGCTTCTCAAACCATTCCTGAACCATTTTTGCTTTGTGGCAAGGCGCATTATCCTGCTGAAAGAGGACACATGAAAGGGTGTACATGGTCTGCAACAATGCTTAGGTAGGTGGTACACGTCAAAGTGACCCAAGGTTCCCCAGCAGAACATTGCCCAAAGCATCACACTGCCTCCGCCGGCTTGCCTTCTTCCCATAGTGCATCCTGGTGCCATGTGTTCCCTAGGTAAGCGACGCACACGCACCCGGCCATCCACGTGATGTAAAAGAAAACGAGATTCATCAGACCAGACCACCTTCTTCCATTGCTCCGTGGTCCAGTTCTGATGCTCACATGCCCACTGTTGGTGCTTTTGACGGTGGACAGGGGTCAGCATGGGCACCCTGACTGGTCTGCGGCTATGCTGCCCCATACACAACTGCGATGCACTGTGTATTCTGACACCTTTCTATCAGAACCAACATTAACTTCTTGAGCAATTTGAGCTACAGTAACTCGTCTGTTTGACTGGACCACACGGGCCAGCCTTCACTCCCCATGTGCATCAATGAGCCTTGGCCGCCCATGACCCTGTCGCCGGTTCACCACTGTTCCTTCCTTGGACCACTTTTGATAGATACTGAACACTGCAGACCGGGAACACCTCACAAGAGCTGCAGTTTTGGAGATACTCTGGCCCAGTCGTCTAGCCATCACAATGTCAAACTTGCTCAAATCCTTACACTTGCCCATTTTTCCTGCTTCTAACACATCAACTTTGAGGACAAAATGTTCACTTGCTGCCTAATATATCCCACCCACTAACAGGAGCCGTGATGAAGAGATAATCAGTGTTATTCACTTCACCTGTCATAATGTTATGCCTGATCGGTGTATACTTGCAATTGCAAGTTATAAAGCCTGAATTGTGAGACATAAACTCACAATAGTCAAAGAAAAAAAAAGCTGAATTGGAAGTTTATATCTCACAATTCAGACTTTTATTTCCTCAGAATTGTGAGATATAAACTTTACCTTTTTAATTTTTTTATTCTGTGGCGGAAACAAGCTTCCATACACATAGAATATTAGCAAGACTGTCAATTACCTTGAACACTTTGGGACAAGCCCAATGTCGTTTGTAAATTATTACAAATGGTCTCCAGACAGACCTGGAACTTCTCGTCACAGTCATTTTTCTCTCTCCCACAGGTATCATAGCATCGATCATGCTCATTACAGCATCTGGTCAAAGATGGCATCCCAACATCAAACTGCAGTCAACCAGAGAGAATATTAAAAGAGTAAGCAATATTCAAGTTATAGAGCCAGTCATTTAAATCTCCGACAACAGATTAGTGAGAGACACAATACAGCAATACCAACTAGAATCTAAAGTTTGTCTAAATAAATCAGGTTTCAGGTTTGTAGGAGTTCAGGTACACAAATTGAATAATCAAATGTCGAGGGGCTCCCTCTAGTGGACAGTACTGCTACACTGGGGGGGCATTTTTGCTCAGCCAATGTACTCTCACCTAAAGGATTATTAGGAACACCATACTAATACTGTGTTTGAACCCCTTTCGCCTTCAGAACTGCCTTAATTCTACGTGGCATTGATTCAACAAGGTGCTGAAAGCATTCTTTAGAAATGTTGGCCCATATTGATAGGATAGCATCTTGCAGTTGATGGAGATTTGTGGGATGCACATCCAGGGCACGAAGCTCCCGTTCCACCACATCCCAAAGATGCTATATTGGGTTGAGATCTGGTGACTGTGGGGGCCATTTTAGTACAGTGAACTCACTGTCATGTTCAAGAAACCAATTTGAAATGATTCGAGCTTTGTGACATGGTGCATTATCCTGCTGGAAGTAGCCATCAGAGAATGGGTACATGGTGGTCATAAAGGGATGGACATGGTCAGAAACAATGCTCAGGTAGGCCGTGGCATTTAAACGATGCCCAATTGGCACTAAGGGGCCTAAAGTGTGCCAAGAAAACATCCCCCACACCATTACACCACCACCACCAGCCTGCACAGTGGTAACAAGGCATGATGGATCCATGTTCTCATTCTGTTTACGCCAAATTCTGACTCTACCATCTGAATGTGTCAACAGAAATCGAGACTCATCAGACCAGGCAACTTTTTTCCAGTCTTCAACTGTCTAATTTTGGTGAGCTCGTGCAAATTGTATCCTCTTTTTCCTATTTGTAGTGGAGATGAGTGGTACCCGGTGGGGTCTTCTGCTGTTGTAGCCCATCCGCCTCAAGGTTGTGCGTGTTGTGGCTTCACAAATGCTTTGCTGCATACCTCGGTTGTAACGAGTGGTTATTTCAGTCAAAGTTGCTCTTCTATCAGCTTGAATCAGTCGGCCCATTCTCCGCTGACCTCTAGCATCAACAAGGCATTTCGCCCCACAGGACTGCCGCATACTGGATGTTTTTCCCTTTTCACACCATTCTTTGTAAACCCTAGAAATGGTTGTGCGTGAAAATCCCAGTAACTGAGCAGATTGTGAAATACTCAGACCGGCCCGTCTGGCACCAACAACCATGC
The DNA here is from genome assembly GCA_018749465.1 of Paracanthobrama guichenoti. Classification (NCBI taxonomy): domain Eukaryota; kingdom Metazoa; phylum Chordata; class Actinopteri; order Cypriniformes; family Gobionidae; genus Paracanthobrama; species Paracanthobrama guichenoti. Next base: position 9,546,738 of record CM031943.1, read on the forward strand.
CACGCTCAAAATTGCTTAAATCACCTTTCTTTCCCATTCTGACATTCAGTTTGGAGTTCAGGAGATTGTCTTGACCAGGACCACACCCCTAAATGCATTGAAGCAACTGCCATGTGATTGGTTGATTTAGATAATTGTATTATTGAGAAATTGAACAGGTGTTCCTAATAATCCTTTAGGTGAGTGTAAGTCCATGGGATTTTTTTTGGGAAGTCCAATCAGTTTGAAAAGATATAGCAACAAACTTTCTCAAGCCAACATAATAATAATAGCTAGCTTCTACACAACAGCAGAATGTTCCCTCCTCACCTGAAATCCAAACACTGGGGACCCACATCCGTTGGGTGGAGCTGATTTGTGGTTGGGGCGAGGAATTGGTGTGTACCCTATGAACAGTAGTTGAGTAAGTTACTAATTACTCTCTCTAAAAAGTATTGCATTACTTATTACTTTCTAAATTCCATATCAACCTCAACCAGTTAAACAATACAAGGATAGACATGAAACTGCATTTTTAATTCATTAAAATAAATAATATACAATTGCATACATTATCCCTAAACTGACCAAAGTATTTAAAGGGAGAAGGTTACAATAAAAACATACATTTTAACATTAGACGTTACATTCTGATGTTAAATCCACTATTGTTTTATTTAGAATTGTTCTATACAGCAGGGCTTTCCAAACTTTTAGATGCCACAGACCCCCAAATATGAACATCCTCGTGTCCCAGGGACCCCCATCCTGAAACCGAAAAGACATCTGTCTTTTATAAACGCACAAAAAAACTATATTATCTAACATTAGTTTCTATTAAGTGACATATATCTTTTCTACTCACTATAATAAAGTACTATTAAAAGTACAATTTATTTGTTTATTTAAAATTTAATTCTTCATTTATATTAATCACATTTTATATTCATTTATTTGAATCTAATTATTTTATTTTAATTTGTTTTTGTTTTTTTACAGTTTGTTATGTTAATGTAACACACACACACACACACACACACATATATGGTATTTCTCAAATGTTTGCACATTCATCTAAGCTAATATATTTACTTATTTTAATATTATTATTATTATTATATTCACATTTTTACTCTAGGCTTTTACTTGTTTATTTTAAATTTATCTCTTTTTTTAATTTATTTTTTTACAATTTTATCATATGGTAATTTAACATTCAATCATTTATTTAATCTAATTTATTTGTTTACTTAATTTTTTTCCCATTAGATTTTTTTTCCTCTCTATACTTTTAAGCCAATTTATAAATACGACATTAAATTTATAATAAATGTATTAATTTACTTATTTTTTTACATGTGTTATCATATGCTGATTGAATATCTTATTCATTTATTTACTTGTTTAATGGTTTTTCTCTAGAATTGTCCACGGCCCCGTCACACCTGGACCCCAGTTTGAAAACCCCTGTTATACAGTACTTAAAGTAATTACATCAGAAGCAGCTGTAAATAATTTACAATAAATTAAGAATCATTTTTAAAGGGAAAAGTAATTAAATTACAGTAATGCATTACACCCAGCACAGCCTATAAAGAGAAAATTAAACCACACCCTCATCAGTTTGTCTTTTCCCTTTATGTTAAAGACCTTCAACGTTGAATTATAAAAGCTTATTATTTAATTTTATTTATATATATATATATATATATATATATATATATATATATATATATATATATATATATATATATATATAAATAAATAAATGTAAACACATAACATTTTATGTTTAATGTATCAGTTAGTGAAGTCTAATCTTTTATATATATATGACCAACCGTCACTGCATTTAAAGAGACACCGTCCATCTGAACCTCCGATCAAGTCCAAAGCCATGTTAAGGTATGTGTCTATCCTGTGAATCCCGTGCCGGATGGATTTTAAGGTCTTTCTCCAGTCTGGAGGTTCAATTTCTTCAGAAAACCCATCAGCTTTAACCACTTCCATCAATATTCCAACAGAGAGCAGCAGTGTAACGCAGGAGCTGACGCGACAGAGCATAGTCCAACAAATGTCACTTTACAGGCTACCTCTAGAATCTATCTGTAAAGTAATTTATTTGTTTTATTTACGTTTCCAAAAAGAGAACTTACATGTTTGAATAGAAATGCGATAATGCGGTTATTTTTACGAATAGAAGTAGAGTAGTTATAAATGAAGTACGAGTCGGAGACAGCATGCACTTCCTGTTGATAAAGGAGCAGATTTCTTTTTCTACTACCTTTACATTGAATGGCGGTTGGCAAAGGTGCATTTCCGCCATCTACTGGACATCCATCCATCCATAAAATATGCATGTATTATTTATAATATATAAAAGTATTTGTTAATAATATAAAATAATAAAACATTTAAATTCAAATATATATACACACTCACCTAAAGGATTATTAGGAACACCTGTTCAATTCCTCATTAATGCAATTATCTAATCGACCAATCACATGGCAGTTGCTTCAATGCATTTAGGGGTGTGGTCCTGGTCAAGACAATCTCCTGAACTCCAAACTGAATGTCAGAATGGGAAAGAAAGGTGATTTAAGCAGTTTTGAGCGTGGCATGGTTGTTGGTGCCAGATGGGCCGGTCTGAGTATTTCACAATCTGCTCAGTTACTGGGATTTTCACGCACAACCATTTCTAGGGTTTACAAAGAATGGTGTGAAAAGGGAAAAACATCCAGTATGCGGCAGTCCTGTGGGCGAAAATGCCTTGTTGATGCTAGAGGTCAGAGGAGAATGGGCCGACTGATTCAAGCTGATAGAAGAGCAACTTTGACTGAAATAACCACTCGTTACAACCGAGGTATGCAGCAAAGCATTTGTGAAGCCACAACACGCACAACCTTGAGGCGGATGGGCTACAACAGCAGAAGACCCCAACGGGTACCACTCACCTCCACTACAAATAGGAAAAAGAGGCTACAATTTGCATAAGCTCACCAAAATTGGACAGTTGAAGACTGGAAAAATGTTGCCTGGTCTGATGAGTCTCGATTTCTGTTGAGACATTCAGATGGTAGAGTCAGAATTTGGCGTAGAAAAACAGAATGAGAACATGGATCCATCAAAAATAATATTATTTAATAAAATAAATATAATAAAACGTTTAAATTCATAAATCAAATAAAGATTGAAATAGATTTAATAGAAACAACAAAATAGAAATAGATTTTGTGTAAATATCTTAAAAGCTATATATATATATATATATATATATATATATATATATATATATATATATATATATATATATACATATATATATACATACATACATACATATATATATATATATATATATATACATATATATATATATATATATATATATATATATATATATATATATATATACATATATATATATATATATATATATATATATATATATATATATATATATATATATATATATATATATATATATATATATATATATATATATATATATATATATATATATATATATATATATATATATATACATATATATATATATATATATATATATATATATATATATATACATATATATATATATATATATATATATATATATATATATACATATATATATATATATATATACATACATATATATATATATATATATACATACATACATACATACATACATACATACATACATAAAATAAAATAATATTATTTCATAAAATAAATATAATAACCATAAAACGTGCTTAAAATGATAAATCAAAGAAACTAAGACTAAAATAATTTCAATATCTCCTGAACGGAACTACAGTATTTAGGAAGTCAAGGTTCAGATAAAAGGCACATCAATGATTTTTAACAAATAAACGCGCGTTTTAATGTTTCTCAGGTTCACATTTTCAGGGAAAGAAATGATCTCAAGGTCATGGACGCGCTCGCTGACTAGAAAAAGAAGAGTTTGGAAAGGGAGACTTGAATACCTCTCTTTATTTTAGTGGCGTCTCTGAGAGCTGGACAGAGAGATTTCTCAGAATCTAGGCTCTGGTCTTCACAGCATTCATCTATTCCTCCCTGGCCAGAATCCTGGCACTTTCAAGACCTCATTTTATTGACGCTAGCTTGCAAAGAGATGAATCACTATCCTCCAGAGGTGATGGAGAAGCAGCACAGGCCTGCATCAGTTCTTTATCCCCATAGTATAATCTAATAATATAAGATAATTATATAATATAAACCCTAACCTGACTGTTATTCAAATGTTCTTCTAGTAGAGTTAATATTATGATGTCTATTGACAAGTATGTTGATTTATTATTATATTTTTTTTAATTAAAATGGCTATTAGCAACCATTATGTTTCACACATCTTTAGAAAAATATGCATTTATCATCAAAACACCAACAACAAACAATCAATTCTCACACCATATATGATCTCACCTTAGTAGTAATAGGTGGAAGCGTGTATTTTCTTGTATTTTCAGTGTCAAGAAAATCATTGATTTGCCATCTCGGATGAGAAAAAACGGAATCTTTTCCAAAATATCCATCGCTATCATTGTCAAAATGCTTCACAAATTAAATCATAACACGCATTCTACCGTGTAACTATGTGTGAAAATATGTATACGGTATATATTTTGTTCGGTTACAAAATATCAATACTCTTACATCTTTACATATCAGAGTGTATAACATAAGTGGTCGCCTTCAAATGAAGTTTCGGTTGTTATGACGGAACATAATGCGGTCCTTCCCAGCGTGCTTCTCCAAAAGGACCAATAGATGGCGATGTTGGACTTGAGCCGTTCTGGTCCGCACTCCACACACCAGTTGGTGGCGGTAATGCACCGATGTTTGCCAACCGCCAATAAACCGTAGAAGAAGAAGAAGAAGAAGAAGATGTTGGACTTGTGGTGCAAAATATCTAGAGTATTTAAGGAGAGAAGGAGAACACGCTCGAGTCGTAAACATAAAACTGAAACGCTGGAATGACATTTTTAATATATTGTGTAATTATCCATTACACCAACTATATAAAAAAATAAAACCACAGAAACGTTTTCGGTAAGACATCGCTTTTATTGACTAATTGTCGGATTAAATCTCGAGCTCTTTATGTTATAGTAACCAACTATAGTTTATGCTGCATACTTGTATTAATGTTATTATTATTATTACCACTGTAAAGTAAGTCCATAATATATTCTATTTGATTTGTGATTTCTCTAATATTGTATGTATTTATTAATTTATCATTTATTTATTCATATTGATTTTATGAATTATGACGATCAGCGCAGCTATAGCTTATGCTTTATGCATTTAGTACAGTACCACTGTATGTTTGTAATTTATTCAGTTTGATTTTGTGATTTCTTGTACTTTAGTGAGTGTATGTACTTATTTATTTATTCATACTGATCCTATGGATTGTGTTAAATGATAATGTCCATACTGATATTATAGTGTTTTATTGTGAAAGGTTGAGAGGCTTTGATTTTTAGGTCACTGCTTTATTTCCAAACTTTAATTTTTATCAATCTGTTTTAATTGTTTACTGATTAATTTATTGTGAAATTAATGAATGAGTAAATTTGTCCAAACTGCATTGTGTATATAGAGTAGACTGATCATGGATGTACCAGAGGCCAGTCATGCTCAAGATGCACCAGATGTTGCAAACTCTTCAAACGAGTCCAGCCTGTCTTTAACGCCGCACATGTTGGCCAAAATAGAACGGAACAGACAACGGGCATTGATGCTCAGACAAGCCAGGCTCGCTAGCAGACCGTCTTCAGTAGTAGAAGGTTTGGCATGTGTTTGAAAACGGCACAGCACTTACTTGGATTTGCATGAATTTCACTTTCTAATTTTTATCATGTACCATGGTTTATAATATGTATTCCCTCAGGTGCTACTTGTGCTAAAGTGGCAAAAACTATAGACTCTGGTGCAGGGTTCTTTATTGAAGAGGACACCGCAGAGGACGAGCAGCTGGAGAAGAGAGTGGTCCAGCAACCAGGTGATCACAAATGGCATCACATACATGTACACAGATTTCTTTCTTTTTTTTTTTTTTTTTTTTTACAAACTGTGCCATCTTGGATGTCTTTTTAGGTGAAAATATTTAAAATATTTTAAAATATTTAAAGTCTTCATTAAATCAAAATGGACAAATCTTGTTTGACGTGTTTACTGGTGAGAAGGTGGGACAACCTGTCACTCACATGATATCACAGCAATAGCAAACCACAACCATCCAATAAATCCCTGATGGACAAAATCAAGTCCTGCCATACAATTTGTTTGTTTGTTTGTTTGTTTTGAGAAGCGTTTCACTTGGCTATACATCACAATTCATAATTTTCAGTCACATGACTGGCATAGAGACTTGGAGGGTAAAACATCCATAACACTGCAGCACGGGCCTGTCAGTTTTCCACCTCAAAGGAAGAAAAAGCTAAATATGTGAACAAAATGCAAGTTTTGGGGGCTTGTGATCCATAAACAGCACCTACTGCAGTATTTCAATCACTAAAAACAACGTGAAAAACACTTAAAGTGCCTTTTATGTACTAAAACGATTATATTAATAGATCAAAATTCAGTTTACATATCATTGATGATGCATACTTTATACAGGCTAGCAGATGATCCCAGAATATGAATGCAGTTAGCCATTTTCTTTATAATGGTTTTCTATGGGAAAATGCTTAAGAAAAACTTTGTTGCGTTTATACATACCAAGTATGAACCTGGTAAAAATGACTGGTGGGCAATGGAGGAAAACCTTGTTTTGCCCTCCAGGTAAGGGACATCACATGAAAACTATGAATAGGGAAGAAAAAACTAACTTCTGTTTCATGCAGATTTTTATATTTTAATGAATGTGTCATGTAAGCCCTTTAACAAAAATACATGCTTCATATAGACATATAACAATGAGTGACACATTGAATTAATGTGTGTGTTTCAGCTCCAGTGATGGAGCCTGATTATCTGATGTGTGAGGAGTGTCTGAAGCCATTTATGGACTCTTATCTCAGCAACAGTTTTGATCTGTCTGTGTGTGATAAATGCAGGTATGTCATGCATTCTGTACATGGTCACAGTGGGTTAAAACATACTGTTAAACTTGAGTTATAGAGAGTTTACTGGCTGGTGCTGTTGGTATAATAGAGTTGTTTTTGTCTCAGTATTTCAATTCCGTTACTTTATTGTGTTTCCTGTGCACCTGCAGTTCAACAAGTGCTCAAAACAAGCACTGTAATGTGTATGCGTATTTCATTTTATAATTGCATGTTTGCATAGAGACAATGAAGTGAAGCACAAGCTTATATCCCGGACTGAAGCGAAACAGACTTTCCTTTTGAAGGATTGTGATCTGGATAAGAGGGAGCCACTGCTGCGATTTATCCTGAGGAAAAATCCTCACAATCCACGCTGGGGAGACATGAAACTCTACTTAAAGACACAGGTACGTTTAACACATCCTCAAGCCTATAATCTGATCCACTCATCCCAAATATTAAACTCAAATCCCTTCTAAGGATGATTAAAGTTGGAACATTCTTCTCTTTACCACAAAACAAGCAGTATAAACCGAAAGGTGAGGTATGTCATTTCCCCACCACTAGCTGCACGAAATGAACATACAAATATAATATGTATATATAATATAATGTGTTTTTTTTTCCAAGCATGTTCCCAAACACACCTACTGTCCCAATAAGACATTTATTTACTTAGTCTCAATAGTTGAGCCAGAAAGAGACATTTTCAAAATGTAAGAAAATACACGTAATCTTAAAGGAACACGCTGACTTTTTGGGACTTTAGCTTATTCACCGTATCCCCCAGAGTTAGATAAGTGCATACATACCATTCTCATCTCCGTGCGTGCCATAACTCTGTCTGACGCACCCACCGCTAGCCTAGCTTAGCACAAAGACTGGAGGTGAACGGCTCCAGCTAGCCTACTGCTCAATAAGTGACAAAATAGCACCAACATTTTCCCATTTACATGTTGTAATGTGTATAGTTACACCGTGTACAAAGACCGATGGAAAATGAAAAGTTGTGATTTTTTTTTTTTTTTTTTTTTTTTTTTAGACTGATCTAGGAACTACATTCTCATTCCTGCATAATGATCAGGGAACTTTGCTGCCGTACCATGGGTGCAGCGGTGCAATGATATTACACAGCGCCTGAAAATAGGCTAACTTCCGTCAATATAACCAACATGACAACCTGCTTGCACAGGGAGCATGCTGGGGACTATTTTCAGGCACTGCGTAATATCATCGCGCTGCTGCACCCATGGTACGGCAGCTAAGTTCCTTGATTATTACACAGGAATGAGAGTGTAGTTCCTAGCCATATCGGTCTAGGAAAATCACAACTTTTCATTTTCCATCGGTCTTTGTACACGATGTAACTATACACATCACAACATGTAAATGGGAAAATGTTGGTGTTATTTTGTCACTTATTGAGCAGTAGGCTAGCTGGAGCCGTTCACCTCCAGTCTTTGTGCTAAGCTAGGCTAGCGGTGGGTGCGTCAGACAGAGTTATGGCACGCACGGAGATGAGAATGGTATGTATGCACTTATCTAACTCTGGGGGATACGGTGAATAAGCTAAAGTCCCAAAAAGTCAGCATGTTCTTTTAAAGAATATCAAATTATGATATTAAGTTTACACCGCACAGTACTGTTCTATACATTAACATTAGTCAAAGCGATACCTAACATGAAATAGTAATGAACAGTACTTTTACAGCATTTATTAATCTTGTTTTTTTCTTCATTCTGTTTCAAAAGATTTTGTTTTTGAAAGAAGCCCTATGATTGCCAAGCCTGTATTTATTTGATCCAAAGTATAGTAATATAGTGAATAATATAGTGAAAAATATTTTTATATATTATAAAATGTAAAGCTGAATTTCCATCATTCCTTCAGAGTCACATGATCCTTCAGAAATCTTTCTAATATGTATTTGCTCAGGGAAAATGTCTTATTATTTTCAATGAATACAGTTGTGCTGCTTAATATTTTTGAGAAACCGTCATACATACAGGTTCCTTTGATGAATAGAAAATTCAAAAGAACAGTATTTATTTGAAATAGAAATCTTTTGTAAAACAATGTCTTTACTGTCACTTTTAATGAATTCAATGTGTCCTTGCTAAATAAAGGTATTAATTTCTTTAAAACAAAAAAAAAAGAAAATCTTACTGAGCTCAAACAAATGTGTATACTAATAATTTTTTTTTTTTTAAATAATTGTATTATTATTTATGTACTGTGAGCAAACATATAATAGTAATGATCGTTACTATGTTTATAAATGAACTATAAACCCAGATTAATAATGCTGTAATAATAATGTAAAAAAAAAAAAAAAAAAAAAATTGTGGTGATACCTAATGCATCAAATTGAATTGTAAAGTGTTACTATATCATGCAACTGTTTCATGAGTTTTTGTTTGTTTGGTTTGTTGATTTTTGTTAGTGTATACCATTTTTTTTTTTTTTTTCTTATTGAATGTTAAGGTGGAAAAACGCTCTCTGGAGGTGTGGGGCAGTGAGGAGGCTCTGGAGGAGGCCAAGGAGAGTCGAGAGGAGAACAGGGAGGTGCAGAAGCAGAAACGCTTTAATAAAAAGGTTAAAGGTATGAAAGCCGACCAGCCTGGTGCAGTTACTCTTGGACGGTCAGATTTTAAATGTGCACTAAAATCTTTTTCCACTAAAAGGTTGTACACTTAGAGAAATTAATGGTGATTAGAAATGATTTATATTTTTAAATTCTTATTATTTCAATGAATAAACCGAGACTTCATTTGGTCACAGTGTGGAATTATACATTGCTCTCTCTGGCTTTTCAGAGCTGAGGCGTGCGGTAAGGAGCAGTATGTTTAAGAAAGATACCAGCATTCATCAGCATGACTACGGCCCTGAGGAGCTGTTGGACGAAGAGGAAGATCTCTACAGGAAAGTGTGTCAAACCTGTGGACATGAACTCACTTTTGAGAAAATGTAAATGCGTCTTCAAGCTCTCACAGCTGTGGCTACTGTATAGGGAAGAAGCAGGGTCCGGGTCCAGGTCAGCAAAGAGTAATCCTGATCTTGTTTCTCGACACATTCCTTTGGCTTGCAGTAAAGGTTTGCATCAGTTTTCCTGAATGAAGTTTTCACTTGAACTTATCCGACACTCCTAACCAACATAGCGGCGCTGTTTATGCCTTCTGAAATTGAGAAGCATCAGCAGAAGCGTCAGAAGATTAGTGTGCTGCACTAGGTTTGATCACAAGAGGGCACCGCAGAGCTGCTATTTTGAGAACTGCGATCAAAGTGATAGATGACAGGTTGCATACTTTGTCGTTTAGGGGAGAGCACACTCACACTGTTGAACTTATTCTATATCTGTGAAATGGAGAAGAAAAATACAAATGAGATGTATTGAATATTACAACTGTATTAAATATTTAGGATGTGACTTAAAAAATCCTGCTTTGAAATGTTATATTATCATATCGTCCAAAAGCACCAAACTGGCCCAAAGTTGAACTAGTAACAGGATCTCATTCTCACTCTCCTACCTCGTAAAGTCCTGTGCCTGTTTGTTCGGGAGGGATATTGATGATTCCATACGTAGACTGAGAGATTCTCTCACGGTGTTGTGTTTCAGTCCGTCTGTGTGTGTGTGACTATTGAAAGTATCCGACGAGGAGCACAAACGCACTCATTCCTTTAATGGCCACTCTTCTTCCTCACCTTTCGTGCCAATGTTGGATAGATACTTTTTGCTGTATTAGAAATAATGGATTTCGTCTCTGAAATGTTTGTAATAAATTTTTTACAAGCTAGAAAACATTTGTGCATTATCAGCTTTTATTATCTGATGTCTCAGTGACCACAAACGTGCATATTATTATTCTTCAGGGGCACATGTGATCGGACCAGCGACCGCATGCCCACTTTTATCACGGCAAAGCTTGTGTGAGTAAGAGTGTGAGTAAGTGAATGTGTGAACGTTCCTTTTGTCATGGTGTCCACCGAGGCAGGGTTACACATGCCTTGCATTGCTGTCATCATTACAGTCACATGATCCTTCAGAAATCATTCTAATATGATGATTTTCTGCTCAAGAAACATTTATAACATTCATTATCAAGGAAAGCAGTGGTGCTGCTTAATATTTTTGTGGAAACTCAGGACTCAGGACTTGTTTTTTCAGGACTCTTTGATGAATAGAAAGCAGCGTTTATTTGAAGTATAATTTTTTTGTGACAATTTAAAAGTTTTTACAGTCACATTTGGATCACTTTAATGGATCTGTCCCCAAACTTTTGAACGGCAGTGCATGTGCAGAGATGTTACCATATTCTGCTTCAGACCATAAATTTTCCAATCACATTTATTTAATGGCCTGCATATTCATTTTGTCAGGCTGTGTCAACTTGTGTGAACTACTGACATACCATGGGTGCAAATTATTCACCCGTGTTAAAGTCACAAAAGGGTAATGAATTCATTCCTCAAGCTCCTTTAGTGGGGCATTTTTATTTCAGTTCTCATGCCTGGTGCGTTCTTATGACCTAATTGTGAAGTCCCAGCATAGCAGTTCTGAAATTCAAAACCCTCCACGCTTTTATCATCATTCACACTGACTCAACTAATGCACACAGGGACATGAGACGAGCTGCCCACTAAATTGTCCACCTGCAGTCATATAAGTACTGTAATAACAGGTATTTTTGTTGATATTTACAGGTGAAAACGTATAATATACATTGTACAGCTTAATATTAGCTAGAATACTTTTAAAGGTACATCTATTTTGTGCCATGTAACGCTGTTGCTTTTGCTAGATATAAATTGTATAGATTGCTTAGTGTCTGTGCCGCTGATGATGTCCCAAAACCCCTGCTGACCTTTGAGGTCAAAGTAAGGCCGAAAGACCAGCAAAGCACAGCAGAGTGTGAATGAGAAGGACATACCACGCTAATGCCTGTGCTTTGATTAATGGCACTCATGATTTGCCACCTGCTGTTTTATATGGCCCTCTGTGAGTAACTGATCTCGAAGTGCTTGCATGTGTGGCGTCCACATTTTAAATAGCTGCCTAAATTTAACAGCTTTGTGGAGGTCGTTAAAAATTCAGACACTGACAAGTTTGTATGCAGTTCGCGTTCTGGTGTGAAAACGACCACTCTGAAGCATTTAATGTAGTCCGTTATATATGCAGCTGTCATAGTGGATCCATCTTTTACCCTTTCAGACAAATGATAGTAATGAGACATGTGCAGGCCCATCTACTCCATATGCAAATACTTTACATACTGTTAGCAGGTGTCCTAAATAGCCCCGTACCCCGGCTCCTCCACGACTCTGGAGGATAGATTAACCACAGTCGGGGAGGGGTATGTGCAGCTTGGCACCTTTTTTTTTTTTTTTTTTTTTTTGATACATTTTTAAGTAAAATTCTCTACTCATCAAATGTTTTGATCTTTTCTAATGCAACTACTGCTAAAACTAAATGTGCACTCAGTAGTTTTGTGTGGGGCTAAAAGATTGCTCGACTCCTTGTGCTGCTGGTGACCTCTTTTTCACCC
>CM031943.1:9564354-9574690 GCA_018749465.1 Paracanthobrama guichenoti
AGGAAGCACGAGGTGATGGAGAATCTCAGTGCGCACTGGAGGAGGAGACGCTGCCAGACACCTCAATTAGACCTGTGATGGAAAGCAGTGAAAGTGTTGAGGGCGAGAGTAGTAAGATGATTAAGATGTCTCACTTGTATGTCCCTAGCTCGCAGCTTATGCCTAAGGAAAAGGAAGCTACTGGGCTTTCATTACATAATCTGAAAGTGACTGGAGATCTTGCAGAGTCAGGTGGGGGAGGGTGTGGAAAACTGAGCTCTGGCCAGCTCCCTTGCTCTGCGGACACAGACCAAACCTCACAGTGTCAAAAAGTGCCCAAAATCAAAATACGCCTTCGAAGTGTCAAAGAAAACAAAAGCGATCAGTTCAATATCACCAGTTTGTTAACGCCTAATATCCATCACAATGCCAGCACTAAAAAGGCGACCAGCGAATCGTCTAAAAGCCATCTGTTGACCATATCGGACAAAGTACCACATTTTATGGTAAGGGATATTAGAGATAGTAAATGTAAGTTCCAGACTCCTATTCATCAAGTTAGGGACGTGCGCAAATTGGTAAAAAGCTCATATCGATTTGTAGCTCTAGAAAATGCTAGCGGTTCCTCAGGGACAGCATCCACAGCATTACGAGAGGAGAGCAAACCTGTTAATAGGGGATCTGACAAAAAAACATTTCCTACACCAATGGTAATAAAATGCCAGTCTGTGAACACAAACAATGCCACAAAACCCTCCGAGTCTGTTAACATGGGCGAGAGTGTGGCTGAAACATCACGATTATCTCTAAATCTCTCCTCGGAGTGGGCTACTAAAAGTGAAACGGTGCGTGCCACTCCCAGAGTGCCATGTGCCAAGCAGCCTCTGACTGAACAGCCAGAGTTTAGCTTAAAAACCGACGCTAAAGCGGCAAAACAAAAATCAGAGAAAGTAACAGATAGCAGCGAGAAGAAACCAGAGTCAAAGGTTTCGAATCAAATAGCTCTTGAAAAGTTAAAGGCAGCCGTTAAAACTATGGAGCAACTATATGTTTTTGACAGGAACGAATGGAAGCGCAAAACGCAAGCGCCACGACCAATCACAGACAGCCATGTGCTGTCGCTCATCACACGGGAGGAGCAAGGAGCCACAACCAAAGCGGACTTTGAGAACGGATTTGGGAAAGCGGACACTAGCTCGCAGCTGCATGCTGAAAAGTTGACCGCAACCTCAATTGTTGGTGTTGATGAGGATAAAGTCTGTATGCCAACAATTTCTCACAGTCAGGAAGACACGGCTAAGTTAGAGTCTTTCGGTGACAAGTGCGTATTTAGTGAAGGCAGTAACCTCAATGCACCTAATCGTATAAACACAATGAATGATAGTGCCCAACAAATGTTTTCTAGTAAAAACTATACATTTAAATCTCATAAAGCACCTTTGTCGCTGAAAATCTGTCCTTCTAAAGCAAAAAGTGAGGAAAAGCACCAAAAAGAGCACCAGCAGCCAGACTCTGACAATTACCTAGCAATCCCTGTAAAAGCTCACACTTCAGATTCAAAACCCTCACACGCATTCGGCTCCACCCAGTCTCACCCAAAACCTTCCCATCAGCCCCTGCAACGCTCACCTGTTGTAACGGAGTCTTGGTCCCCTGAAAGTCCGACGGCCATGATATATCACCACGCCGTGCCCCTGCCGGCTGTACCTGCCGCTCAACCCCAGCTACTCTGCCTCACACCCCCTGACCTCTCACCTCCTCACATCCAGCGTAAGCTGCTGCTGGACCCCACCACAGGCCAGTACTACTTAGTGGACACGCCTGTGCCCATGCAGCCAGCTGCCCAGCGGTTTTACCATCCTGAGAGTGGACAGTACTTGGACATTCCTTTATCACTCACCCCAGTGCCTGTGTCAGTCTCGCCGGTCACCCTCGGTCCTGCGGCAGCCTATCCCCCCACCTACCTGGTCTATCCCTCGACCCTGCTGCCACCCCATCCACACCCGCACCTGGCCCCTCAGTCCCGCTCATCCACCTGCTCAGAGGCTGAGGATGCAGTCGAGACAGGCAGCATGTATCTGATACCACCGGGCACCGCAGTACCCAGCAGTGCCACCAAACCTGTCATCAGTATTACATCACAGCAAGGTGCCCGTATTGTTGCTCCTCCCTCCTTTGATGGCACAACCATGAGTTTTGTGGTGGAGCATCGATAACGGAAGGTAAGCAACCACTGCATGGCTGTTTGTGTGTGTGTGTGTGTGTGTGTGTGCATAGTAAATAAAATTAATGAATGTCATGCAACAAAATATCAAGTAGCATTTATTTAAAATAAATATTGTTTTCTCGGATGCTTTCTAAGCAAAACATTTGACCAAAAAAATAAAAAAAGATGAAATGATCAATTTGCTGTTAAAAAATGAAGACAAAAAGTATTTGGACACTTTCTACTTAAGTTAATGTGAACTACACCATGGGAATTGACTTACTAAAAATCACATTAGGACCAGTTAAATAAATGTGATTCTAAAATGCATTTTTATATTTAGTTGCACTTAAATTCATACATTTTCAAGTGTGGTGTAAGTCTTTTTGAATACAATGGATTTGTAATGAATCCCAATCAATACCAGTGTTGTTACAATTGTTTAACTTCTTACAGTTACTTAATAGTAAGAAATGTGGAGAAAAAAGAAAAAGAAAAAAAAAAAACTGCAAAAATCTTAGGCACGTTAGATAAGCCAGTCACTTCTATCTTTTGCTGTAGTGTCAGTAGGACATTTCTAAACATTCCATTTGCCATTAATTGTAATAATCCAGTGGGATTTTTGTATGCACAAGGAGTCTGACACAGCCGGTATGCTCCACACAGAGGTCTGGGGCCGTTTTCACAAAACATCTTAAGGCTACAAGTAGCTCCTAACTTGCTGATTTAGGAGAAACTCTTAAAGATAATGGGCATGCCAGTCCTAATTTTAGGACTCCTAAATTTTAGTATTTCACAAAGCATTTAGCACTAAAACTAGCTCCTAAATCCATGAAACGCTAGAAGTAGTCAAGAGGACTCCTAAGTCACTAAGACCAAATAGGACAGTGAGTAGGCAGGAAGCGAAGTGGAAGAGAGAAAGGTCTGCAACAGCCATTATGATTGTTTAGTGATTTGGTCTTAGTGACTTAGGAGTCCTCTTGACTACTTCTAGCGTTTCATGGATTTAGGAGCTAGTTTTAGTGCTAAATGCTTTGTGAAATACTAAAAATTTAGGAGTCCTAAAATTAGGACTGGCATGCCCATTATCTTTAAGAGTTTCTCCTAAATCAGCAAGTTAGGAGCTACTTGTAGCCTTAAGATGTTTTGTGAAAACGGCCCCAGACCTCTGTGTGGAGCATACCGGCTGTGTCAGACTCCTTGTGCATACAAAAATCCCACTGGATTATTACAATTAATGGCAAAAGGAATGTTTGGAAATGTAAACTGATATTTCCTTCTGACGTACTACAGCAAAATAAAAAAATAACTGGCTTAAAACCTTTCTTATTTTATCTTTTTGGTAAAAAAATTAATAAAATACTACCGTGCCTAAGACTTTTGCACATTATACACAAAAAAATGTAGCCAAAAATACAAAATTATTTAGTATTCTTTTAATGGTCTTAACCATTTTAATCACAAATCACTGGTCCGGAAATTAGTCAGAATTGCACAAATACTGTGGATAAAGTAACTTAGCATGCTTGGAATAGCCTTCCCCTTTGTTTTCTTTAAATGTTTAAGCCGTGTGGGTAAACTTGCAGACAGCTTTTTACAGGAAGAGGAGTCAGTGTTGATGGCTTCAAACATGAGCTTGTTCTCAAGCCACTTCTTGTCTTTGGAGTTTGGGCAGGAGCATTGTCTTGAAAAATAACATCTGATCATATCTCATTAGATAACAACTTTTCATTAGTGGGAAGCAAGCCATTCTGCAATATTCTCCTGTACTCCAAAGCGTTAAATGACTTTTCACAGTAAAGTAGTCACCGATACCAGCTGCTCAGAAGCCTCCCCACACAATGACACCTCTTCCTCCATGCTTCACTGTGGTAGAGATGCATTTATTATTATATTTCTCACCAGATTTTTGAAGACACCGCACTGGAGCATCACCATGGAACTTATGTTTCATTGTGATTCATCACTCCACACAACTCTGCTGATTGAACCACTCTGAATCAAACTTCTCATATTCTGCCGAAAATTTCATTCTCTCTTTAATGTTTTTCTGATGAGTGCATATTAAGTGCATATTCTTAAATTTAGCTAATTTCCTGACCAGTAAGACAATTAAAAGCTTAGTGTTTAGCCATTTTGGGCTTGACCCATTTTATTGTGTGTGTGTGTGTGTGTGTGTGTGTGTGTGTGTGTGTGTGTGTGTGTGTGTGTGTGTGTGTGTGTGTGTGTGTGTGTGTGTGTGTGTGTGTGTGTGTGTGTGTGTGTGTGTGTGTGTGTGTGTGTGTGTGTGTGTACACAATATAGGCCTACATGGACAGCAATATTGTGTGAAAAAGTGAATGTGAAATGAAGTGAATGAATTTTACTTCATGTATGTCCTGAATATGAATTAAAAGTTGAGCCTTGTTATTCAAGGCAAGACAAATTTATTTGTATAGCACATTTCATACACAATGGTAATTCAAAGCACATGGAAAGCTTTACAAAGAAAATGAATTAAAATAAATCATAAAATAATCAAAACAGATGCATAAGAAATAAAAATAACAGTAAAAGCAGAGAATCCCGAATCACTAAATTTAGGACGCCCCAGATTTGTTAAATGTTTTTTTAATGTGTTCATTTTTTTATGTTTTTAATGGTTTCAGTATGTCTGAGATTTATTGACATTTGCATTATTACCAGTAACACATTTGATTGGATTTTTCCACTTGAATCAAAATAGCTTGACAAAGGATAGTGCCAGTAAGCAAAATCAAGGCCAAGTGAAAAATTTGTTTAGGTAAGATGAGGAAGAAATCTTGAGAGGGACCAAAACTCGCATTAAAGGGATAGTTCACCCAAAAATATAAAATTTGCCCATGATTTACTCACCCTCAAGTCATCCTAGGTGTATATGACATTCTTCTTTCAGACGAATACAATCAGAGTTATATTAAAAAATGTCCTGGTTCTTCCAAGCTTTATAATGGCAGTGAATGGCATCCCAGAATTTGAAGACCAAAAAAAGTGCATCCATCCATTACAAAAGATATCCACACGGCTCCGGTGGAAGTAAGTTGAATATGGAAGGCGGTCTGGTGGAAGCTAGATATTTTACTTTATAAGTATGGATATTTTTTATATTTTTCTTACACAAACCCATCGATTCGCCTGAGAAGGCCTTTATTAACCCCCCGGAGCCATGTGGATATCTTTTATAATGGATGGATGCACTTTTTTGGTCTTCAAATTTTGGGCTGCCATTCACTGGCATTATAAAGCTTTGAAGAGCCAGGACATTTTTTTAATGTAACTCCGATTGTTTTCGTCTGAAAGAAGAATGTCATATACACCTAGGATGGCTTGAGGGGATAATTACAATTTTTGTGTGACATAACTATCCCTTTGAGCCAGTTGCATGACTTTTACATAAGCTTGATTTCTGTCTCATACAGTAAAAAAGTGCATGTCACAAAGATTAGACATAGTGTTAATGTTGACGTCATTGTTTTTAACTGTTACTCTTCATGACGTTTTTCTTAAGATGCGCTCCGACAAAATCATAGAAATACCAAACACTGGCAACTATTGCTGGCACTTGACAGTATGCATGTGTGAGTGTGAGCTGGAGCGTGTGTAGCTGCATGTCTGTGTGTGTGGAAAGGTCAGTAGGCGAGTAAAGTATTTGTTGTGCTGAGGCAGTAGGATGACAGCTGCTGGGGCCGATCAGAGGACCAACTAGCTGCAGCAGGGTCAAACCTTTTTATAGAGAGAGACAGAGTGAGAGGGACCTTCGTATGTGAACTTTAGAGATTCTACAGTTTGCTGCATTACTGGCTGCAACGATGAATGCAATAGGCATACGTTCATTGACTGCATATTGGACATCTATGCTCATTCAGAATTACGCTCTTCATTCTGTTTGCAATATGCTGCATGATGTACAGTAGTAAAATGTGTTGATAGTATTTAATCTATGGGTGATTCTTCAATTTTGAACACCTTTGTGTCTGAGGGGTTGCTTTAAAAAACAGCTTTAACAGTCATTTTAATTCATGGTAAAGCTGCCTATGCAAATATCTCTTTTGGTCCATTTGTACAATCTCACCTTGTCCATAATGTCATGCTGGGCAAAAATCAGTTTTGACCTCCCTTGCCTATGCTTGGTGCTGCAAACCTGAATCTAACTTATTTGGATGACATTTCTATAAAATAGAAAAATCAAGGTAAATATAATTTGTGAAAGGATTTTTAAAAATTGCTCGTCATTTCCGATCTAGCTGTAATTTTGTCAAATTATGCCCCCAAAAAGGGGAAATACAATTTATTCAGACACCTTCAGCATTTTCTCACATTATCAGTTTATTCGCTATAGTTTAGAAAATGGTAATAAAATATGACAAGAACTGTCAGAACAGATTCATCTTGATAACGTCAGATAACTTTGACAGAAAGATATGTAATGGATTACAATCAACCAATCAGCTGTCAGCTGTTAAATTTATTAAGTACACAATTAGATCATACCAATTTAGGTCAACCGATTACCGAGCACTGCTTCATTGTGTTCAGTCTGTGGTGTAAAAGTTCACATTAGCAATTAAAGAAAAAACACTTGAGCAAAACATGGACAGGTCAAAGTGTCTGAATCATTTTGGTCCCAAATTTTTGTATATTTTACTGGTAGTCCACTGTATGAAGAAGTTTTGGGTATAATATGTCACAGTTTACTTTATTTTGCTATCCTCACTTACATAAATGAACTATAGTGTCCAGCATACACTAGTAAAAAATGATATCTGGTGTCTCAATAATTTTTGGTTTGACTGTATTATTTAACTGTTTAGGATACAGAAGAAAAAAATCTAGCCTATAAAAAAGTATAGCTGCTATTAAATACAATAGAAAATTTGAGATTTACATTTTGTTGGTTCAGAAAAAAATGTAATAAATTCTAAATGTATTAATTAAGAATGTATGTCCACTGTTGGACATTGTTAGTAGACAAATTAAATGTAATAGTTTTTATTTTATCTTATAAAAGTCCACTGGACCGAAAGTGTGCACAGTTAAAGAAACACCCATGTGTAAACTATTAGATTCTTATAATAATTCATTGATATTTATTGTTTCTTTGATTAGTCTGTTCTCTCCTTTTCCTTCTCAGGATGGTCTTTGTCTGTCTGTCGGAGTTTGTCCTCCTCCCACTTCATCAAAAAAAAAAAATTCCTCAGATATGTTTCACAGTTTCCCACGTCTTCATCAATTCCTGGTGTTGCCTCTCGATCTGTGGCTTTTGCAACGTTCAAAAGCTAAGGATTAAACATTTTGAAGCAGTTTTACAAACTTGTGTAACATTTGCTGTTTATGTAGTCTGTAGACTTTTTGAGGCAACAATTTTTGCTCATCCAGCCTTCTTGAAGCGCCGCATAATTAAGGCATAATTCATTTTATTGTATAAAGTGTTTGTATTTTTACATTTTTATGGACTTCTTTTTACCTACTTGTAGTAGGTAGTAGCACGTTCTGATTGAGTAAAGCATGGCTTGTGTGGAAGAGAGAGAACCAGAGATCGAGAAAGAAAAGAAGTAGTGTGTGCTGTCTGTGTTGTGTGTCAGTGTGTGTGTATGTGAGAGAGAGAGAGAGAGAGAGAGAGAGAGAGAGAGAGAGAGAGAGAGAGAGAGAAAGAGACAGAACAAACGGTGTGTCTGTCTCCTCTTACTGTAATGAGAATTATAATTATAGCAATGGGGAGTTCTGTATAGTATCAATGTATAATGATAATAATGCTGTCATAATCAAACTGAAAACTTGTACATTTAAGAAAATTAACTATTGTCTCAATTACCTCAGTTTGCAGTGTAGGCATGTTGCTATCTCATGGTATTTTGCCTCCACGGTATTTACTCCTTTTGCTTTTGTTCTGTTTCACCCTTCTTTTCCATCATCTGTCCTCCCTGTTCATTTACTTTTTGTCTTTTTTTGTTACATTGATCATGTATTAAAGGTATATGGATCTGCAGGCCAATCTATGTACCAATTTTAGAAGGAGAGTATTGTTATTTGTGTCAGTGTTAAATATTTGTATTATAAATGTGATATTTAAATTAATTCCATAAAGATGATAACACTTGGTTTCAAATACATATAATAATCAAAAATCCAACTTGATCATGAGAGTTGCTATCACTTAAAAACTATCTATCGTTATAAAATTAAGGAGAACTATTAGATGCATAGTCTATTATTAAATCAGAACATGGATAATAAGGACACTACAACCTGCTTAACAAATTATAACACTTACTTGATATATGATACTTAGTCATTATGGTTTACTTGGTATGTATTTTTAAAGTTTTTCCGAGTAAACTCAGTATTTGAATGGCTCTTCATTTAGTAGAACAGGTGCGTCATTGCACTATTAAAATCACTTATACATCCAGTGATGTTAATAGTGCACGAGTAATATTGGAGGAATCTATTAGCCCACTCAGCTGCCTTTTGTAAGGGCCGTTAAAAAGATCACCTAGACTTCTGTTTGAGAGTTGTTATTATTATAACCTTTATTTAACCAGGAAAAAACTCTTTAAATGCACTGTAAAAAAAAAACAAAAAAAGTACTTTTTTAAGGACAATCAACTTGTAATGTTTAAGTCATCTCAACTCAAATTACATTAAAACGACTTAAAAGAGTTGAACCTCAATGTAAAAACATCACCTTATTGATCATATCATTTTTATAGTGTGGATGGCAATTCATAATTTTATTTGTTTGCATATGCACTCAAAACCAATAGAATTTTAAAGGGAAATACATGAAAGTCGTGTGCTTTTAGGCTATATATTATATAAAAAAGTTTTGTCAGGTAACTTTACAAATGTGCTTTATGTGGTATAAATGAACTGGTTTTAAAGTAAAAAAAAAAAAAAAAATGAAATTGATCTTTAAAGTAACAATTACTACTACTTACAGTGAAGAAAGCAAAACTGTATGTGAGAGTCATTCATATTACTTTTTTTTTAATGTGCATAAATGACGAAGTAGGCTAATTTAATGTGTCCACGCTCATTTCTAGCGTTAGTCCTAAGAGAATACTCTTCAGACTGTATGATGGTGGTCACTACTCCCTCACATATTTTGTGTACTACATCCTGTACCCTTTCTCACACCCTCGTGTAGCGCCGTTGACCTCAAAAGGCCTTAAATCTTCAACAGAAACAGATAGTTGTTGTGGGGCCCGTTTGATTTACACAGCTGGCAGAGGGTCGTTTGACCTGATGCCAGCGTGCTAGGTAAGTTTTCCGTGAGCTCCTGAAACTTCACCCGCCAGAGGCATTAGCTCGAGCTGACAGTTTGTGCGTTTGTTTACGCGGTCGCCATGACAGCAGCGCCAGTGACAGACACGCGCGCTCAGCTGCTGTTCGCCGCGCGAAAGGAATGTCCGCGAGAGCGCAGTTGTTGGTTTTCAGTTGCCAGCCGCCCCCAAGCGGAGCTCCAAGTGTTATTCAAAACGTTTGACCTGCAACAGTTGTATTCATAAGAAGTGAGCTTTCGTAAAAAGCGTTTATTATTCTTCCTGGGCCTATCTGCATTTAATTATAATTGAAGATCAGATAAAAACAGAATGGGACTTATTGGTTCGTATTTTGGGCATCTACACCCTTAAAGGGTAATAAAGGTTCTTTAGGCCTATTGGAATTTATGATCCCATAAAGAACCTTTCCATTGCACAAAAGGTCCTTTAAAGTGGAAAATGGTTCTTTAGGTTTTTTTTAAATGTTGTTCACACTAAGAAAAAATGGCTCTTTTAAGAACTGTTCACTGAAAGGTTCTTTGTGGAACCAGAATTGGTTCTTCTATGGCAATGGCATCACTACAAACCCTCCATTTTGGAACCCATTTTCATCCACAATTTGCATATAAAACGTCATGGTTTTGTACAATAACACACTCGAGTCTCTCATTCAGTGGGATGTAGTCTTATGAAAATGTATTTATTATAAACACTTGGGAGATAGCCGGTTATACTTAAAGGGATAGTTCACCCAAAAATGAAAATTACCGCATGATTTACTCACCCTCAAGTCAAGGCGATCTGGCGGAAGCTAGATATTTTACTTTATAAAGTTTTAAATATGGATATTTTTCTTACACAAACCCATCAA
>CM031943.1:9669071-9679426 GCA_018749465.1 Paracanthobrama guichenoti
CATAATTCCAAGTGCTTAAGGATATTTAGCTTCATATGAAAAGTAAAGAGGGGAGAGCGTGAGAACCTGGTGTTGTGTGAAGGAATTTGTGAATCCTTAAATGCCTCTGTCTCTAAAATTGGTTACCTGTCACCTTAAGCCTCTTTAGTGTGCTCACATGCTTTCTCTGGTTAACTACAGGACCTTTGCTGAGAGACACTGTAGAGTTCATATTCCCAGATGACCCATATGATTAAATCTGGAATGAAGTCCACAAGATTTTCGACCTTGTAACCAGTCTGTCTGTCTGTGTTTTTCACAGATGTGCGCAAAAATTGAAGCTCAATTGGATCTTTTGCTGGATTCATTTGAAACAAAGATGATTCAGCATCTTCTGTTACATCATGCTGAATTATCTTCATTAGTAAAGGTATCAGGCCAGGAGACTAATGGGAACTTTGCTCAGTTGCCTTTGTGATGTAACGGACAGTCTGTTTACCCATTGTTATACTGACTAATGCAGACTGAGTTAGTTTTGGGAAGTTTGGTTTATGTTTAGTCTTTTAAATAATTTCTGTATTTGAGGATGATGAAGTGAAAAGGTATGAATAATATGCAAGCTTTTGCATCATTGCTTAAAAAAAAAAAACTAACTCCACAGGGACATACTGTATATATTTATTTTTTTAGTGCTTGCAGTACTATATATAGTACTGTAATGGTGGCATTGCATGGCTCCAGCATGCTAATTGGACCAACTAATTGCTAAAACTGTTACTCTGCAAAGTTCATTAGCTGCTCTTTGGTAAGACTGCCCTTGATCCCATTGACTTCATTTTCAGCATCTGTGTCTTGTGTAAGGTTACATGTCAAATGCGATGACAAAGTTATATAACATTTCTTAAATGTGCTTTGGCTTTGAGATGCTGGAAAACATTTCTGTTGTTTTTTGTTTTTTTTTTACCTCCACAATACATTTTTAGTCATGCATAAAGGTTTCACAAGGTCAGTTGTTTATTTTCCAACATTTTCACATGATGTCGACAGGTCGTCCTGTTAGAATTTAAGCTGTTGCGTACTTTGTGCACGCCTGTTGAAACATCTGTCATTACGGTAGCTCTCCAGAGTCCAGACAACTGAAGGCCAAAACAACGTTGATTCTTTTCTTTCCTGTAGGACATGTAATGGACTTTTTCCTGTACTCTGCCTTTCACATCTCAGCTAGTAAAATGCTTAAAAATGTGCTTGTTGTGGTGGTGCCATCAGTCCAGGCTCAAAAAGTCTGGGCAAAGATGATTTTGAATCACATATTCGTGCAACTGCCTTTGAGATGAATGGAGACAGTCCCCACAATACCTGTGCTTTGTAAAAGAAATGCAGTAAAATATGAACTCTCAAGCATTTTTTTTACCTGGAGCTTTAAACACCAGTAAATTTAACTGATCTTGATGCAGGGTTCAGATTTGAGGGTATGGTTGCACTCTAGTTTTTTTGTGTTTTTGACCATTTGGTGATTTATTTTATGTTCAAAAAATAAATATTGTTTTCTTAGTGTGAATAGTATTTTAATAATCTGAAGAACGCTAATGATGGTGGTAAAATATCAACTTCAAGAATAACTAAAACTATAAAGTTTTAATGCTCTAACTTGTATGAGAATAGCGAAGTCCACACCACAACTATAACAATGACACAGGGGAATGATATTGTTGGAACCACATTTAAAGCTATGAGTCCATCTGACTTTAAAGCGTGAGCTGCAGTAATGTTCATGCCAATTGGAAAGTAGGTGAGAATAAACATAGCACTAATGTAGTTTTCATTCTTGGTGCGACCGGCCTTAACTCGGACATTTAAGAGTGTTGGCCTAGCAGCAGGAAGTCCGTTAATGTCAGACTGCTTCGGCGAGCTGGTCTCCGGTTGGCTGACCTCTGCTTTAAAGCTTGCTGAGCACACAGAGCTCAGCTCTATTTCCACAGGCTTCGCTCAGAGCTTATCCTCCACCTGCAGAAAGACCAAAGCTGGGGAGGGAGGAATGTGAACACAGAAAATGGCAGGGCCCGCTAATCACAACCAAAACGTGCTTAAGCCCTCTATGTTCTACTGGGCTGATTAGGCTTAATTAAGGCTGCTCGTGTGTCTCTGCTGAGCCAAACATTTTTCTCATGAGGACACTGTTGGTGCTGCCACCCCACTGGGCAACTGCTTATTTTAATAGAGCTTATTTGAACCCTTTAGGAGCAGAGCTTTCACAACTGAAACTCATTTTGGAAAACCCAATGAAATAATGCGTAAAAATATTTAAAATCTTTTAACAATATTTTATTCTCTATGAAGTACCTGAGATTAAATGACTTTTTTGGCACTAAAACATATATATAAAAACTTAAATGTAATTTAAATATTACTATAATATAATAATTGTAAATTTTTTAACATTTCCTCATAAGTTTTAGTGTATTATATGGTTGACTTAACTGCTTATTTATTAGATATGGTTGTCACGAAATGTGCTGATGAAAGCTCATGAAGATGATGAAAATACACAGAGGAAATGAGATTAATAAGGTGACTAACTAAACACAGTTGAACTGAACTATGGAGGGTAACCGTAGAAACAAAGGAGTTGCAGGAAACTGAAATCAAAATGGGAATCAAAATACAATCTGAGAGTCCAAACACAAACAGAACTATGACGATGGTTTTAAATGCAGCATTTTTTTTTTCTTTGAAAGGATGTAATGCTTGAGACCGCATCTGAATCTTGTTTGGCATGATTTTGATCTTTTGGTTTTAGTGGTGTCTTGGAAATTGTTATTAATGGTATTTGGAAGGTGTTCGGTCTTCCTATACAATACTTAAGATGTGCTATTTAGGGTCACGCAGAAGACCAGAACTACAGTAGGTCTTGCTGTTTTTAGCTTTACTGTGTAACAGCTTAACGTGTTACCTGCATGTTGACAGATTGATCTGATCTTTTTTAAAGGTGGCTTTGAAAGTCCCCATCTCTTTGTTTTTGTTGAGGTCATGAGGCAGCCCCGTTCTATTTATAAATTTTGTTTGCTTTATTTAAAGAATATGGTCAGATTTAACAGCTAATTGTCTCATACTGTTTGCTTCCCATATGTACTGGTCAATAATTGTTTCACTATGAATTAAATGGAGTTGTTTGTTAATGGTTAAAATATTCACCACACCCTTATTACATGTTGTTTATGCTTAAACTTATTTTAAGTTTAATTGTGGTATATATTTACCACATATATATATACTCTCTCACTCCTTTCATTTGCTATGGATGAGTATTGTTGATGTTACAGGGCTTGAATTTTGGTGTGGGATTGTGCATGTTGTGCATAATTTTACTCATTCTTGCAGATTTTGTGCGCACATAAAGCCGCCTCTCAGTACTAAATTAAGTTATTTTTCACTGCTTATTGCGCTTAAACAGTCAAACACATACAAAATGATGTCAAAATGGCGAGTCTTCACATAAACAGTAATTTATGTTTTAAGTGAACATAAACAGTTGAGAAAAAATATATAATAGAAAAATAGATCCGTGCGTCAGGTCTTAAAGTGACAGCAACCTAATATACCTGCTGCCAAATTATGAGATGATAATATCTATATGGCATTTTTTTCCCCATGGTCAAAATTGTAGCCATTGAAAATGCTGAGTGGCTAGTAACTTTGGAAACAGTGACTGATGAGGAAAAATGTTAATGTCAAGCCCTGTATACCACAATTAAACTTGATATGGAGATTAGAAAACGATTGCTGCTAATGTTTCTACTAATATAGTCCAGATCCAGATAATGAGATGGAGATGGTGCTGTTTGTAGGAGGACCTAATTATGTCATAAAATCAAGAGAATCAAGAGAAAGTATGTGTATCATTCAGATGGCACTTTTACCACAGGGCAACCCTGTTTTAGGACACATTGGTGATAAAACCGTTATTGTCCTAATAACATTATTGCCTATATTTTCTGGGGACTATAAATTATCCTTCTCGTTTAGAAAGTGTGCTTTATGGTGTGCGTGTGTGGTGGGGAGGGAGGTTAATAATTTAATAATACCCCAAAATTACCTCATGAAGTCATTTGTTGCCCTGCAAACTTCTTAGGGAAATGTTTTGAAAATTGTGTGTGTGTGTATATATATATATATATATATAATATATAATATCCATTTGATAAGAAACTACTTTTCACAGAATTCAGTGAGTTCTGTTTCTCTTTTTTTTCTCAAGGTTATCAGTGCTGTAGATGAAGAAAATAAACTTTCGGTAAGTATCATCTGACCCTCAGCACTTGTCCTCAACATCTACACCCACTTTTCAGCATAACTTGGGTAATGATAGACAATACAATTAAGCATCTGAAGGTATTTCTTCTTTTTTTCACCTATAGGCTAAACCCCGCCTCCAGAGAGGAGGAAGCTCCGCCTCCCTCCACAACACTCTCATGAGAAACAGCATATTCCAGCTAATGATTCACACACTCGATCCTCTAAGTGACGGTAATGTGCAAAAACAAACACTCTACATTTACAAATATGCACACATATTGACTCAAGTTTTAGATTTGTAGTCTTATTAATAAAATAATAAACTTCAGGGAAGTTCAAGGAGAAGGCATCAATTCTACACAAGATCGCAAGAAAAAAGGGGGAAGATGAGGCAAATGGTGTTGGTGAGTTTAAATGTTTTGTTAAAATTCAATGTGAAACACTTGTGACAGTTTTGAGTAAAATCAGGATGTTCACTGTAGCGTTGGCCTTTTACATAAGTTATTAGAAAAATACAAGGATTTGGAGACGTCAGCCAAAAAGTAAAGTCATTTCTGTTGTAGAACTTCTGAAAGAAGACCATAAATACAAGCATTTTGTTTTTTCTTTGGAAATGTGCAGTTTGCAATGAATCGTGCACAATAACACCAGGATTTTTATTTATACTGATTTCTTTTCTATCATGCCACAACCTACAACCAGATAAAATGCTTTCTAAATATTTACATCTGTCATAAACATTTAAAATCTGCTGATAGTGCTGGGGTTAGTGCTTAAATCACATCATTACATGTTGTAATATTAAAATAAGATTTCAAAGTTAGTAAATTGAGATTCCTGTTGTTTTATTCTCTAGTCGATAAGAACCTTCCCAACAGCAGTAACGTGGAGGTAGAAGTCACTCCGCCCATGAATGGCAGTGTTGGAGCAGAGGTGATGTCACCATACACAGTAATCTAAACACGACCTGATCACCTTGGACATGTCCTGCATATTCCCTACAATTGTTAATATATTTGAATCCCAATACTAAAATTTCACAGGCAACTGTGTTTTTGTGGTTCTTATCTCAAAGGCTGAGGAGGAGGAGGAAGACGAAGACCAGCCTTTGAGCTTGGCATGGCCAGACACAATGAGAAAGCGGGCAACATACCTCTTAATCTTCCCCATTGTCTTTCCACTGTGGCTGTCACTGCCAGATGTCCGCAGAGAGGTACGATTGAGTAGCGTTCTATTTTTACTAACAGCAAAGCAGATCCTGCCGTTGTATTTAAAGGGATAGTTCACCCAAAAATGAAAATTAGCCCATGATTTACTCACCCTTAAGCCATCCTAGGTGTATATCAGGTGACTGATATTAAAAAATATCCTGGCAACACTCCAGCTTTATAATGAGAGTAGAATAGTACCCTAGATTTTGAAGCCCAAAAAAAGCAGATCCATCCATCATAAAAGTAATCCACATGGATTAAGGCCTTCTGAAGCAAAGCGATGCGTTTTGTAAGAAAAATATCCATATGTATAAATTTGAATCACACAAATTGAAACAAATAGGGCTGGGCAACAAACTCAAGCTCCTTTTCTTTTATATCGAAATCCTCTGACATTTTCTCTTTAAAATTCTTGTTTTAGACATATAATTTGTGACCAATGTTTTGTTTTGTTCTATCCTCTGCGCTTCCGCGTTCATCCATACGTCAAGTGTCAGGTCAGAGGTCACTCCGGAACTAGACTCGTGTATGGCCGGTCCTGGAAGCCAGTGATTATAGCTTATAAAGTTGTAAATGTGGATATTTTTCTTACAAAAACACATCACTTTGCTTCAGAAGGCCTTTATTAATCCCCTGGAGCTGTGCGGATTACTTTTATGATGGATGGATGGATGCATTTTTTGGGGGCTTCAAAGACTCTATTCACTCCCATTATAAAGCAGCGAAAAGCCAGGATATTTTATATTTATAAGTTATGTATAAGTTATTAAGCCATTTTATATTTTTTAATATAACTCCAGTTTTGTTTGGCTGAAAGAAGAATGTCATATACACCTAGGATGGCTTCAGGGTGAATAAATCATGGGCTCATTTTCATTTTTAGGTGAACTATCCATTTAAAAGTGCAACATGCAATTTCTGTGCAATAGTGGTAATAAAAGACTTATTCCCCAACACTTGCTATTTTAGGCTGTTGAAACAAGCAAATTGCTTGGTGTGTGGCATGACACCCCTTCCTTATTTTTCCTTCTGTCCTCTTTTTTTTTTTTTCCCACAGACATCAAAGAAGTTTTTCCCGCTCACATTTTTGGGATCTATTTGTTGGATTGCTGTTTTTTCCTACCTAATGGTGTGGTGGGCTCATCAGGTACCTCAGTGTCTTCACACACACTCAACCAGTCCCACACCTGTTCTAATACCCTTTCTTTTCTTTATGTATTTAAATTACTGTTAGCAATACTAATATGAAATTATGAGCACTGTAGGAATACTGTATGTCAGTATTTTAATTTTTTTTTAAAGAGTAGAATTGTGAGTGAAAGAGGAGTGTTATCTTCAATGTGAGGTAGTCATAGGTGAAGGTTGATCTATCCTTATCACTCTGCTGTAAATCTGTAACTCAGAGCAGCACAATAAAACCAGACAAATCCTAAAGCCAATTAGCTGTTCTTGTCATTTTCCTCAGAGGCAACTGTTCTCTAGCCTTGCATCAGCTCTCTCTGTAGAAACTCTTCTAAACCTATTCAGCCAGGTTTTTCAGAGAGCCTATAACAGTGGTTCTCTACCAGGGGGCCTAGTATTAACACAATAACCCGTATAAATTAAAATGCTAATGAGACATAAAATCGAGATGTAAAATTAAAGCATATTTCTTTTTTTCCCCTCTCAATAACTATTGGTTTTATTGAAGAACATATGGTTCTTAAAACTTCTCAAATAACAAAATGAATCATGGTTACTTAACTTAAAGGGACATGCTCACCCTCATGTCGTTCCAAACCTGTATGAGTTTCTTTCTTCTGAACACAAAAGATATTTTGAATAATATCTGTAACCAAACAGTAGATGGTCCCCTTTGACTTCCATAGTATTTTTGTATTTTTTTCCGCCATACTATGGAAGTCAGTACCCATCTACTGTTTAGTTGCCAATATGCTTCAAAAGATCCATTCATTTTCTCCATAAGGAAATTGATTTTGAAGGATAACTTATAAAACTGTGAGCTATGAGGTTGTTACTCCATGGTATTTGCTTCTGCTTCTGCTGTCAGCCCACATTATTTAATCTTATTTTTTTTAAATAATCGTGTTTAACTACATTACCCATGATGCTGTACAGAAAATTACGCCAATCAGTCGAAAAAAGCAACACACTCCAAAATAGCTCTTTAGCTCCGACCACTGCATCACTCCGTCACTCCGCCACTCTCCAAATACTGAAATGTTTATATGGATATGCATATTTTACAATAAACTTAAAATATATTGTTTTTATACATATAATCAACATTTGTAAATGAGTAGTTTAATATTTCTCCATCATGTTTAATTCGATTATGCTGTTCGCAATGCTTGATAGGATTGTAGTTCTTTCCCTCACTAAAACCGCTAAGTAGACAGTCTTGTACCTTTTGTCTTTTTGTCCGATTTTCAAAAACTTTTTTACTAAAGTTTGTAGTGTTGTGATTCACCTCGTAGATGATTGTCTGGGTTCATGGCTTATAGCTCTTTAAGAAAGACTATTTTAAAATCCCTATGGGGAAAATGTATGAAAATAAAAATACTTCTGGCACTGTTGCACTCTATCTGTCCATACCGAGATTTACCGTGGTAACCAGGGCTTGACATTAACTCACGGTAGCTAGTGGTTTTCCATAGTTACTAGCCACTCAGCATTTTCACTGGTCACAATTTTGACATTGATACCATGGGGAAAATCTGCCATGTAGAAGTTTTTAATATTATCTCATACTGTCTTTCCGTATGGTTGGTGGGTGTTAATGTCAAGCCCTGGTGGTAACCATAGTTCCCACCAAAATTGCCAAATTACTACATTTTCCTGTAGTGCTGCTACAGTAAAATCATAATAAATAAATGTATTTCTCCTGCAGGTTGGCGAGACAATTGGAATCACGGAGGAGATCATGGGTTTAACTATTCTAGCGGCTGGTACCTCTATTCCTGATCTCATCACCAGTGTAATTGTTGCCCGGAAAGGTCTTGGCGACATGGCCGTCTCCAGCTCAGTCGGCTCCAACATATTTGACATCACTGTGGGGTGAGAGATCTTCATCATCAACTCAATAATCATCATTTAATTGCATCAACTACCTAAAACAATCTTAATATATCGCCCTGTGTCTTTTCACTTTCCCCAGCCTGCCATTTCCTTGGTTACTCTTTGCAGCCTTGAATGACCTGACTCCAGTGACCGTGAGCAGCAACGGTCTGTTCTGCGCCATCGTTCTGCTCTTCCTCATGCTCCTCTTTGTCATTATCTCCATCGCCGTGTGCAAGTGGAGGATGAGCAAGTTTCTGGGTTTCCTCATGTTCCTGCTGTACTTTGTGTTTCTGGTTGTCAGCGTAATGCTGGAGGACAAGGTCATCAACTGCCCAGTCTCCATCTGATTCCTTTATCACACCCGCCATTGTTCGTTTTCCAGGAACAGGCCCTCCTTTATTGCTCCGAAGGCACTCCAGGGCATGCGAATTATAATAAAGAAGCTGCGCTGTGGCACTGCATCTATATATCCACTGAAGTCTGAGTAGCAGGGCTTTCCAAGCAGTAGTTTGTTGTGGGAAAGTAGTGCAATATTCTGCATGCACTCTCAAAAGCAGTACATAGAGACTTGATGTACTGTAGATTTTAGCCATTTTTAATATGCTGCGTGATGAGGCTGAAGGAGACACCACATCCAATGAGGAGGCGGACATCTATGGGGAACGTCTACAGACTCAGGAAAGGACCTTTGGTGCAAAAATGCAATAATAAATCAATCAAGATCCTGGTAGTGTGCTTTAAAGCCTTGTGTTGCACAATAACTTAAGAAAGAAGGGAGAAACAAAGCTCTATATTCGCTTTGTCCGAATGCTGGTCCTTTCTGATTGTTATTTGAGCATTTTCATTCGGAGTATATCATATAATTTATTGAATAGACTTGTAGACTTGTAGACTGATGCAAATAATCAGTATCCAACACCGATTTGGAGCGCTCGTACTATTGAATATAATCGACCACATTAATTATGTTATTTATAAATGCGATATTTTGTATGCTTATTCTCTGGGACTGATGTTTAATTTGATGTGATTTGTTTGGCGAAATCCAATGAATGGATGAATAGTGCAAGACATTCTCTACTTGTAGAGGAGAACCAGTTATCACTCTCTTCTCGCAGTCAGTTACAGTCATTTCTTGTGCTGTAGGGTTCCTTCATCTTCATCATCATCATCATCTGTCTAGAATATTGAGCAGGGTTCATGAACTTTTATTAACTCTACTGTTATCAGAGCTGTACGGCGCACTTTGCAGAACTCTTTATCTCCCATTCCTGTCTTTCGGATGATGGGATGAATTTTGGAAGGGAAAGTACTAAAGAAAAAAAGAAAACAGCTTTGCTGTTGACCGTTATTCTTAGTTAAATACAAATGTATCTATCCATTCGAAATTTCTGTATATCTACATGAGTGATGGACAAAATAAAATTATTTCCAAACCTTCAGTATTACTTGAAGGATTTGTTTTTTTGTTTTTTGTTTTTTGGAATTATTCAAAATGTTCAGTTTGAGCGTAAGTGCTGTTTTGTGGTGTGAAAGAATCACTTAAAGGAATTAATTCATACTTTTAGCTTCAGAGATGATGATATGGTCCTTGCCATAAATCATTGTTGAAATAACATCATCTCACATTTTTGCTTATAAGCACAATGTAAAGCTTCAAACCTGCTTATAGTACCATAGTGATGTATTTAGCCATGAACTTTGTTATGATGCTTGTATTGCAAAGTCATTAAAACATACATTGAAGTGTAATTTTACTTCATACATGTCAACGTGGCAGGGACAATGAAACATTTACCTACAATTTTGGCT
>CM031943.1:9979295-9986795 GCA_018749465.1 Paracanthobrama guichenoti
ATTGAGCAGCTCAACATTGATAACAATAAGTAGCTAAAGTTTCTTGAGCAGCAAATCAACAAAATACAATGATTTCTGAAGGATCATGTGACACTGAAGACATGTAATGATGCTGAAAATTCAGCTTTGATCACAGGAATAAATTATATAATATTTGAATTTATATTTTAATATAATAAATATAACATTTAAATTATATTAAAATATTAAATTGTTATTAAATTGTAATAATATTTAACAATATTTTTACTGTATTTTTGAACGAATAAATGCAGCTTTTGTGAGCGCAAGAGACTTCTTTCAAAAATATTATATTTTACTGACCCCACATTTTTAATCAGTATTGTATATTAATATGTATATATACATTTTTTTAAATATTTTTACAACTGTTTTTTTTTTACTGAGGTTATTTCTTCCTAACATTTTTATCATAGTGTGAAACAATGTAATGAAATATCTTTTAGATTGTATATTTGCAATACTTCCATCACTCTCAGGAAAAAATGGTACAAAAGTTAGCACTGGGACAGTGCCCTTTCAAAAGGTACTAATATGTACCATTTAAGTATTTATGTGTACACTTTAGATGTTAATATGTATATTTAAGATACTAATATGCACCATAAATAAAGTACAATAAAGTACAAAGATGTACTTTTGAAAGGGTACCACCTCAGTGACAGTTTTTGTACCTTTGTTTCTGAGAGTGATGTAGACTTTGTATCAGTATCAGTGTTTAAAAAAATAATAGTGTCATAGATTTAAGTTTAAAGGTTTAGAGAGGGCATTTGAGATGAGCTCACTTACGTGCCATGAAGCCTGAAAAAGCAGATGATGACCCAGCCTTCGAGAATCTGTCATAGTTGTGGGAAACCATGTCCTTCATCACTTGTCGTACCAATTCACTGCAAGCCATACATATGATTTTTATCACACAAGTGCCCCACAGCGCCAGAGACAATCATTAAGAATTAAATATTTGTTCATTTAGAATTTGAAGAATGTGATTAGTAAACGTGAGACCCACCAGGATGGCATCTCGAAGCGCAATATGTCCTGGACTTTAGACAGCATGTATTTGTTCATCTCATGTGGCAGGTGTCCGATAGAGAGCAGAAGGTTCTTCACTTCCATATAGGATGGATTACTGCTCATAATCACATCAGCTGCCGCGGCACGAACGTTCTTCTCATAAATATGCTGGTTCTGATGGTATATGCGGTTCACTGTCTTTTTCACCTGTGGAAATAGAGGGTTAAATGTTTTGAAGAGTAGATTTGTGACACTCTAGATAGGCTGATGGAGGTTTGATGATGTACCTCTGGTGTGATAAGCTCAGGGTTGTATCTCTGCAGCGCTGTGATGGCAGTGGTGCTATACGCTCCCACCTCCGACTCAGCATATTTGGCAAGAAGAGGAACACCCTCCGGCAGAAGAGCGTTCTTCAATGCTAGCAGGTACATCTGAACCTCAGACTCCACCTGAGTACTGTCAGGCCCTGCCAACAGCAGCTCTTTCACCTTAACCACTGTCTGCACATCAAACACAAGAAAAACACACTCAGTCAGGTTAAGATGCTGATTCAGAAGATGTAGTTTACAATGCAAGCACATGTTAAGTGTATTAAATGTTGCTGAGAGTACTATGTGACCCTGGACCACAAAACCAGTCATAAGGGTCAATTTTTTGAAACTGAGATTTATACATCTGAATACATCTGAAAGCTGAATAAAAAAAGCTTTCCATTGATGTGTGGTTTGTTAGGATAGGACAATATCTGGCTGATATGCAACTATTTGAAAATCTGGAATCTGAGGGTGCAAAAAAATCTAAATATTGAAAATTGAAAATCACCTATAAAGTTGTCCAAATGAAGTCCTTAGCAAGGCATATTACTAATAATAACATTTTCTATATATATATTTACGGTAGGAAATTTACAAAATATCTTCATAGAACATGATCTTTACTTAAAGGTGCACTATGTAAACTTTTTTTCAGTAAAATATCCAAAAAACCACTAGGCCAGTGTTATATATTTTGTTCAGGTGAGTACTTACAATATCCCAAATGTTTCCAACTATTTGTAAATAGTGAGAAAATTGCTATTTTACCGGTACGTGTCAATGGCGTCATATCTGCGTTACTCTCGGTTTCCGGTTTTATTTAGCAGAAACGCTTTACTCTCACTGCAGTGTGCAACAAGTGTCATAGCAGCTGCCGCGCGAAAGCACAGAGTAACGTCATAACATCATTTCCAACACACTCAGATGTATCTAATATGATAACAGAGCTGCGTTACCTCATACTCATGAAAGGAAAAGAGACTGTGGCATAATAAAAGTCCCGCTGCTCGCGAGGCGTGTGTTGCGTTCATCTTATTAACAATCACTCCAGCGGCCTTGCTCAGCTCCACAACACTCGGTCCTGCTCTGCTTCATACTACAGTAACGTTAATAATCGCATCCATGAACTTGATTTCTGCCCGAGTCCTATCCCACCGGCTGTGAGGTGAAGACCACATGTCCCAAGATTCTGCGCTCAAGCTTGCCGTTATCAAACTACGCCTTTGTTTTGAATAGGCGACCTCTAGCGGATGGAAAAGTTACATAGTGCACCTTTAATATCCTCGTGATTTTTGGCATAAAAGAAAAGTGGATCATTTTGACCCATACAATGTATTGTTGGCTATTGCCACAAATACCCGTGCGACTTATGACTGGTTTTGTGGTCCATGGTCACATATTGTTATTTGTAGTATAACCAAATAATTTAATATACTGTATGATGCTTAATACATTAATATATTTTTTTTGTTCACTTATTTGAATCATATGTGAACAATTGATTAAATTGACTCGATCAAATACTCCAATAGAAGTGATATGTGCAGACTCACCGGTACTTCACATGCTCCTTTCAGACAGAGTTTCCTGAGCAGAGCTCCCATGATGATCACAACTGACTCCTTAATGTCTGAGCTCCCAATCTTTCCTTGAGACACATCCTACAGGGATCCAAGAAAGAATAATTCATGAAATAATTCATAGAATAATTTGTGAAAAACATTGGCGTCACCATTGGGGAACTGCAATATATATATATAGTGTTAATAATCTTTGTGATGGTGATAGTCAAAGTGGGGAGGCTCTAAATTCAGATGTAAATTCAGATACGAGAAAAATAATGCAGGTCTCTTACCAGCAGGGACTGCAACATGGTCTCTGTAGGGTGGGAGGCAAAACCACATGCGTACAGAAAGCGCTCCTGTAGCACTAAACCTTCCTTCTTGCTGAAGTCCAGGAACTCCAGAATGGCTGAGAGAGAAGATGGAGTCTGAGCAGACGTGACTGCATCCACCAGCTGAGGCCTAGAAAAGAGAAACAATGTAAACTGGTAGTCTAAAAAAAAAGCAATGACTACAACAATGGCTGCTATTTTCTGTGTATATAAACAGCCATTACTCCAGTCTTCAGTGCCACATGATCCTTCAGAAATCATTCTAATATGCTGATCATAACTCGGCATCCCGGGTATCATTAGGAATGGCCATTTACCCAGCTAAATATGTTCCAATAACGTTTTGTCAATGTTCTTATGAAGTTATTTATTTCTGTTTTCTGAACATTCAAAATGTCCAGTTTTTTAATTGTTTTAAATGTTTCTTGGTTATGCGAATGCTAAGAAAACATTCCATTTGATAATTTTGCGACCATTAAGAGAACTTTACTCTTTAATGTTCAATCAAACATTCTGAAACAAATCGTAGCTAACATTTAAAAAAAGTTAGACGACCATCCAACTAAAAACTTTTACAAAAATCATTCAATAAACAATGTATAAATAATGTTTTTGTGCTAATGTTTTGAAAACGTTATTAATAATACCAGTTTAGTAAGTTTTAGTAAGACACTTTTCTTGACGCAATTCCTGCAAATGGTGCTCACTGCAGAGCCAAATGACGTCCAGCTCCCCCTCTCTTGACCTTGACTTAATACAGCTCCACCTCTGTGGATCTAATGGGTGGAGGGATAAAGTTATGGGTAGGGTTAGTGTGTGGTCGGACCTTCTAGCTCCACCCATTATGGCCAAATTACATCCAGAAAGGGGGAGCTGGATTTCACACTCCACCCATGGCTCTGCAGTGAGCAGCCTCTTGACAAGTGGGACACCCTATGGTAGGGGTTTTCAAACCTGTCACGGAGGACCCCCAGCCCTGCACATTTTGTATGTCTCCCTTATTTGACACACCCACTTCAGGTCTTGCAGTCTCTAATAATGAGCTCATGAGTTGAATCAGGAATGTTAGATGTGGGAGATATACAAAATGTGCAGTGCCGGGGTACCTCCAGGACACGGTTGAAAACCCCTGCCCTACGGTCTTGTGGACTTGATGACGGCCATTGTAAGTCCACAAAACAGCAAATGCACATGAAGTGTGCCATTTGGGACAGGGCCTAAGCGTTGCTATAAATTAAAAAGAGGACGACTCAATGCAGAGTTTGGTCTTACAGTGCAGTCTTGCTGCAGTTGCGCAGTACTGTGAGGATCTCTGCCTTGCTGGCTTTGCGCAGGCTGTGTAAGAGCGTGAGGAAGCTTCTTGGGGCTTCTGCTTTAGAAAGTGAGTCCGGCTCCAGCAGAGACCTCACCGCCTTCCATGTGTCCATCAGCTATTGTACAGCAAAACAATACAATGCACAATTACTATGAACACAAAAACAGATTTATGTCTGTTTCTATACAGAACAACATATACAGGAATAGTTCAATAAAAATGAAAGTTGTCATTATTTACCCAGCCCAAACTCAATTTGACTTTTGTACTTCTATTGAACACAAAAATAAAGTTTTTGGGAAAGATCTGCATCAGCAAAATATCACCTTTTTGAGTGCAAAAAAAAAAAATCATACAGGTTTGGAATAACATAAGAGCTGATGACATGATGACAACACCAGATTTATAAGCACAAACACAAACAGATAGTTGCTCACATTGGGGCATCCCTTGCATTTGGCTTTAACTTTCTCCACGATAACTCCAACAGACATGAATTTGTCATCCAGAGACTTCACCACACTTGCAACATCTTTACCCGCCACTTCTGCTGGCCCTACCTCAATCTTTTTAAGCGTCAATGACTGCCTGAGGGAAATGAGAAGGTGCTTTTAATTTCACGAATTTATTAAGTTGATCATGCGTGATATGATTTCTCATTTCTCTGGTACCTGGACAAGACTTTAGTTGCAGCTGTATGACGTGCATTGATGGACAAAATGTGTGTTTCTTCAGCATCCGCAGATTTAATGATGCCATTCTCCAGAGTGATTACTGTTTCAGAAGCAGACTTCCAACTGATGCCCAATACCTAGAAGAGCAGAGAGGAAAGGTGAATAAAGAGTGTCGGGAAGGTGTGTAAATGAGGTAAGATGAGTTTTTGTCTTACTGGGCTGTGAGTAGTGAATCCTGTCTCTTGTGTTTTGCAGGTATCCAAGTGTTTTGTACGGATCACCTGATGTTTGGTAGCCTTGTATTCAACTAAGCATTTCCCTGAAGCATCAGCCTGCAGATTACGGAGAAAGTATTTTAGCAAAGAAAAACTTGCACACTTCAGTGGAGAATTTTAATTGTCAGCCTGTACCTCCAGCATCTTCCCGGACTTTAGCTGCATCATTAGCATACTGGCTACACCCCTCTTCAAGTTTTTGATGGTAGCAGGCTCCGCCTTATGGGCATACAGGCTTCTGATCTAAGTAAGCAAGAAAAATCAGACAAAAAAATAACATCACTATGAAAAATACTTAAAAGTTCAACACTAAAATGGATATAAAAAACAAATTTTTATGACTTAATGAAATGTGTTCATTACCTTGCCCATCTTCCACAGCACCATGAAGGGCCTCTGAAGTGCCTCAAGCCTGACTTTACCCAGAATGCTTTCTGCTGAGCTGCCTTGGAAGATGTTGTTTTTGCGGGAGCGCTTTCCAGCACTTTCAACTTGAACATTTGAAATCTGAGAACAAATAAAGTGATATGCACCAATAGTATTACTGTTAGCTAAAACTTAAACCATAAAAAATAAATAAAGTAAAATATAAAAAAAAAAAAAACTAGTTTTATTTCAACTAGTTGACATGGCAACATTTCTCATTTTACATTGAAGTAGCCTACTAAAGCAACTAAAACTAAAAACAAGAACTTAAAAACTATAGGCATATTTCAAAAATGATCAAATAACAAAAACTTTAACCACAATTAAAATAAAATAAGAAAATATAAAATGAAACCTAATAACAATGTACTAAAAACGGATACGTACAGACGAAGTTCACATGGATCCGTGAAAACGACGCTGTATTATTCTGACAGGCCAGTAGTGGGCAGTCACTTTGTAAATAAACATTACGCGCTATTACGCGACTTTTTTAAAATAATTATTGAACCAAATGAAAAGCTGACTGAACACACAATACGCATGACGTATTTCAGAAATTGTTTTTTGTAGTTTGAGTGGAGACGACAACAGTATAATTTTCACACAAAAAAAAAAAACTTGTACTTTGAAACCCGTTTTGAAAACTTTGCATTTTCAGGCCCCCAAAACAGTTGTCGTGTAAATGAATTGTCAAAACTAAAGTTTTTGAGTCAATGATTTGAAGTTGAAGTTTATTCGTCATTACACATGTACAAGTACAGTATAACGAAATGAAGTTTGGAGCAAGCCTCCGGGCCGCAGCCGATTATTCAGGCGCCGCCCTATTTTTTTTTTTTTTTTTTTTTGAAGTACATTTGCACACCAGGTTCATTTATAAGTGCACTTTAGCATTCAAACACTAATGCCACCTTCACGTGCTAACGAAAATGTCCTACTTTCCACTTCTGAAGCCATGATTACGAGGTCATCGCATTCAAATTTTGACTTGAGAGGGCATTCATGTCCAATTTTTTAACTAGGATAAAATAATACTAGGTTATTTATGATACAGTATTTCCAATAGCATGTGAAGGCAGCGTTAATTGCAGGTTATTCGCAATTATAAGAAAACATTACTGTTTAAATCTATATTAAATGCAATTAGTTTAATTTAAGAGTCCTTTCTTGTCATGCTTAGGTATGACTTAAGTATCTTTATATGTAATTTTATAATTATAAGTTCTTTGAAATATGGTCCACGTAAAGCTGCAGTCCATAACTTTTTGCGCTCTAGCGGGTAATAAACAGAACTGCATGCGTCTTGCGGAAGACCATTACAGCCGGAGCTACTTCTCTCTGTTTATGTCTATGGCGAGTCACGCAGGGACTGTGCTCCTCCGCAGTGGTTCCTACCAGTCCGGCCTGAAATAGTCCCAATATAAACACTTATTATAAGTGTACCATAATGATTCAGGCAAAGACAAAAACACGGTTTGCCAAATGGATTTATGTTGTACATTCTCATTTAATCATTTTTGTAAATCTCGAACACAAAAAAAGTTACGGACAGCAGCTTTAAAAATAG